>JAFIDM010009631.1:285576071-285588834 GCA_023159025.1 Thereuonema tuberculata | reverse complement strand
TTTCAGGAATTTATTTATGTGTTTATCTGTTTTAAAGAAAATTTACTGTTATGTTTTACCAACAGTTGATTTGATTTTGTTTTGCTTGTTGCGCATTGCGTTTCCGGACATGGGTTCTATTCAAAACGTTGTCTACTGTGTCCCCTCTACAAGTCCTAGGTGTTTGTAATAGGAATTTCGAAACATCCTATGTATAGAAAGTGTAACGTACTTATTGAAACCAGTTTCTTACAAAGTTTTATATTTTGTTGCTGTTATTGTTCATTTAGTTGTTTTCAATATGAAATATTTATTGAAGTATTCTTTAGTAATACTGCTTATAGTAATTTAAAGTATTATTTTTTATTATACCAACAATATTTATGCTTTATGCAACTGATCACTTGGTATATAATTGCTATTATTGTTAAAAAATGGAAAGGCAAGAAAAAAAAGAGTAGAAAGTTAAATTCTTTTTGTATTTTAGGAAAAAAGACTCTGATGCTGCAACGGAACAGTTTGTGAAATTAGTTCTGCTGGACTTTTGAGATATTGGGTTAATTATGGAGAAGAAAGAAAGAAAGTAGATCTAGGATCCAAGCTAACGAGACTGATACGATGTCGAGAACCTAACAAAATATGGTAACCAACAGTAAAGAAGCGGATGTATTGAGTAAAATCAATTTGACAAAGGAAAAAAACAAACAAAAAACAAATAAGAAAAAAAAAAGAGGATTACTACTGTTAATGTTCGAAAGTTTCTCAAAGGATTACAATAAAAAGCATACATGCACATGAATAAAGAATCACTGATTTGTTTTTAGATTTTTCGATACTGGGAATCCAGAACAACTGTTTCAGGTTTCCTAGCCTTCATCAGCTGGATTCGCCCAGCATCTTACAGCTCAGTGATCCCAAGAAACATATAGGGTAAGGGAACCAGTTGTGGATCAGGAACCAATTGCGGATCAAGTCGTTTACCGTCTTAATTACCACACTTATCAACAAATGGCGCAGGTATATAGAATCCCGATCCCTTCATGAGCTTCGTTTTGGTATTATAGTTTGTTTGGAGTTTCAAGTAGAGCCATCCTGTGAATTTGTGAAATAATTTGTCAGAATTTCAAAAGAAAATTAAGGTGAGTTAGCCTGAAAGTTATTTGTAGTTATTCTAGAATGGATATACGTTAGAATTAATGTATGTATGATAGTACAAGGTTTAATATAACCGGGAAAAAATAAAACATAGTGTTTTCTGCCTCTGGCCATGTTTGCGGGAAATTCTGCAGCCTTTTGTTCTGGCGGAAATTCAGCGGTTCATGGGGTCCAATTGTGGATCAAACGTCACAATACAAATGAAGACTGTGAAAATGCAGTACATATTTTTTTAACGAACTGAGGTAATACAATGTCAATTATAATGTCAATTAAGAGCTTAATAAAGGAATAAATGGAAAACTGAAAATTATTTAGCTATTTCTCGTGGTGAAAACCAAGTTTATGCTTAGGCCGATCCACAAATGGTGCCTTTACCCTAAAGGAAACAAAAATCAACAAGAAAATGGCCCTTCATAATTAAAAACAACAATATATAAAATAAGAATAAGAAAGAGCATAAATTTAATCCCCGCTAATAATTGCTTAACTTATAAAGGATTAAATTATAAAAAGAATACATTCAACAACAAGTTTAACGTGCGGAAATAATATACATTACAATAAAAACATACACGCACATGATTTTTGTTGATTTTTGTTTCTTTTATATGTTTCTTGGGATCACTGACTGTAAGATATTGGGCGAATCCAGCTGATGAAGGTTAGGAAGCCTGAAACAGCTGTTCTGGGTTCCCAGTATCGAAATTTAAAAAAAAAACAGATCAGTGATTCCTTTTTCATGTGCATATATGTTTTTATTGTAATGTATATTATTTCCGCACGTTAAACTTGTTGTTTCTCAAAAAGATCTAATAGGATTTCTCGCGAACTACACGAAGTCTAATATTTTCTAATAGCAAAGCTCTCCAAAAAAATGTAGCAATGACAAAATATAAAAAGAATATTTATGATACAAATTATAAGTAATATTAATATAAATCAATGAGTTTTTGTTTCTGTGAAGTTCAATTAAAGATTTTTGAAAATATGTCTATAGCAAATATAAGCTGATTTTTCCGCAGTTCAGAATTCGAAAAGAATTTAATAATTTTATTCTCTTTTAGTGATCATTTCTGATGTTCCTTGTGAAGATCAATTTAATTTTTTAATTTTTTGCAAGTTTGATTTGGTTAATTGAATTTTAGTTATATTTGTCCTTATTCCTCCACAGTAATTCATAAAGGATTCAGACAGAGCAAAACAAGGTCATAACTTTTGTTTTTTTATGGTATATTGTTGATAGAAAATAAAGAAATAAAATAAAAAGGCATTCAGCTTTTTGAAAAGGTTTTTTTTTATGTGATTACTCCATGTGTAAATGCTATTTGTGAAGATTCATAAAAAGCTGTTATTGTTAACGAGTTGAATTTGAGAAACTTACCCTGCAGTCATCATCTCTCTTATGTTGGCTTTTGTGGTCATAAAAGTAAATGTTTGATGTTGATTGCTTTCAATGACTTAATTGCCACCTCTGGATATTTAATAGATCATCTGTTTTGAGCGGGTAACATATATCTTTCAGGAAAATAAAGCAAACATCCTTAACTTATGTACATAGCTTTTTATTTGACTGAAAATATCTTTGATATAAAATTCATATTTTGCAGTTTTGAAGTAGAAGGTTTAAATTTAAACTATGTAAAAGTTCGCTACTGTGACAGAAAAATTGCATTACCACAGAAATTCGACTTTAGAACAAAATAACAAAGCTAAAAATGGTTTTTATATTATAAGTGGTTTATTATATATACGATAATGAATATAATATTACAGTAGGTTAATTAATTTTTCTTTTTCAGTAGATTAAGTATTTTTTTTAAAAGATATGTTAAATATTGTTTCATACAAGCATTTTCTAAAAGAATTTAAAGAAACCATTCAGTTACATATTTTTCTTTGAATAAAGTTCTGCAATTTTTTACCAGAAGAGGAAATTCCTAATAATTCGCACTCTGCTTAACTATTGATTTTTGTTACTTTTGTGCCAGTAAACTTCCCAAATTTCTCTACGACTAACATTTTGCATGCATCCTGCTTAGATTCCTATTAAATGCTATAGCAAAGGGCCTATGTGGGTTTTCTGCCGCCCTGATGTTACCGCCTTTGTGTCAAAGTAATAAAAAGCATTTCGTAATTGGTGGGATAAAGCGTTTACAATTAAAAACCTATGCTAAATTATTTTTGGTAAAACAATTTTTACAAAAAAAAAAAAAAAAGATTTTTTTCATTTTTATCAATTTGAAACAAAAGTGCATTTTGAAGCATATATCTTATTATTGTTACTGAAAGTCGATATTATTATAAACAGCTTTAGTTATTGTTAATTTATTTTTCCTAAAAAAAGAATTAGTGGCCTAGTCCATTTAGCCCTGTTACTTTGAAGTACACTCTTGTTCACAACTTCAACATTTCTATATTACGTCTTTTCTTCTAATTCTTGGACTAATTGCCCCTTTTATTTTATTTGTTAATTCAATCTAATTACAATCATTCCTTTATTCTTCATTGTTATTTGTGATGTGCATTTGACAGCCAATGATTCACTTCCTACCTTAAGCTGTCCTTTCTTCCTGCGTCGACGCCATACTCCTGTCTATTTGTTTCCCTGATGAATCCCAACGTCCAATAAAAAAAGAGAAAGAGGAGAAAGCAAGGCACTTGAAAAGCACTGCCATCTAGTGGTCGCCAACGATGACAATCTCCAGGGATGTCATTTCCGGAGAGGATCCCTTCAATTTGTAAACCTCGACACAAGACGTGACGTGAAATATCCCTTTGACAAGTCCAAAAAAAATTTAACCGAATATCATCAGATAGATGGATTTTTTTCCCGCACAGAAAGTTTGTTATTTTTAAATTTGAATTTGATTCTGAATATGGTACGAGATGGCGTTAAGTGTTCAATAAATGCAGTAGAATCTTGTTATTAACAAAGACATTTGAAAGAACTTAAAATAATATTTTATGGAAAGTAAGGTTTTTTTTTTATTTTTTAAAGTGTGAAAATGACATAAATAAAAAGCCTACATTTACTTTTAAACTGGAGTATCTACTGAATACTAACAGTAGAAATTTTCCACAAAAAAATACATATTAAAATCCGCATTATTTACTTAGACAATTTAAATAAATAATGAGGGATTTAATTAATCGTTTTCAAATACAAATGTTAGATCGTCTCTAGCCCTCGAATGTGCATACCAAGTTTCAGGAAGATCCACCCAGAGGTTTCAAATTTGTCAGGGATTGACTTACACACGCACAGACAGACTGACTGATTTGATAAGCCTCGTTTTCCTATTGGAAACTAAGCTAACAAGATTATTTGAAAGTTAGTATTAAAATTTAAAGTAGAATAAAAAGAAATCCAAAGTTACCCTAAGCAATCCAATTACTTTTCTAAATATTGCATTTTATTAACCTAACAAACCGAAATATATTTAGAAAATGCAGTGTTTATTGTTTAGTACGCTTGATTTGTGTGTCGTCTCCTTGTCTAACAAGGAGACGACACACCCTATATCTTTCAAATCTGAGTGCCCTTTTGTGAGATGAAAGTTCTCAAAAATATATATAGGTTTTGGGGCCAACATCCTACAGATTTCAAGATATTCGGCGTTATTTTCATTGATTTTCAAGTTTTAGTTAATTAAAACCAAAGTTAACGGAAATATTATTTATTTACTTCTAATCGTATATATATTAGGTTATGTCTAATATTCATAACATAAACGGAAAAAACTTATATTATCACTAAGAAAGAAGGCAAAAAAATAAAATAAAAACAAAACAGACAAGAAAGTAAAAAGAAAAAAAAAATACATCTCACCCTACAGCGGACTCGAACTCGGAAACCTTGGATTTGCAGGCCAGGGAAATACCGTTAGTTCACGGTAACATTTGCTTTCTTATGACAGTAGTGAGCTAATAAGGCAATGCTTATTGTTATAGGACACTCAGATTTGAAAGATACAGGGTGTGTCGTCTCCTTGTAAGTCTCATAAGATCTAACGAACATAAAATAACTGGAGAAATAACAATCTGGATATATTTTGCTGAATTTCACAGGTAATACTTAAAAGCAGAAATATATTTACTCTGTAAACTTTACTGTTCTTAAACCTTTATACCTCATTTGAAAGGTAATAAAACAGGGAAGTTTTTGAAGTCAATTGTAAATTTGTTTGTTGTATTATCCAATTTCAGAAATTAAATTTACTTAAATGTACAATTGGGTTGAAGGTTTTTACAACAAGTGTAGGTTTTATCTCTTGTATTTTTATCGTATTGAAGTTTTTAACATACTGTTTGCTACATTAACTGTATTACTGTGTAAACTAACGAGGGAAACGAAAATATTACAAAAAAAGCTTAATTCCTTTTTTTTTTTTTGCTATTATACTATTTGAGAGTTTATTTCTAAAAAATTCAAAAATTAACATATCTCAAAAACTTTTGAGTTTTGCATAATGGATATTATAGTTAAATCAATTGCAAATGAGCTCTACTATCACGTCCTGAAAGAAATACGTCGACTTTCCAATCACCCTGTATGTATTGAAATATTTTATTTTTATTCTTATATATTGAAATATCTTTATATATAAACAAAAACTTTAAAGGGATTTTAATATATATATATATTAAAAAAAAAATACTATTCTTTTTTCCAACTTAAAATCAACTTACATTTTAATTATATGTCCTACTATTAAGTTTTTATTTAATGTATGATCTTTAACTTATGCTTGATATGTACAAAGAAGAATATTTATTACTGTTTTGGTTACTGTTATTATTATTATTATTATTAGTACTACTATTATTATATATTTTTTTAAAATTTGACTATTAATTTAAGCTTACTAATCAACTAATCCTAATAATAATAGTATTGCTATTTATTTTTCAAACAATGTGATTCCAAAGAAATTAGTAATGAGATAATAATTAATTAATACAATTTAGAAAATAAAAGAAAAACATCAAAGATGCCAAATATAAGTCATACCAACTATCATATAAAAAAAAAGGTATGAAAAGTAGCAACGAAATACAATTAACTACCAGTGACACTGGACCCAGTGGTTTCATAACTAACAAGATTGTATAACTGCTTATAACTAAGAAAACTGCTCATATCAACTTTCATCAAAATCTATCTAATATTTGTAATATATTCCAGCTCATCGTTGAAACATACAAAATCATAAAGATAAAAAGACATAAAATACAATTTACCCATATTTAAAGGCGTTTAAAACGAACCAGTTTTCATGGGCATTTATATGGGAAAACAATTATTATCATCATAAAAATTGTACATTCAGAGTACAAGAGGCATCCATTTTTGGAGATAATTTTTTAGGAAAAAAGAAGTGTGTTTTATTCGCCGGCAAATACGGTAATTCATTTTCTCAAGTACGAATTATAATAAAAAGAATTTGTAATACAACAGCATTTTCGAAACATTGCTGTCCCATCCCCAGTACCAAATGAAATTTTTCTTTGTAAATTTAAATTAATATTTTTTTGAAACGTTATAATTTATTGGTAATATTTTCTTTTCAATTCAAGTCCTAAGAAATCCCAATTAATTCTGAGTGAATGAAAAGCGATATTATTTCAATGTTTCCATAACATTTATTTCTTATATAAAGCCTCAGTAGACTCATCTCAAATCTACTGCGAAATGAAATAAGTATTTCCTCCCTCTCTTGGTGATGACTGTAATCGCAACTCCCGCAGCGCAATTTACTCGTTAGAAAACCACAGTCGAACAGAGCGGCGACTCTTCTGAAATTGCGTAAGGCTTCTGCTCTTTGTGGAAGCCGTATACAGGGAACGGTCGACGCAGCCTTGTTTACTGACCGCATGTCCAAAGCCATTTGGGTATCAGCGGTCGAATCCCTTGTTGTTATCGTCAAGATATGGACCAATCTGGGACTTAAAGAGGAAGAACTGCAACAGATATCTTTTCAGTGTCGAACCACTTCTGATAATAAAAAAGTTACAACCTAATATTAGTCAGTTAATTTTAATTTTAAATCTACTTTCAGAATTTGTAAACTTTAAAGAAAGGAAGGCATTAAGACGATCGTATCTGTTCCTCAGTACCTCTCTTTTTCCTTAATAACTTTTGAAACATTGAACAGATCTTGTGGAAAACTGATTTGTATATTTATGGGCAAGAAATTATCCCTTCTTCCTGTCTAAGAATTTTCCTTTCCCCTTTTTTGTAGTTTTCTCTTTTATGATTTCATTAAAATCGTAGAATTTTAAATAGCCTAATAATTTTGGAATCAGTGAACTTAAAATTTCGACAAAAATGTTTACAATTTTATCTCATTTGAAAATTTCGTGAGGGAAATTTAAAAACTAAGGCCTTTTAGTTTTTAATGAGCTTGTTTCTTTAGCAAGCTACCAAAGGAATTGAAATTTTATTGTACATCTTAATATGCAATCAAAATTCAATTTTGTTTCTATTAAATTTAACGGAAAAAAGAATTAGAACAAAAAAAAATAGGCCCTTTAGCGCCGATATGGTCTTACAAGACTCATTCTGTTTTGGTCCTCCAAATTGTACGAATTCTTAGAGCCTTTATTATTGTACGGATCTTCGGTTTTTTTATGATTTCAAATGAGAATTTCAGACACACCTTTTTACGGTCATTTCTAGACTTACACAAATTCCTCTTTTATATAAAACCTTATAAGATAAGTTTAGCAAATATTTACAAATTAATTTTTTAAAAAATCTCTTCATCATATATTAAATATATTTCTTCTTTAAAATCTTCTTTAAAATTCTTTTCAAATTTCATACAACTACAAACGATCTTCACACATTCTTTATTTACTTAACAACATCCTCCTACTGGCTATATTTCGACTTATTTCTAAGTCTTCATCGGGCCATTTACAAAAATTTAAGTAAATAAAAAATGTGTGAAGATTTATGGATTAATGGCGTTTTAAGAAGTTTTAAACTACAAACGATATTTCACAGAGTTTTAAACTACAAACGATATTTCACAGAAACCAGAACGATAGTTTCTGTGAATATCGTTGTAGTTATATGAAATTTGAAAATCAATTTAAAGAAAAAATATATTTTAAATTACTTTTTTATTAACAAACTCATAATTTATTAGCAATTTAAGAATATTACATTAGCCTACTCAAATATGGAACTGGAATATATATGTTTATGTAAAGTTAATTTTTTTTCTGTTATTATTTATTTCCAGAGGTTAATACAGTCAGTAATATAATTTATTTATTATTCATTATAATTTCTTTTGAGGGCGTCAAGACTCAAATAATCATATTCACTTTGAGGTGGTATTTAAATAAATACCGTATTAGCCATTAAGAAAATCAGTCTAGTCGTTTAGCCTGATATATGTACAAGCACACAAAACATATAAACATACTAGAAATATGAAAGTTGAATGGTGACTTCGCATGTTTCTCATATTCAGTCAATTATTCAGAAAAAAATTAAAATAAAAAAAAAATACACGATTTTAAAAAAACAAATAAATTATGGAGCAAAATAATTTCAAGGTAAATAAAACTTTAGACCAGGCCTCAATTTTAATGAAAAACTTAATTCTACAAAAAAGAAGAAATGAGAAAAAAATAAGTATAAATCTTACGAAACAAAAAAAAATAAACTGTAAAGATTGAAATTTGACTCTTTTTAATTAATAATATCCTAAGACTGTTTCGACATCATTATGTCTCATAAGCTGAAGTAATACAGTGTTTGTCAAATCAAATTCGATTTATTCACAAACATAGCATGGAAACAAAGTTTCCTTCAATTATAAAAGATTAAAAAAGAAATAAAAATAAAAAATATCATAAATTAAACTCTCCTCAAGCAAAGAGTTTAAAGAGTTTTATTTTATCTTTTTTTTTTTTTTGTAATAATATTGGATGAGAAAGAAGATTAGTGTCGAATATTCATGAAAAACCCACTAATTTAGATCGAAGCTCACCCTTTATTTTGCTCTCAAAACTCAAATGATATGGAAAATATGTTAAATTAAAATTGTCTATAATAATTTTATATTTTATGTTTATGATATTTAATTTCCCTGAAAATAAGTTTAAAAGTTATGTAAAGATTTATAACAACATTATAAGACCTGTACGGTAGCTAGAGGATTGGGGGCCCCGGGGCAGAGCCCGCGCTAGGAGGGTGCGGGGCCTCGGGCAAGATGAATTTTGCGGGGCCCTTGACAATCCTATTTTAACAACCAAAAAAAACGACAATCCTATTTTATCCTCTTTCTTCTAAGTTCGCCAACCCCTAACGCCGGCTCTACCCGGGGCAACAAGTGTTTATGGTTTCGTAAAAAAAAAAAAAATCCCCCTTCGTTCGGGGCCCCTTTGCTCGGGGACCCCGGGGCACTGCCCTGGCTGCCCCGGTGGTAGCTACGGCCCTGTATAAGACCGAAATTCTGTTTGTTATTTTTTTGTTTTTTACTTTTAATTGCTATTCTTAAAGTAATTTTATTTCTGCTAATAAATATTTATTGTGAAGTTACCAATGAAAATATTCTTAAATAAGTAGCAATAAGTGTGTTTGCCTACTTCTACAGAATTTATGAATGTTACGCTTAATTTCAAATGTTCTATGTTTAATGTTTTCAATTTAAGTTTTAAAAATACTAGTTTTAAAAGATAAATTCTAATTTTTTATATATTTTTTTTTATACACAAGTTTAGAAAAAGTTTAAATTTAATCGAGCTTTAGGTTGTTGTTACATCTATTCCTAGGATCTTTTACTTGGGAATATATTGTATCACCAAATTGCAAATAATTATTATTAAAATTCTATTTTAAAAATTAAGAAATACCAAAAAATAATATTAATATTGAATTCATCAAGTAAAAAGTAATATTTTACTATTAATAAATCTAAAGGAATATTTATAAATAAGTTTTCCAAATCTACTGGTATTATATGAAGTATGTGAAGTAATGTCGCATTTCAATTCATTTCTATCTATCACATGAAATTAAGCAATTATTTATATATTACATTAGAAACTAGAAGTAATATTTATTAATACAGTACATATGAATATTAAGATGAAAAATGTAATATAATAATTCAATATAACTCTACAGGAGTTCTTCGTGAACACATGCTCATAGAAATTGGATGAATAGGGTCATTGTGTCTAAATTACTACAAACAAAACATATTTTATGTATGTACAGAGTCTATTATTAATGTCCCCTTCAAATATTTCAAAGATTGTTTTGTATTTGTAATGTTTCATTCATAATGTATTCAAAAGGAAAGCATGGTCGCCTGTTAACTTTGTCGAGTTGATTAATTATATCTCTTTTTCGAGATTTTTCATTCTGTCACAGGTCTTTTATCTTTCCATTTACTATCAGTTACAGATTTAGCAATATTAAAAAAAATAACAACAAAGAAAATTGCTTAAACGAAATGAGGAAGTGACTGCTGACAGCACCCCCTGGGTACGCAAACCAGGGTGGGTCCTCAATGTTGTCAACAACGTTGTCTTGTATGACAAATTGTCACCAGCCTAAAAAAGTTCAGCATTCAGCACGTAATGCCCAAGAGATCGAATTTATGTGACCACGATTTACTGCGTTTTCTCCCTATTCGTCCACAATCTAAAACACGCATCAGACCACACTAATCAATACGGCTTTTGAAGGCTCTAGCAACCACTCACAGCCCTACATTATTAATGATTTTGAAGCTCCATTTATTTGCACCAAATGCAGTTATTCAAATGAAATCAAAGGCAAATACACTGACTGTTAAAAGAAAGAGAATAGTATAGTTAACTTTAACTATTTACCTTATTTTTTAGAGGATCGGGAAAGGCAAAAGTATTCTGATAAGCCTGATATAAGATATTTACAATGAAAAAATTACAATCCATACATTCTCTATAAGAAATGCATACAATTTACCCGTAAAAATAAATTTTTAATTAAAAACAAAATAATAAGAGAAGAAATTAATAAACAAATAGAATATTAATGAAACGAAACAATTAATAGAAGGGAAGAGATAGACATTCATGTCGAACTAAAAACATCGACTAAAAATATTATCAAAATAAAACTACAGTAATGTATTTCTTTACAAATATTATAATAAAATGTTTTCAATTTTAATTTATTTGTTTTGTTGCATTTTCTTTTGGCGTAAAATGATTACAATAACACAACACAATTATTTCTTTAGAAACATACAGTTACGTACGTGTTATTATTTTCTTATCCAAAGAACTTTTTATATAAATTTATGTAATTTTTTCCTAAACATCTAAAGAAATAGAAGCAACTTACTCATTTAAATTGCCTATCTTAATCCTATCAACAAACTCGCAAATGATAGTATAAAGATATAATATTCATTCGAGAATATTAAGAAAACAATTATTTTATGTGTCTGTTTAAAATTTTGTAGGTACCCCATTGCTTTGGACGTATATTTCTATTCACTTCAGTATTAAGACCTTGCTGTGGCTATTCTCAGCTGATGAACGCTAATGAGTGAGACATTAGCAACGTCTCAACGTCTTAATTAAGAAAACGAGATTTAACAGAAATGGGATCCATTCTTAAATCCATAGTTTTATGTGGTAAATTTAAGATGTGTATTATTTACAAATTTTAATGCTTTGAGCTAACAATCGGTGAGCGAGAAGTAAGCTCAGAGGAAATACTTTTAGCGACTGACAAAGGAAAAGTGTAGCAATGCAAAGCAACAAGAAATCGGAGGAGAATGTAATACGCCTCGGTTATGAAGGACTTGGAAGTTACAGGCTTCTGACTTCATAGATTGAATCCGATGCCAAAGAAGAATTCAAAGAAGAATTGTTGCTAATACGGATGTGAATTCAAGAATGATAAAAACCGATAGGAAGATGGTCTTCAGGATTGGAGACGCACGAAAGAAGATTTCTAGTCTGCCAATTTGCTTATTTTATTTTGAAATGGAAATAAAACCTAAGTGCTGGAAATTAGGCTTATCTTATGGAATACAACTTCACGACGGATGTTGGCGTAGCCTAAATGAATCGCAATTTGTTAAAAGGTCCATGCAAGTGAATTGTTGGAAAACTGAAAAAAAAACTATATGTCGTCTATGTGGTAGGTTATGTGTAAAGTTGTTATACAATGTAAGTATCACTGAACCTTTAAAAACAATTTCCTGATAAAGAGTTTCATTTTTACAATTTAGTTATTTATAATAAAATAATAAAGACAGCGACTTATGCCCTTTTAAGAAATTGCAACATTTATATTTTAAATATAAAGCTGAACTAATGATTTCCAGAACATAAATAGCCTTTATTTTTTTAAGTCTTCTTTCTTTCTTATATTTTTCTTATGAACGATATACGAAAGACATAAACTAGATTTAAAGCAGATAATGCCACTAGGTTTTTTTTTAAAAAAAAATGTCAAAGGTGAATCATCACCCCTTTCCTCAACACCTCACCAATCAATGAAGCTTCTGTGTAATTGCACGTGTTCCTCTGGCACATAACGTAACATTTTCAAAACATCAGCAATTTTAAATCCACAACATACTCACATAAATAAATGCTATCA
>JAFIDM010009631.1:285492033-285575671 GCA_023159025.1 Thereuonema tuberculata | reverse complement strand
ATATCTCTTCGAAAATTACTTTGAATAAATGTATGTTTGATAGCATTTATTTATGTGAGTATGTTGTGGATTTATAATAATAGTTCTAGAAGAGAAGAAATTAGGAAGAAATATGGAATCAGCAATTTTAGTTTTTTATATTGGCACCTTTCCCAAAGGATAGGCTGTCCTTTCTGGTAGTGATACATTTTGATTAGTGCCTCTCATGCAGAAAGTGTGTGAATGCATTCCATTGATAAACTCCGGTGCAGTGATGTACCCTTTGTTATTACTATTGTACATAAAGTGATATAATGTGCTTATTCCAAAGGCAGTCCTTCATATCTTGGTTTCCTCTTTTGTTTTTTCCAAAATCGTTGTCTTTTTGTAAAAAAGATAATTCTTCCATAATTCTTTAAAATCAAGTATGTATTCTGGTTTTACCTTAAACCCGATGAATCTGTCTTGAATTTTGCTGCTCAATACGACCAGTTCTTTTATATCATGGGCATAGTATAACCTATTATGTTTTCTTAACATCTTGATTACATCAAAGTCCCTGTCACTGGAAAGATAGTTGTGTCCTCTCAAGGGGAAAAAATGTTGAATTTTTTGAAATTTTCCTGTATCTCTAAGTGCTAGGAGATATCGAGAGAGAGTTTGGTTTTTATTCTGTCCTGAACAATTATCAGAAAAAAGTCTTAATTCTGTAAATTTGGAAGGTGTGTCTTTCAAAAAACTCGTTCAAAAAATGAGCAGGCTTCATTGGGGCCTTTTCCCCATCACCTTAATGATAAGTAGATTCGACATTTTCCTGATTTTATGTCATGAACACAGAATAAGTTAACAGTTACCTGTCTAAGATAAATAATTCTTGTATAGGTAATCTTTGGTATGCTGTGGTTTGCATGTAATTAAATATAAGTGAGATTACATGTTATTCCTCTTTTCCTTCTTTCTTTTCATGATCTAAAGCTTTGTAAAACATTTTACTTCTTCTTACATGGACAAGAAGTTCTGCTACTCTCTTGGCTGCCTCCTTCAAATGTGGAGTTTTTATCTTTAATTTCAGCTCCTTGCAGCAACTATCCACTTGAGGTCTAACAAACTTATAATTGAAATTCTCCCTGAAATACTTTACAAAAAAATCCTAGCTGACCTTAAGATCAGGGAATTTCTCTTTAAATAATCCATACATTGTTCTAATATTTAAATCAGAATTTAATTGTGTAGCCTACAGAATAATGGGATTCCTTGAGGAAAGGATTCGATGTTTTCTTTTACTCTCATTTTTGTGTCAATTGGAAGAGTAAAACTTACATGTCTTGTCTTAATGTATTTACATTAACTTTGTCACTAGTCCTACAATTCAACAAATGATACGTGAAACTTGATTCTTGGATTGTCATTCTTCCTTGGTTTCCTGTTCTACATTACTTCCTGTCATGTGCAATACATGGTGGTCCTTCTGCATGGAACGTACAAGTTGAATCACAATTTGTTAAAAGGGACTGAGTCCTGGACTGATGTCTTTTAACAAATTATGGATATTTCACGACATTGGATGATGGCCAATCTAAAACGCGTCTGATATTGTTTTGACACTGAATGAAAGAATTATCTTAATAGATGAATAAAAAATAAAATCCTCAAAAGTGACGAAAATGTGACTGATGCTTTTTTAAAAAATTGTGATTCAAATAAGGATGGTATAAGTATGCAGTACGAGGAATTTGTCTTCGCATCTTACGATGATAAGTAAGGTATGATGAACTTCCTTAAAGAATATTAAACGCATTCAGCAGTAATATCTTAAAGGAACGTCTTTAAAGAAAAAACGTAACTAACAAGAATTCTTGGCTAGACTACAGAATATGGTACCCCAATGGCCGGCGGCAGTGGTGATTTGGTGCATACTGTTATCTCAAGATCGCAGCCAGATGAGGGTTAGTTTTTCTAGTAAAAGATCGTGCAAAACCATTTTGAAATAAGCATTCTACTTTTTACTTGTTAATTGTTCGTTTCACACTATCCGCCGTCTTCAAAATAGTGGCACGACCGCCGGCTATTGGGCCATTGGGGATACCATATTCTGCAGTTTAACAGAATTCTTCAAGATAATTAATGTGTGATATAGTGATGCCAAAATATTCAATACGATTTATTAAAGGATTAAGTGAATTTTGCGAACTTTAAGAACTAATGCTACGAACAATCAACTTTAAAAGTATAAACGTGTATTTGAATAGAAAAGAACTGTTATAAACTTTAAAGAACTGTTGCTCTTCAATGTGTTATTAACAAGCATCAATAACCGTTGTAGATAATTATAGTGTTAATTATACACATGATAATTGACTGGAGATAAGACTAACGCTTTAAGATATTTAAATTTTATTCATATACTTTTTGTTATTTGTACCAAGCGTTTAATTATTGGAAATATATATTTGTTTTAACCATTCGATTCCAGTATTTTGTCTTGAACTACTTATCATTTTACTTCCAATTACAAGTAAAGAACACTCTTACTAAACTATCAAAGAGGCGATAATTAGAAATTTATTAATTGAAAACTAAGCCCACAGTTTACATTACTGGGCTTTTCTAAGGCAATATTTGTCGCCTTCTCGCGCTAATTTCACGAAAAGAAACCATTTGGAAAAGATTTTAACTATAAAAGTTAGATCGTCCGAGTCCTCGAAATTGAATACCAAGTTTCAAGAAGATCCATACAGCAGTTGAAAAGTTATTATGGGTGACACCCAGACACACGACTAACTGGATGAAACAGCCTCACTTTCCCAGGAAAATAGGCTAAAAAGAGTTTAACCTTAAGGCAACATCTAGTCAACAGTTTTTTACTCAATTTTCCTCACTAAATGGCCTTTTATCTCTTTTTTTTTTTCTTTGGTATCGGTTAGACAGTTTAATGATGTGTTTTTCTATGCTCTGCCTACCCTTTTAAGGGCTTTGTTTATCAATATCCATTGGAAAAGCGATAATAATAAAAGAAACGCCATCAAACGGACCATCAAGGCAACACGGCTGTCCCATTAGTGATAGCCATTCTCTTTATGACAAGCGACAATCCACTTCAATGAAGAAATAAATATTAAAGATTTAAGGAAAAAAAAAACTAATCAATAACTCAAACGAAAACCATTAGTTCAATTGCTGAACAGCTCTATTTATCTTAATCTTAATACGTATTTCTTTTTATGTTTCTTCATAAATTTAAGTGAAAGTTAAGATGACTTTTAAACCACAATTTAGTGTAGATCTTGTTTTCTTCTCTTCAATTATTGATATTTTTATTTCTTTTCTCAGAAACAATAAAAAGATATCATCACTCATCACAAAATTCATTTCAATTACTATTTAAATAAGCAGTTCCTGAAAAGCTTATAAAATTGGGTGATCATCACCTTAATTTTATTATAAAATATTTTATTTATTTTTGTTTTCTATCTATAATGATATTTAGCTTTTAAAATTAAAAAGTTAAAATCATTATAATATTATTGTTAATTAAAACTTAAAATATCGTTGCCATAATCTCGAACAACAACAAAGAAGACAGTGGGCTTATCTTTTGATATTTTAATTTTACTCTTATTTATAAATTCAATGAGATTAAGTAATAGTAAGATTTCTTCTTTTATATTGCAAATGCTTTATTAATTTAATACTATTTTTGTTATTAACATTCAAATGAGGTTTTTTTTCTTGTTTTGTGTTTTTTTTACGGTAACTCGGTCGAAACATTTTTGTTTGAAATTCATTAAATTTGGTTAGAAATACAGCTCTTACCAACCGGCCATGTTATTCATCTATAATTTGTGGTTGGATGATAAACGTTGCATAATCTACTGTTGTCTGACAGTGGAAAATTTCATCCGTAACACGAATTACTCTCGCAATAATAGCAATCCACTGCTGGTTTTATGATGCTGCAATTTCAATTTTCGTCAGTGTACATTCTAGCAATTACTTACATTCTTGCATATTATTAAATACACTACAACCGCGTTTATCCGGACTAACTGGGACCAAAGGCAATCCGGAAAATCGAAAATCCGGATAATCCGGGTAATATGGGTAATAAGCAAAACAAATCCTTAAATAAAGAGACTTATCGCTTATTACGAAAAAAAACTATGTTTTTTTGCTTCAACGCCCTGTGGCACTCTAGTAAAGCTTTAACTCGACAAAAGCATTTTATTATCATAATTTATTGTACAATCTATGCAGCAACTGTACATTTAATCAAAATAAAAAGCGAATGTTTGGCGTACTTATAGTTGTGTTCTTGTTATCATAGTTAAAATTATTATCTATGTGAACATTAAATAAAAAAAAAATGTCTACAAATCTGATCCGGATTATCCGAAGATCCGGATCAACGAGGGCCGGATAAACGAGGTTGTAGTGTACAATCTTGCACAATGTCTTACATACTGACAGCTAGATTTAATGAATTTTATAAGTATATTATTAGAATTTTTATAATTATAAATTATTATTTATTATCATTTATTATTTAAGTGATTGTTTCAGAATTATGGGAGCTGGACTCGATTTCCGCCGAAAGTCAGGGATTTTTTTTTTCACAGGCTGTTTCACGCCCATACTAGAGTTTATGCATAGCTCTACAGAATATGAATAGGGTTCTTTTTGGGGTACAAGAGCACAAGCATCGAACTGATATTCCAATTTCTGTGGAAGCCTCGAGATTATTTAAGTGGATAGATATGTAATTTATTATTTTTTTTTATTTATTTATTTTTGAATCTGTTATTTTGTGTGTCTTTGTGAGATCAAGACTCCTATCAACAGGTTCTACAGTTATTTTTGTTGGTTAAATTTAAGACAGTCTATATGGATGTAGGTATACAGCACAGATATAAAAAAAAGTATTTGAAATCAGTAAGAAGTATATTTTACAATATCTATCTATCTAACTATCTATCTTATCTATATATACATATAATTTCTACAATTTATCTTAAATTACTACATGGTGCAGCCTCTTACAGCATCTGTTTTCATTATTATTATTAGAAATAGATTAGAGAGATTAAGAAAAACCAAGTTCAATCCCACGCAGAAGTTGGGAATTTTTCCTTGTTACTTTTATTCCATATGATCTTAAGGCGGGAGAGCATCGGACTGGCTGATGATTGCAGGAGCCTCTCTCTTTGGATTTAAACCCTCTATCTGAGGAAAGACAGTATTTATTAAAGGTAATGATGTTTAAATAGTGTAAGTATAGGTACATTCTACGGGGGCCGATGATGATAGCCCATGGGGATGCTAGAGTTAGGGCTTCCAATGTTTCAATGACCCGGTGTCGCCCGCCTAAATCAGGGAAAGAAATCCGGTATCCATTCTACAGAGGGCTGGGTGGACCCTTAAGACACGTCTGGAGAAGAATTCAGAGCGGAAAAATTCCGATCGCCGCTGGGGTTGGAGATGAATCTGGCTCCTGTAATCCGCAGTGAGCGCGTTACCACTTGGCTACTGGGCCCACCTTCAAAGTAAACGTACAGTAAATAATTGGTTTGTGATTACATACGTATTAACTATATTAACTGAATTACTACAGAGCTATTATGCTATTTGCCTAACTCTAATACGTACAGGGAATTTGGATCAACGGTATTTGAAAGAAAAATATCGTTGAGGAAAATAAAAAGTAGTTTTGCTGAAGTGCAAACATAAATACCGATATGGGGAGATATTTTTTGTTAAACTGAGAATCGCATAACATGTTTGTTGAAAATATGACAGATTGGTTCCCGGAATCGGCAAAAAACCAAAACGGTTCTGTGTATTTTCCTTTGTAATAAAGTTGGGCATTTGCCAGAAAGACGATTGGACCCGAGGCGTCACCGTTCGCCCCCGATAAAAACTAGGTTTTGTCGTGTTTGGAACCAAGCCAAGTCAACTGCATTTACGAGTGTCGTGTCTTTTATCTTTCCACTTAAAAAGGTGTAATTCACTTTTCGAAATGATTCGTGAATTCCAGCAATTTACTAAACGGTCCGCATGAGCTTTAACGCCAAAGTTGACTGAAGAAGGCGGTAATTGCAAGATGGATCTTGACCTTAGAAAAGTCAACAGATTGTGAAGACTTAATGAAAATGCCAAAGCAACTACAATTGGGAAGAAATGATGACAACAAGGCCGTTATTGAGAAATAAGGTCATTTAAAAAAACTGCTTCTCGCACAAAGCATTTTAAACACCTGAAAAACGAAGAATAACATTTACAATAACTGATTAGTTATTTAGTGTCATTTTGAAATTACGCATCTTTACGAAAACATTAAGATTTCATCTTTGTAGAAAAATAAGCAAAAATATCCTAACACAAAAAACACACATGATTTTTTTATTTTTTGTTTTGTCTGTCTGAAGTATTTAAAATAACGTCTCTTTCCTCTCTCTCTATCGTTTTTACTTTCACCCTATTTCCGTGAGGGGATACATACTATAATAAATATACAGACATATTTATTTATATGAATTTATTTATTTATCATGTAAAATATCTATCTAATATTTTAATGAAACTCACGCCTTCAGGTCCGACAAAAACACTTTTTTCTGTTTTGCTATTATCTAGTGCTTGGGTGACTATTGTAGATGACAATATCTACAGTAGTCACTACGATTACTCAACGAAAAATACAGTAATCTTCGTTAGATTTACCTTTAAGAAATGAGTTATACTTTATATAACTAATTAGATTATGGCTTTTGTAAACACATTTTAAAACTGTTTATAATTGACTAAAGGGTACTCCTAATCCCTCGCACGCTTAATTACAATCAAAAATTCAAACAAATTTCTTCAATCTTAGTTTAGTTATATTATTTAGTTAATAATATAAGTAGCAATATAGTGAACATTCCAGTATTAGTTAAGTAGATAAGTTTAGAAAAATATAGCAATTCATTTTAGTTATTAGGTATTACAGGGATGCATCACAAGAAGGAGCTTTTGGACAGTTTACATTTAGTTAAATAGTAAATCTTTCTGGGAAGTTGTCCACAAAATTAGAATTAGAAAACAGGAGAAAGGCTCTTAATTAGCCGTAAAAAATCTTAAAATTAACATGTTTCCCGAAGAATATAAAACAAAAATGAAATTTAATTCATTCGTAAAAGCATCTGCATACTTCTGAACACTTAATGTTATTTTTCAATAACAAATACTCAATTTCAAACTTGATCTTCAAATCCTCAAGCAAAGTCCGAGAGTATATCAGAAATTCGCAAAAGAAGTGCTTGAAAGAACTTGAATTTACTTTCCTTAAAATAATGCGCTATTTCATTTACATTTTTTTCTAAAGATTTGAAAATAATAGAAATGAAAAATCTTCAAACATTTTACTGAATTTCCTTATTATTTACTTAAATGCCTAAACCCAACTTTAATTTTGTTAAAGCGGAGCAAATATTAATATTTTTAGCAGCTTATTAAAATATTAATATACATTATTAAGACATCTATAAAAATCCATTGTTTGTTTTAATTCTCTTTTGTGGGAAGTTTTCACTTTCACGAGCAAATTTCTTCGACAAAGATTCATGCCATGAAATTTTTAGAAACGAAAGTTAGTTTATCCGTTAATATGCATATTAAATTTTAAGAAGACCCATTCACCGGTTCAACAGTTACTACAGAGGAAAAAACAAACACATACAGACTGACTTTTATGAACTTCAGTAGCACAGACGGTTTTAGTAGCAAAATTAACACTGTGATAAATGGTTCTCCATCTATCCCTGTTCAGGTGAGTACGAATGTCATCAGAGACGTCACAATGCTTTTGAACTTTTCATGAACGATTCGAAGCGAGCGCCCTCTGCCTTCTATGACATTTTTTTCCCACTATTTATTGTTGTTCAGATTAGTTTCTAACTGCCAGTCCTTCTTAAGCAGCGTTCTAGTCGTCTTTAGAATTTACGATCATTGTGGACTGTTTTGCCGAATAAATCGCTGTCCTCGGTGCATTTGTAACCTAGAGCTACGTGTGTAGAAAGAAACGAACACTGAGGTCAGCTGCAGGATTCAAATCCAAGTTCATTTGCATCAACCTTGTCTTGACCATTCGACTACGCCCGAACGATTTCTTTGATCTTTGGTAAATCAGCGTAATTGGAGATCTAAGTAATAATTTGTTAAAAATTAAAACAAAAGAAAGAAATAACAATCGAATGGGATATCAGAAACGTTTCCTACGACCTTTTATTCTAAAATTTCAGTAAACTGAAAAGCGGCCTTTTTTTTAAAGAGATATAAGATAAGAACGAATCACTTCTTAGTATTTCTTTCTTACATTTTAATCATCGCCTTAAAACCATCACGTTTCATGTCCTTTTAAAAACTGAACTCACCTAAGAATATCAAAACGCTAGTGTCTGCTGCTGAAGTGAGAGGCTTCTTAATTCCACCCTCCACATTCTCGTTCTTGCTGAAATCTCAGCCCATTTTTACATCAGAATACCAACGCTGCAATAAGCGGCAATGAGAGATAGCCTTTAAGTATTTTTCCCTTGTTTTTAACGATACACCACACATCTTAATGTTACATTTATATTCTCTTCACTGTTCTCTCACAAGATCTGATTCTAGATGTAGAATAAGAAGGATCCTTGTTGTTCTTCATGTTTAACTTCTTTCTTCTTCTCCTCATGAAATTTTGTCAAAACTAATCGTGAAACTATCAGTTTACTAACCGCTGTACCTGATTCGGATGTGGCAAAGGCAAATTTATTTTCCATTAAGAAGTAGAAAACTGCTTTACCGCAATGGTTACACCACCGGAAATAAGGGGGAATTCTGAGAAAGTTAGAAGATTCTTACATCGATTCTCTTGAAATTCAGAAAGAGAACAGAAAGAAAGTGGCAGCAATTTAGTTAGGTATTAAATGGTCATCAAAAGCCTAAATTTAATAGGAATTTGCCTTTAAGAATCAATAATGTTGGCAATTGTTTAATATTATTTTACATAAAGCTTTGATATAATTTATCAGTTATAAGATAAGTTCGCCTTTATAAGTTATCGAAGGCGAACGAAATTTGCTATCCGTTAATTTACAGAATTATCGACCTAACAGTTGATTTTTGGCACAAAGTAGTGAGCATGTCGGTATGGCTTTAAAAAAAAAAAAAAAAACTTGAATCTTGTCCTTCAGGAATAATTACCGAAGTAATCACTCAAACTCTTTATATACAACAGTTTCTTTCTAAACGACCTACCCGATTATCTTCATTTTTGACACAAAGTTAGTCGAATTTGACTACTCAAATTTTGAAACAAAAACGTCTCATTGCTTTCATCTTTGCCACATACTGACAAATTAACTTAAATGCAAAATAAAAGTTTTGAATCAAGTTTTCAGAAGCTGACGTAATGAGCTTCTACAAAAACAGAAATCTTTAATTTTCTTTATAACAGAACAAAAGCGCAACTTGTTTTTCATCAATATTATATTCTGATTTTACTTCTTCAGTGGTGCTTATGAAAACGTTCCATTATATTCAGATACTACTTTTTCCCTAAAGATTAATGGTGGCAAGAATTCCTCAGAGTATCCATTCACTAATTTTGTTGATACCTTTTTTCTAAGTTGAGTTACAAGCCTTTGTTCACAAGGAAACGATATCATTATGAAGTGGCGCCATCTATTTGTACTTCCTACGCTTCCTTACTATAGAGTCATCCCTTTTGTAATACAGGCTTCCTCGATGGATTAATAAGTTTAGTGACGCCAACTTGACATTTAGCCTATCAGCTAATGATATCCATCTTTTTTTTTGAGTGTCTGTCCTGAATTTTGATAAGTTGATACCAAAGCGTCTTCCTTAGGGACAGAGGAGCTCCTGCGGTTGGGTCTCGCTCATTTCATGTCATTGCCAAAAAATCGATGGCATCCAATCTGATCCTTAAGTAACCGACTCTCTCTGAGCCGAAGAAAAGATAAGGACAAGTAGATACGCAATGTTAAGATGAAGTAATGACAGCATAGTAAATAAAAACTGATTCTCAATTGAAAATAAGTTATTGAGCAAAACAACTGCTTACTGTATAAATTTTGTTTTTCTAATATCAAAGCTTCTCCAGTTCGTATTTCAGTAATCAATTTGTGCAATGCTAAAGATGCCAAATTTCCAGTGACAATAGCGTTTTCAAAGAAACGGCCAATTTTTAAGGTATGGTCCTAAAAACTGAGGATTTAATCTATCAATCTATCTTCCGCGTGCCTACTAGCGCAAGTGTAAGGCACTTGGCTTTAGGGTGGAGAAGCCATGTTAGGTTTTTTCCCACGTTTATTCTCTTCCCGACAAGTCCTAGGGTTTCAAAAACTGAGGGCCTGGTTTCTTTCCGGGACTAAAGGGAGGTCTCAGTTCCGTTGATCAAAAAATGTGGTAGCTTTTACCTCCAGCACCCCTCTCGGTCGTGTGGGCCACCTATGGAGAACTATAGTTATATCCATACGTCTATCTGCATACGAATGTAACATGATATGACATTCATACATGTGAAACATCTGCATATGAATGTAACATCTAATTACATGATAGAATCCTATTTAAGACCAATCTTTTCTATATTTTCTTATTCCTTAAAACCGCCAAAGAAACTATATATGTATATGAAACTATATAAAATGCTGTCTTTATAATTGTGAAAGTTATAAAATTCTTAAATTTATTATTTAGTTTTTAATCATTCATTCATTTAAAAATGAGTGCATATTCTGATGTAAATTTGATAAATCATTTGATAAATATTTTAATTCATTCAATTTATAAATCTTGGGAAGTATAATATTAATCATTATAATTCGTTCTGTAAGATTTTCACCGCAATTTTCATAAAAATGTAATATTTCTAATTAGAATTTCCTTGTAATTAAAATCTAATATCTGCTAATAACCTAAAATAAATAGGTCAAAAAGATCACAAAAGCAAAAGAAAGTAACGAGTAAATCACAAATAATCCTTTTTATGCTTTACTTGTTTCTGGTTCTTTCTAGGGAGAAAAGGCGGATATTTTATTTGTATTCCTGGTTATAGAGGTACACTTTTATTGTGATGGGTCAAAGCACAAACTATTCAATACTTCAAAAGAATATTAAAAATATAAAAAAAAATATTAGAATTAGATGAAGAAGTAAAGTAAGACTGCAATATTAATGAAAATGCTTGCAATATTGCTTTTCATGGTAGGCCTATCATTAATCTCTGCAAAAATCTTAACAAAAACACCTTATCAGATGCTTTACTAGTGTCCGTGGAAAAGTTTCAGGGAGGATATCCATCTACAAAACACACAAACTGGTAGTGACAGACAGCTACGCCCTTTACTACTTCTCTTAATTATAATTATAATTAGATATTCTTAACACAGTCAGCGAGGTGTGTTTTGGGGCTTTTTTTTCAAATTTGAATTTTTTTTCTGACAAAGGTTAAGGAATAGAAAAACTTCTAATCTTTAACTTTTATTCTTCTAAGTTTTTTTCTAAAGTTTTTGCTGTAAGTTGAAAGAATAATTTGAAACCAGTATTTTCACAAAATTAATATTTACTGTGATTATCTAAATTTATATCATCCAAATCCTGTAGCAAAATCTCATTTTTTAACATTGATAGCTGTCTGAGTACAACCATGTATATCACTAAAAATAAAAAGAGAGAAAATATAACCGGAAATGCACTGGTGCTTTATCTTCAATGGCCGTTAAATTATTACTAAGTCCTAATACCTCTGTAAAAAACTTAGTATGCTGCAATAAGGAAGATATTACGTATCTGCTTATTTGACAATTACATGTAATCTATTAATAAAATAGAATTTTAAAAGTTTCTATAGAATAAAGTGAACATGATAAGTAGCGCCATCTACCAACTAAGAAATTGTTAACTTATCAGTCAGATTGCAAGAATGTTGGCACCTTCATCACGTGATAAATCATCATTTTCTTATTTTTTTTATTTGCCTCATTTGCAAAAAAAGTGATGCTCAGTCTTATGTCTGAGTGTAATTTGAAGCACAGGCGGGTTTTCTTGAAACTTGGTATACATGTTTTCGGACAAAGGACGATGAAAATTTTTATTGTGGAGGTCCTTGATGAGAAAGTAGCCCGTGAAGGCAACAAAACTTTTCATAGAAAATAAAGTAGAACAATGGATTGCCATCAATACCTAACTACCCTTTAAAATCGTTTTTATTAAGTTACTAAATTAGCATCTTTGATAAGATAAAATTATTTTTGGAGTTAGAAAAGTAAGTAATTTGGGTTTAATTGATTTCTTCAGAAAGTAGAAAAGTTATTGTTTGCATTCAGCAGATATTATAGTTTAAAAACAGACAATTTTATATTATTTTCACGATTTTAAATACAAAAAATCAAAGAAAAACAGCGTTTAAGGAAAGATCTTTAAGACATTCAGCATCGTTATTTAGAAAAAAGAACGTTTTAGGAGTGTATTCAGACACTCCACTTCTTAAAGTATTTTGGGGTTTCACAATGCGAGTATTTGAAAGTTGGCGCAGTAATTCTAATTTTCTAGTTGTAACATGATCTCGGTGATAAACTGGGACCCAATATTTAATTCTCCCAATCAACAAATCTCTAATATTCATTTTGACAAATGGTCTCAACATTAACAATCTGTTCGTAATCGGATTCAAGTTGATTACTTACGGCGTCACGATATTCCCAACATCGATTCGTACATAATGTAAACACAGTATAATTTCTAAATCAATGCATTCCTGTCAATAAAAACCACCTAATTTGGACCTGATTTCATCAATTGGTAATTGAGCCACTCAATTAACTGCAAAAGCGCGAATAAACATAGGTAATTTTACTTACCCTGATAAATAACTTCTAAGTTGGACTTACTTTTTCATCATTTGAGAGAGATCATTATAACTTCTATTCCATTCAAGTTCAAGAAGAAATTCTGTTTCATTAACGTATCTATTCAGCTAATTTAATTTCAAGTTCTTCTAATATTCAGTTTGAGATTTGATTTTAAAGAATTTCTTAGTATCTTTAATAATTTTCTATTTACTTTTCTGTTGCTAGCGATTCTCTTTCTCATATGATTCACATTTATCGTTGTGATAATAAGTATACAATTTTAGAAGAGATATGATATTAAATTTTATTGAGAATTTTGAAAAGAATATTGTATATTATTTTAGCTATTTTAGTTTCAATAATTACAATAAAAAGTTTAGTAAATTTAATTTAATATATTAAATTTTATAGTTCGTGTAATCGAATTATTATAAATTAGCTGTAAGAAACACGAAGTCCCCACTTAAAGTTTCTTAAAATTTTGCTTGTGTTTATGTTTTTTTTGAATTCGTGAAAAATAATATCAAAGCAAAACGCTACTGTTTTCTTCTTTAATATTATGTGACGAATACAAACAGTAGAGTTTTTGTTTGTTTTTCTCATTTTTTAAAAAATTAATTAAATCCACCAATACTGACTTCAGTTCTCTAAATCATATCTATATATATAAAAGAATAGTTGATTTTTTTCTGTCCCTATTTCCTCCGAAACTATAAGACTCAGAAATACAAACAAGGTGGCAAATGTAGTACAGTGTAGTACTGAGGATGCTCACATCTTCATTGTTATCTAGATGGGTCAACCGGAAGTCAGTTGACTTACGATCAAACCATGAGGTCTCCGAGACGCGCACGCCAATTAAGAGAAATCGGTCGCGTTCACGGGTGGTGAGAAAATTATCTCAGAAACCATGACCACGTGATCACAGGTTTGCAAGTTACAATTAAATTTAATCACATACTTTAAGAAGATTAATATTTGTTGTTTATCGACAGAAATTAATTGTTTTATTCTAATATTTTTCTATGTGACCTTCTCGCGCTAATTTATCGAAATGGACTTAAAAAAAAAAAAAAAAGTAAAAATACTTAAATACGAAATGTAATGGTTTGAGCTTAAGTTTTGCAAAGGACGAAAATATAAAATCTATTTCAGCGTGAAAAATTTTTTGAATCACATCTCTCAAAAAAAAAAAAAAAAAAAAAAAAAAAAAAAATAAAAACTAAAATGTACGGTGTAAGCGGTATTTATGGTTATATGTAAAATAAAAACATGAATTATTTTGTATTTCCATTGTAATACTAAACTGACCACAACATTCCAATAACCTTTCTTCAAAGAATAAAAGGACGAAATAGAATTTCATCGAATGTAATAAAATCAGAAGCAAGATGAGATCATTGATTGACTGAATATGCGGAGTCTTAGCATTCAACTTTAAACATTTTCCTGTTTGTAAGCATATCACGCTAAAACGGCTAACGGATTTCCATAAAATTCAGTACGTTGCTTATTTATGGTCTAACTTAAAAACAGAGACCCATTTATTTTGGTCACGTCTCATCGTTTAAAGAAAGACCCTTGATATCCCTCTTTTAAACTTTGACCTGGTTTCTGCGAAATTTATTCCAATGCTTATTTGCGATCCAACTTAAACTATGAGTATGATTATTTTCGCTTTAGTCGCTTCTCCTCATTCAAAATTTTAATGCCACAGCGCTTCATAATATAGTCCCCACTATGCGATGGATCACTATTTTCATTAAAATTATTTTTATTCAATTTTATTCTGTTAAATTTCATTTCGATTTATATAGAAAGTGGTTAATTAAACTGATACTACTCAAAGCCATCTGTAGCTCGATCGAACAATGGAATGGCACCAAAGTTAGTTGGGAGACTAATGAAGACAAGGGAAGAAGGATTCTGCGGAAAAAAAAAAGTCAGTTTCAAAAGTCGCCGATAGGAGGAAATAAGGCTCTGTGGAATGTACAAAAGAATTGCAATGGACAGACAAATGAATAACAAAGATGAAACTGAACTGAAATATCACTTTAAAGGAATGGGATAACTTCAGCAAAGATAATGTCTGGACAAGATAATATTATCCAGGCCGAAGCTATGAGGGTTCGAAAATACGACGAAACACTTCCAGAAAAGGTACGTACTGCCCTTCCTGCCTTCGACTCGTCTTGGCGGGGGCACTGCCGTGCCCCCAGATTTTGATGCAAGATGGAGCCCCACCACACGTTGCGCGATCGGTACAGCAGCTTCTACCCAGTGGCGTAGCGAGGGGGGGGGGGGAAGGGGGGCTATCATGCCCCCGGGGCCCCACGCACAGTGGGGCCCCCAAGACATAATACTATATGTTTTTTTCGGGTTTGGGGGGGGGAGGCGCCAAAGTTGTATTGTGCCCCGGGCGCCAGTTATGCTCGCTACGCCACTGCTTCTACCCCATCACTTCATAGATGAAGGAGTCATCAGTCGCTTCTTTCCGGTTGCAAGACCACCTCGCTCCCCCGATCTAACTTCAAACAACTTTTGGCTGTGGGGTTACTTGATGTCTAAAGGTTTATCTTGGCGGGGTCCCGAACTTTACTTCCTTGGACAACATAAACATTCCTTCAGATATGTTACGTTCGGCTGTAGAGAATGTTGTGCATAGGATTCCTGGTCCACAAGAACGGTGGACATTGGACCTGGACCACTTCGGCACGGAGGAAATGAATGTGCTGCATAAAAGGTGGCTGTTTCAGTTCAGTTTCATTAGAATAACTTTGTTATTCATTTGTCTGTCCATTGCAACTCTCTTTTAAATTGCACAGCGCCACAATTCCCCTTAACGGCGACTTTTGGAACTACTTTTTTATTATCGCGGAATTCTTCTTCCCATGTCTTCTTAATCTCCCGACCAACTTTGGTGTCATTCCGATTATTCGATCGACTTACAGATGGTTTTGAGTAGTGTCAGTTTAATTATGGTCACTTATATTTAAATTTCTAATTATCAATAATTAGATAATTATCAATAATTCAAAATCTGAGGTTATATCGTTTCCTAGTTCGTTTAAGAAACCATTATTATTAAAAAGCTTTTCGACAATAATTTGTTTTTTTTTATTTTCCAAGTATTGTTTTATAGTTCTTTTGATACTTAGTTTTCACTGGCAATCGTGGATTGAATCCTAGCATTGCAGGCTTACGAAGCGTGAAGTGTTTCGTTGTTTTGAGAATGATCTATACACTGCGATTGTCTTCTCATCATCACCATCTTCCTTTTCTTCTACATTCCCTTCCTAACAAAGTTGATCTGCTTTTATAAGCAACTCAATTCGCGCTTCAGCGTATCCTAATAAATCCCCTTAACTCTGATGTTCTGATAATCGTACTTGGTAAGTAGAACATCTCAGACAGGAAATCGTTTTAAGTAGAATATATTAAATGAAAAGGAAAAGATTTTATTCATTTTGAGGTAATTTCGAAACCGCCAATTTGATTTTTTTGCTTGAGAAAATTTAACAAGAGTTTCTCAAACAGGAATCACTGTATATTTTCGCAGAGATTAAACCAAATCTTTGGACGAATGGACAGCCTATTATCCACTAAGAAAGGAAGGCTTATCAAATGAGTCTGTCTGTATGTGCGTGAATTTCTAATAACTTCTGATCGGTTATATGAATCTTTTTGAAACTTGGTATGCCTATTCAAGGACTAGAGACGATGCAACTTTTGCATTTGAAATAATTTCTAAATGGGTCCTTTTCGAGAAATTAGATAGAAAATTAGTGATTAAAAATTCCCTTCGAAAATCTATCCTATTTCTGTTAACATCTCTTTGTTTAAACAATGAATATTAATGCATTGTGATGCGTTTGATATGATTAAAAATAATCCCATGTAAAAGTTTTAAGTAAATGAGCGAATTTTATTATTTTTTCACAACATGGAAAATTTATACTCTTTGTATTTAGCAGATTGCAGAATTTGAAAATAAACAAAATCTTTTATTTTTGGCAGTTTTTCAGGAAACTAAAAAGCTAAAAAACTGCTATCATTGATCAAGAAGAGAATATTTGTATACTGAGTTGCATAAATTTCAAAAATACATTTACTGTGAACATTAAAAGCTAATGTTAAAGCAATATCAAAAAATATTTAAAACAATTATATCTTTTCTGGAAAGTCTGTCTTAAAGATTATACGATTTTAAGTTTGATTTAAGAAAGACGAATGCCAAAGGAATCAGATTTCCGCTACAAAAGGAATCACAATAAGCTTGTCTATCTATCTCCGGTGTCCAGGGTCTTTATCTGCAAAACGACCTCATGGAGGTTCTGAGTTGCCTTGTGAGAAATTTAGATCCGTTCTTTCTATTCGAGAGATGCATTGCACGCTGCTACGAAAACTTTCTTATCTTCTCTGCTTATACCTTCCGCCTTCTTGTGATTAATGTGTGAAAACATCTGCAGAACGTGGTAACGGCACCACATTGGAACAGCATTTGCGAAAGTGTAATAGGAGGCTTGCTGTACTTAGGGAAACCGGCTGCTTCTAACTACAGTACTTGATAAATCACCTCTTTCTGGTCTCGAATCACGAATACCTTGCCTCAGCTGGTGAAGATTTACGTTAAATTCAAGTTTTAATTTTATAATTAGCGTAGCAGACAAGGAGTTCAGTAAGTGACTTATCTTAGCAATTTTGGGACTTACTAAAGCTGAACTCCATATGAGAAATAAAGAAAAAAAGTTAAGCTTTTAATCAATCAAGTTTCACTGACTAAATTAAAGCAGGAAGCTTTTATTAAATTTTATTATTTATTGTACACCTATATATTCATTTCAGTAATGTAAAATAACTGCAATTTTTATTGTTTTGCCAAATTCCGAAAAATCATCGATTTCTTTGAGCATCTGGTCCTTAGTGTCTGATGTTCATTACTCAAGATTACTGCAGATAAACTGTTCACTCAATGAATATAGAATATTTTATAATTTACTTTCCACATAAACATTAGAAGCAAGTGAAAAGTAAATTATAAAATATTCTACATTCATGAACAGTTTATTTGCAGCTATCTTGAATAATGGGAACTTAAAGGAAAAATTAACAGTAGAAGCAATTTTCTTTTAAGTTTTCATTGTTTAAAATTCTTAATTTACTGATAATAGTTCAGTTTTCTGACAGATTCCACTTGATATAAGTAATACTGCACTTAAAGCTTTCGAGAACTATAAATCCAATCGCTTTATCAGAATGACTGCCAAGGATATTTGTTGTACTCTAGTCTGCACAAACTATTTCGACACTGTTTAGGCAATTTGTGTGTATCTTTTCATAAATATTGAAACATTATTCTAAATTTCTGTATGATTATTCAATAATAGGCAAAAAAAAAAAACAGTAAGAAAATGTAAGAAAAGCTTCCAAATTTTAGATTAATATTTAATATTTCCCATTATTAAAGTTAGATTAAATTCATAAGAAAAAACATTACTTAGCACAGTTATTAGTTACCATACGATAACAATAGGAGGCTTTAAGTCAAACACTCATATTTGAAAAAAAAGAAATGCATTGTAAATTCTGAAGAAACTCAAACGTCATTCAAATATTATATATTCCTTACATAAGCTTAAATTTTTTACAGATTTATACAAATCTGGGTTTTCGCCTAAAGTTGTTTAATAATTTCAGTTCCCGTAAAATGTATCAGTATTAAGTTTAATTAATATTAAATAGTAATATCTTGCATCACTTCATTAGTTAATTACAAATTTGAACCTAAAAAATCATTGAGCTGAGTTCTAAAATAGCTCTTTGTGCCAATGGGAAGGCAATCAAGTATCAATTGATCAATATTGAGTTGTTTACCTCGCTTTATGAGTTGGGAGATCAATCGTGGTGAGGTCGAGGACGCGTCGATGGCCCTTCGTTTTGTTTGAAGAACAGATGATCTTGTTCCTTTCAAGACTAGGATTATCCATTGGCGAACTAGGAATGCCAAGTATGTGAACCCCCTCCTACTCTCACGGTTCCACGTCCAAATTCCCCACCGTCATTTCGACGCCACTGCTGTGAATCTGATACGTTCATTGTCCAAATTTCCCCTGCAATCCCCATTTCCACCCACACTCCAATTGACTCTGCCATGGGTGAAACAAGATCAGATACCGGAACAGTAGCGAAGAGAAACAGTAAAAGGGCTTCAATTTCAAGAAGGTAAAAAAGAAAATAAGTCAGTGCTAGACGATTTTATTCGACTTTCGGAGATTCAGAACTGCACCTAATGTGCACTATACAATTCTCAATAGAGGATAAATAAGAAATGTACGGATTTAGAATAGAGACGAAACAGTTATGGAATATAAGAAATATGTTGTAAAGTTGAAACAATTACGGAATGAAGTAAATTAGAATCGAGATGAGACAAATTTAGAATAAAGAAATTTAGAAGTGTTGAATGAAATATGGAATATAAAAATTTACAGTACGGTTGAAACAAATAACGGATGTAGTAATTTAGAATCGAGATGAAACAAATTTTAAAAAAAATATTCAGAACAGATATTGAAACAAATATGGAATACCGAAATGTAAATGAGTGTTGAAACAAATACGCAAATATACAATGCAATTGGTCTGCGGAATGTAGAATAAAGATAGCAATTTTAATTTAAATTCACTGAAAATTGATTTTTTTTTTCCGTATAAATTTAATCAAAACTAATTGCATGGAAAAACAATTTCGGTAAACCGATATAAAACTTTCAACTTATATAAATTCAAGTCAATTTTTGTATGCAATGTTTTGAATTCAACAAACTGTATAAACAGTTTCTTTTATAATTCCCTTCTTTTTTACTTTTTTTTTGTAAATACACAATCCTTATCTGCATTACACAATATACATTATACAGTCCAAAAAAACTGTAGTAAGCCCTAACTTTGCTGTAAGAATTCAGCTTACATTAGCACAATACCTGTACATAAAAGTAATTGTTTCTGCGTCTTATAATATTCACCAAAGCTTAACTTTGTAACAATTCATTTTTTTTGTTATTATTTCTTTTTTTTTTACAAATTATTTTATTTTTGAAGTTGTTCCCTAATTTTTAGTGCCACAATGTAAAGTGCCAAAATGTTGAAGCATTTTAAAATTCACTAACATATTTTAAAAACTTAAAGAAAATATTCCTTAAATGTTTAGAAAGTTGAAACAATCGTATATCTGGAGCAGGAATTAAAAATGTCCATTTGTTTGTTTATTCGGATTGATTTCTTGATGCTTCTATGATTCGGCCTTGGTTTCTAACGTGAAAAAAAGAAATGTAAACTTCAGACAGGTACTTCAAAAGATATCCATGGAAGTTAGCGACAAGCTCTACAGAAAATCAAATTTTTGCATATTCTCAAACTATGTTTCAAGTCTCAATGAAACGCATGAACTTAAACCTACCATAGAAATTCCTTACAAGGGATTGTGCGTGACCTCGAACGCTGAGAACCGAACGAAAATGTGCTTAGAATATAAATCGCTCATCCCAAAAACAATGGTATAAGTCATTTCCGTGCAAAACTCAGCTGTTGTCTGCTAGCGCCATCCGACGATGAGAAGAGCCTATTCCTAATCAGGCCATAAAGATCGTACTCTGTTATATGAAAGTTTTCCGAACAAGGATGTTACGCTCAAGATACTGCCACTGAAGACACAAAATATTACTAACCTCTTGATGTTACTTCTTTAGGCAATATAAGCTCTACAAGAGAAGGATCGTTGATTTTGTAAGACTACAATGTGAAAAACCACAAGTTACACGATCGTCATTTCATCATCAGACTTCACTCTGTGCTACACAATCAACTTTCTGCACCGAAGTACAAGCCTATGTTACAATATGCTTGGCAAAAGGCAGGTTATGATATTATCATCGTTTATAAATATAATTAGTGTGGCTTTTGGTATTGGACTGCTTGAATGCGGAAGTAATGTTGAATGTGAAAAAGTGGCTTTAGTCAGATGTGCATATTGTTCTATTCCACTTTGCTTTGACCACTTCATTGAAATCCCACACCTGCACTTTGAAGACTGAATAGCTGTGCTACACTATCAGGTCAGTAGGAAAAGATTGCTGCTCAGATAGCGTAATTATTTTAAGCAGAGGGAAATATAGTCACCTGTTTTTTTGGTCCAATTATATCGATATTTTGTTTCTTCGCGTTACCAAAGTTCTTCTCTTGGATCTTCAATGATACGTGATCATTCAAATGTCTCTCGTGGTAAGACGAGCAGTTTTGTATGAGAATGACTCATACCACTGTTTTTGGCATGAGCGATTTATATTCTAAGCACATTTTCGTGCGGTTCTCAGCGTTCGAAGTCACGCACTTCCTTGTTAGTCGTAGATTTTGTTGTTTTTAATGTTTCACTGACGAACAAACAGACAAACAGACAAACGCTAAAAAGCTATGTAGACTAATTCAGAACTTTCACTTAATATTCTGGAGGTAATGACAATTTAGAAAGTCCATGGTCCAAGTTGTTAAAGGACAAGAAATTTGCAGTTTAAAAGGAAATGACATTTCGGGTCTACGAATGTGGCAATGGCCTCTATTTCCACTTCTAGCGCCATGTCTGTATTTATATTATGATTTTTATTTCAATGAAGATGATTTTATATTACATCTTAAATAACATTTTTTGTTCCTCTCGAATCCACTTACAAAGGATTGACTTCTTCCACCAATTATATATATTAATACCTATATAATGCATTTCATCTTTAGATAATAATTAAAATATTTTTAGCACTATTACAACATATCCAAATAAACATAATACAAGCATTTATTACTATGAATCAAGAAATATATATTCTGTGTTTTCTGATAGAATTACGTAAAAAAGGACATTCATTGTGTTTTATTTGCAGGTGAGTGTTTTCTTAAATTTCCCAATTTAACGATTTGTTTATTGCTTACAAGTAATAATTGCCAGAATGCTATGATGAAGTTATAACATTTAGTTTTAAGTCACCCTGTTTTCTTTAGCTTAAAATAATCCGTTATCTTTGATGAATTTTGGCCTAATTTTTATTAACCATATTTCAAACAGTATGTACAGAACTATGCCATTCGGTTATCTTTTGTTTTTTTCTTATTATTCTTCTATTTTTAATAATAAATAAATGTTTAAAATTAATAGAAATTTAAGAAGCAATCATTCGAAGTTTGTGTTATAGATTTCTGTTATTTTTACCTATTACTTCACGGCATTCCGCTAGTAATTTACAAGAACTAATGTAGAGATAGATACTTTTAAATATGAAGATTCACAATTCATGAAAGATCCAATAAAGGTTTATTATAAAGAGAATGGATAATGTAAAAACCGTAGAAATCAGATTATCTGTTTAGTAGTACTTTATTTTAACTGCAGGCTTTGTGATTTCGTGGTTTTCACAATAAGATTATTAATGCGATAAATCTACTACGATCAGTAGAAGTTGTACGGCTGCCACCTATCCTCCCGTATTTATTAGCCAGAATTGTATGTTGAATCATCCCTGTAATCATGAATAATGCAAAAAGAAAAAAAAATAGGTTTATAAAAACAAAAATTAGTATTAATTTTTAATTTTTTTTAATAATTTAAATCTATTAAAATAATTTAGTTATTCTACTTTTCAATATAAACAATCTGCTAGGCAACTCTCATTACTGAAAAATATAAAGAATCTTGCAAAAACAAAAAATAAGAATTAAAAAAAAAAAATCAAAATTAGAATCTAGAACCGGTATTTTATAGATGGTGCTAAAATGTTCTTTATCTCCCTAAGTGTACGATGGTAACCCTAGGGATTTGCTCATTCATTACACGTACTGTTTTGAATTCCTAGATCCTTATCTGAAAGTACATCAGATTCCATAAATATCTTCCTTTCATAATACGACGTTCCTCTAAGGTTTCGAATCTTGATAAATTCTTGTTCTATCTTTTTCTCTACGATTTTTTTTAAGAAACTACATCTTCCAAATATGCGGTAAAGTTTGTTAAAACTTAAAAATGGAAGAGAATTCGATGGAGAAAAATATCTGCAACTAGAAAGAAAAAGGAAGAAAAAATATCCCTAAGTCTTTATTCTTCAAACGCCTTCAGTTTTCTTTTGTTGATTTAACACAAATTATTTTCTGAAAAATGAAGGAAAAATTGATTTTCGTTTTTAAATCTATCTTTGTTAAATATTATTATTGTCTTTCTCTTCCTTAAATGTACTTGGAAGGCATTGTTTACTTGTATTACTTTATAGCAAGAAGAAAAGATGATGAAAAACAATACCTCGTCACTCTGATTGTATCTGCAAGGACATTCCGGTGTCCGTTGCACTCGCCCGGAGATTGAACGCATTCCACGGGAGATGGGCTTTTTTAACTTAGCAGGCTTTTCGTTCTCTTGATAAAGCTATGAGTTGAGATTTTGTTGTATTGTGGGCGGTTTATCTTGTGCCAATTTTCTAACTCTAGCTTCTTAATAAATCAAAAGCTTCATTTTTCATCTGAAATCCAAACAGGTCAGATCGGAGAAAGGCAATCTATATAATACCAGCAATTCTTCCGGATTGAACGACATTTTCCGGAAAGTATCGATTTATCATTTGATAAAGCTTTGTTTTCCAGCAGTATTCGATAGTCTTATTTATGTGCATTAGACCACATTTAAAACGTTGACGCTTATGTCGAAAGAGGGGAGTAAGTGTAAAAGATAAAGCTCCTGCGATCAGAAAAAGGGCAGAAAGTTGAGTTTAATCCCTTGGCAAGAAACCCTTAAATAATGGATTCTTAAATCTTGCCTTTTACAAATCTTATCGCAGCTTTCTTTGAATCTTGGCCTAAGGCTGTCCATTTGATATCTTGGATCTCGTCTGGAGCAGCAGTAACTACAAAAATAAAGATCCCTGACCTTCCTCGGACCTTACGTCTTTAAATTATGGAACTCTATTAATGAATTAATACGAAATTAAAAATATAGAAGACATAATCTCAAAGCGAATTTTCAAAGTGATTACAAGAAAATAAAAAAAAAATGCTAATAATTATAAACGGGAAAAGCTTCGCACTATTGCAGAGATGACGTTTTGTTGCCAGTTTTTCAAATAACTGTTCACTATATACTATATATTAGAATATACTATATTCCCTACGTTAACTACATAACAATAGTTCTATTCCAGCTTTTGCATTTTAAATAGAATTAATTTGCATTTCTAATCAAACCTCAAGTCAAAGAACATAACTATATTTAACATGGAGAGAAAATTTTTAAATAGAAATAGACTTGAGTTTTGATTAGAAATACAAGTTGATTTTCGTTTTTAAATCTATCTTTGTTTAATATCCATTCTAATGTTACTTTGCAATTTTGAATATCTTGCAATATCTAAGCAGAGGTCTCATTTAACTTTTTTTGTGAATGTATATGCTAACCTTATATATCTTCTAAATTTTGATAAATAAAAGGGAAACGAATTTTGAATAGCCCTCTGCAGACAAAACAAAACGAAGACCCATAAAGGAAGGGTTCGATTTGAATGAAACTTCAAATTTCAAGTGTAATTTGGATCAAGAGAACTGATTCACATTTCATACAGAAAAACTAAATTTTTCTTCAACAGTAGCAGCATCATTGTTGCAATGTTAGTACTGTCTTGAGCCGCTGCAGACTGATATACGATGAAGCAGGAAGTGAAACATGTCTTGCGGTAGATCACGCCGAGCTTGCTGCAACTGCTGCTCCAACTACCGGATTTTCGGTGATGGATATCGTGGACGTTCTAGCATGTCCCAGAAATGTTTGATGGGGAAAAGTCTAGGGACCTGGTTGGCTAAGATAGGGCTGACTTGCTTGGAGGCACTACTGGGAAACATGTGCAGTGTGTGGACTTGCATTTGCTGCTCCTGACAGGCGTGACACGAAAGGAAAAATAAAAGAATGCAGGATCTTCTGCACGTTTCGCTATACAGTTTCTCGAAGAGGAAATCTACTGTCAGAAATGACTTCCCACACCATTCCAGTCACCAGCCGTAATGGCTCTGTGACTTTCGTCTCAAATATTGCCAGGATTTGAGCGCTGCCAATCCTTCTCCATATATGAATGCGATGATCTTCTGCTGCAAGACAGAAGCGGGACTCATCATTGAACACAATACGAGACTATTCGAGAGCAGACCTTGTTTCTCCTGCACGGCACTACTACAGGCGAAGCTTCCGGTCCTGGACTGTTAAGGTCAAGCCTCCTAAGGAGTAACGGGAATAAAACCCAGCAACGGTGTGATTGCTGTTTACAGGATGCCACGTCTCAGGATGGTGAAGACTGAAGCTGTCGGAGCAGTTGCGGCTTGCTTCACAATAAACCGACTGTTCTAGCAGTTTTACTGTTATGCCTTGGTGATATCAATTCCAATACTTTCCCAAGAAGTATCACTACGACCCAGATGGCCAGCAATTCGTCTCCATGATAAGCCACCTTCCCACAGACCCTCGATGGGACCTTTCTCGAAGTCTTGCGCTCATAAGGTCTTCAAGAACATTATTGAGACACCACGGATGGTAAACGGATGTGAATGTAACAATTTCATGAAGCAAAATATGTTAGTAAGATTCTGAGGGCCCGTGTTTGGACCACAAGATGGACAATTTCAGTGAACTCGGGGATGATGATGATTTCTTGAAACTAAACTTTAATAATTTGTATATCTAATGGGAAGATTGTTACTTACGGTGTTTCATTGATATTGGAGGCTTTCTTTAAGATGCTGCGTTTTTTTTTTGTCACGCAGTATATTTTTTAAACAAAATACGGAGTCATTTGAAAACGGATTAACCTTTGAATTCAAATGAAGACAATTCGATATTGGACTTACCCTTTCCACGATCATCAGTAAAGTATTTACGAAAACATCTTATGCTACTGGAATTCTTTTATTGATCTTGTGTGTAACTTTACGCATCTTTTGAAACATTGCGAAATAAAGGAATCAACGTTTTTATTAAAGATGGAATAAAACAAAAGATAAGCGAGAATTCCGAACAAAATTAAATGACTGAGCACGTGATTTCACTTCAACATTTTTTCTTCTCTTATTGGTCCGTTTTTCTGATTGCCTTTTATCTGTTTATACGAGCATCATATTGAAATGGCTTTATGGATTTCCACAAAGTTCGTGTGTTTATTTACGATGAAACTTAAAACTTAGACACACTGTTCTTGGTCCGCAATCCTACCATCCCTCATAAATGACTGGACTGATTTCTTTAAAATCTCGTACGATTCTTATTTAAGGTCCAACTTAAAATTTGAGCACTTTTATTTTTGTCTCCAATCACCCCCAATCCTAAACTCGATTCCCATCCCCCAATCGCTCAGTTTCTCTCTTATACGATCGATAGCTCAGCGTATACCTAATTACATAAAGAAAATGTTTATGCTGCATTTTTATCTCAATTACTTATTTTAAGAAAAATAATTTTATTTAAGTAGAAAAATTTAAATAAATTAAGCTTGAATTTTGCTAATAGCCCTGTAGTTCCTGAATGTCTTAATGACAAAAATACAATAAACAGATTCAGTAAATCATAACATTGCTGTCTCTAAAGGCATTATGTGATAAAACAAATTAAAACAATCAAATCTGGGATAATATTTTTTTCAATTTTATTATTAAAATTCGCGAATCAAAATTTCTCTTTTGAAAAGTATTTATATTTGGAGATATGTTTCAAAATTTTTTAAAATGTATCTCCAAAGTAAGAAAGAGTAAGAAACGTCACTTAGGCTGAAAGAACTTCATTAAACTACTAAAGCTATTAAATAATTATTAAGCGTGAGGTTTTGAGTAAATCATATTGAATTAATATATTTTAGGACATTGAAAGTATCTGACAAAAAATTATTTGATTCTTGATAAAATAAGAATGAATTAGGATATGAGATTTTAACAATTTTTATGTTAGAATACTGTTTTACTGTTATTAATTATAAAATGTATTGTTTATTCTAGTATTAGCTTTTTAAACAAGATCTGCTGTCTGCATTACAGGAAAATTTACAGGACAATTATATTCTCCTAAAATTGCCCTGCAGTATTTGGAAAGATCTGCATTCATTATTTGAACTACTACGGGTTTGTTCAACAATTAATCAGGAAAACATCCTGGAAGCCCAACAGGAAGTAAAGAGAGCTTCTGGTTTGCGAACAAACTTTGCCATTCCAGTTCGATAGAAAATTTATGGTTGAGATGTTTTAAACAAAATGTTTAAAAATGTATTAAACAAAATGTTTAAAAAATGTTTTAAACAAAATGTTTTATATGGAAATAATAGGAATAAAATAATAGGAATTCGACACAGTTGGATAATACACAAATTATGTGAATTTTTACTTACTATAGCAATACCTCGCTCATTCGATAGGTGAAGGACTAGGGCATTGACGAAATAAAGTCGATATATAACCTTTATTTAGATTGCAAATGCATTAGGGCCACCAAGAAACCTAAAAAACACTGGCGAATGTGTGTTATACCTAAATAAACAGAAAAAATATCAGAATAAATAAAATAAATAAAAATACAGTGATAAATAAATGAATTATAACAAGAGCTAAAAAAAAAATTATCAAAAAAAAATAAAATAAAATAAAAATAATAAAAAGAAATGACTTAAAGTTAACAATGTACAAGATAAATTAATGCTTTTAGACAGTGTCAAAAGCAAAGTGGCACCATAATATGCACAATTTTATAAAGAAAATGTGTTCAGATATTGGGGGGACGTCTATCGCCGTTTTCTTCTTTATCGGAAGCGACCACTTTTGACCCTCCAACATCCGGTTAGGGAGTGGTCCTAGAGGTCTGATTTTTTGGACGAGGTCACCTACTTTTTGATGCTGAACACAATGGTGAAGGTTTCATTCTAATATCTCTAACCGTTCGGCCACTACAGAGTGTGACATCCAGCAAGCATAAAGGCGGTCCCCTATGTTTTACAGGCAAGCTGTAACCTAGAGCCGCTAAAACTGATCCAAAGACGATAAAAAATTAAAGGTCAACTTTTTAAAAGCAGCAAAAATTCTAAGCATTCGAAAATCTTTATCTTATTATTAGAATGGGTAATTGATGTATAAAGTGTATTTGTCTTCTAATTTTAAATAAAAATAGCTGAAAATATCATACTCCACGTAAGTTTGTAAGAAACATTCTTTTAGTACAATACGTTGTAAATAATGAAAGGACTTTATTATGAAGAGACGTAATAATTACAACGTGTGAAAGACAATGTGAAGCCCTCTAAAATTTCCAAACCCGCGTCGTAGGTCCTCGTCGTAGAGGGTGGAAACAGATGTAGTAAGGAACTCCCAATTGGAGGTACCGAAACATGCTGGCTAACAGGGCTATGGTTCTACCCAAGTTAAAGTGGGATGTATCGTACCGAGAACTGTATGGTACAAGGGTAGTGAAAAATGTTGTGCCATAAAGATCCCTTTGGAGCACCAGGCGAAACCCCATCGTAAGTAACTTGGAATAGGGGGATAACCAAGTGATGACTTTTAATTACCCCGGTCTCGTGGGACAAAAAAAATGGATAAAAATAATACAAACAAAAAACCTGGGTTAGGGTCGTCTTCGGGAAGTAACCAACCACTAAAAACAGCTACCACTATAGCTGAATCTAGGGAAGAAAACAGCAGTTCTGGGATCTCCCAACAAGGAAGTGCATCTAACATAGAACCTAGCTCCATGAAGTTAACAGGAAGTTCCGAATTTTCTTTAGGAGTGAAGGAAATAAAACATACGGCTTCGAACATTAGCAGACTGCACCTGGGCGGTTTGTCCAAAACAGCCAGGAGAAACATGAGAAGGAAATTGCAAAGGCAGAGGCAAGCAGAAAATTCTGTAGCTGAAAGCAAGCAAATACCCACTAAGGAAATTACGAAAAGACAGAGTTCAGACGCTTCGACACCTCTGAACGTACAGGGCCCTCCGATGAGACCCAGGCAGGGAACAAAACCACATACCTACAGTGAGGCCATCTCTAACATTAAGATGGCCGTCATCAAGGATAAGTTTCCAGATGAAAAACTGGACAGCAGTGAAATAGGCACCATCAAAATGGACCTTCTTAGACGGGTGGATTCCAGAAGGGGAACCTCTACCACTAGTGAATAGTTTCAATTTAAATGGAGGGGTGCTATTTTACAGGAGTCTTAACAATAATGACAGTGTTCTGCAAGGCACGAGGCTTAGGGTTCTGAAAGCCAGTGACTTGCCAAAACCTGTCAAGGTTAATTTTAAAACAAATGACATTTGGACAACCAATTCAGCTGTCCTACTGCGTAGACTCAACGCCTGCAACAAGAAGTTCAATACAAATTGTTGGCGATTGTTGAATTGCATATCAGACCCTGAAGCTTGAAAGATGGATCTTTCTAGTAGATAGGGGATCTGCCACAGCTACCGTTGAGGCAAAGCGTACACCGGGATCGATAAAGAAATCTTTAAGATCCTAAACGACCCAGAAAATGTGAAACCAGAGGCTAAAACCTCGGCACCTGAGCCCTCTACTTCTAAGGAGCCAGCAGGTAGTTTCACATCTATAAGAATAGAAGATCAGGCAGTTACAGCAATGGATGTGATGACAGGGGAATTGTACATGGGATAGGCTTCATCCGAAAACATGGAATTGGTTGAGATGGACGAGGGTGGGTGTTGGAATCTGATCGGGTGTTGGAATCCGACACCCACACTGAGGAAAACTCCTAACCATTCCATTCTCGGCCTTTGATTCCCTAATGTCACCACAACCATTGTTGAACTGCATTCAGATCAATCGTCATCAAAGCCGGTCTGCCTCTGCAACCTTGTGCCACAGTCTGGCTGATGAGAGTACTGATTTAGCCATTATCTAAGAATCTTGCATTTATAAAGGTAATACGTATTTTGGCATTACCAATATCAGGATGGTCATGTGTTTATGACACCACCTGTGACAATATGAGAACCTGTATTTTGGTTAGGAAAGGCATAAACGCCATACCCCTTGTTTCTCTCAAGAGACAACTGTAGTTAAACTTACTCTGGAGGGAAAGAAAGTTAGTGAACTAGTTGTTGTCTCAGCATACTTTCCCTATGAAGAGAACGATAATTTTCTTCCTTTGGAGTTAAGGAATCTTACAAAACACTGTGAAAGCAACGGAACACCACTCATCATTGGATGTGACGCCAATGCTCACCATCTTGCCTGGGGAAGCACTGACTGCCACCAACGAGGAGAAAATCTCATGGAATATTTGGTAAGTACTAAATTACATGTTGTAAATAAAGGCAATGAACCTACTTTCTCTGTCAATAATAGGAGTGAAGTTATTGATCTTACACTCTGTTCTGTTAATTTACTTTGTTCTATTAATAATTGGCATGCATCTAATGAACCTTCTCTTTCAGATCATAGGTACATTTGCTTCTATATTGCAGGTAAAAGACAACAAATGGTATTTCCCAGGAAACCCAGAAAGACGAATTGGATCGGCTTTAAGGAGAATCTAGAAATACTAACTAGAGGCATGAGCTCTACCATACGCTCGGTTTTAGATATTGAGTTAGCAGTTGCAACAAGTTATTCTCAGTTCCTATCACCAGAATTGTCCAGTCAAGGTTGCTAGTCTACCAAGACATGTTCCTTGGTGGAATAATGAACTTAGCAACCTAAGATCTAAAACAAGAAGGCTCTGTAACAAAGCAAAAAGATAAACGAGGTGAATGGGAAGAGTATAAAACACACTTACATCAATAAGACCATTAGAGAGGCTAAAAAGACATCATGGAGGAAGTTCTGTGAAGATGTATCAGACATCTCCAATACTGCCAAACTTGTCAAAATCATGATCACAGTGGTCATGAGAGCAATGAGAAAGCCGATTCTTTTGCTAAGAAAGGCTCGGAGATGACGTTTATAGGTCCGGAACCTGTTATTGATTTATCCAATAACATGATTAGAAAAATCTTTCTTAAGAAAATGAGAGCTTTATAGCTTAAGTCATGGCACAGGATTGAGAGTCAGAGGCAAGCCAAGATGCTAATTCAACGACCTAGCAACAAACTTGCCTCCGAACTTTTAGTGTTACGTAAAAAGGAACTTGGTATTGTTGTTGGTCTACTTACTAGCCATTGTCATCTTAACAAGCATTTATGGCTCTTAAATTTAAAAGACAACCCTGTTTGTAGGAGTTGTCATTCAGAAGATGAGATTTATTCACACATCTTATGTAACTGTGAATATTAACAGCGCTTAGACATAAAATCCTAGGATCTTTCTTTTAGAACCAAATGATTTGTTTACGGTCCCTATAAGTAAACTACTGGCGTTTGCCGTAGCTACAGGTCTTTTTGGGGATTAAGGTTGGGGGAAGTACAATAGATCTTAGGTCGCGGTACTAGATATATAGTTATCACCCATCTTCTACATTAACAGTAAGACACTGTGAATGGTATATAATTCACATGCTTATTTACCTTAATTTCTATTCCTGTAATCTAATAGAAAACAGCATCACACTATTGGCACTGTTGGCTTCTAACAAGTCTCAAGAAACTTAAAGAGCACTTGTAATGAAACAATGCTGAATATTTATTTAAATTACTTAATGCAAGTATATTGAAATTTATATAATTTACGAAACTATTTATGCAGTATTGGGTGAAGACAATTTCAAATACATAATTTGAGATGTTCAATTAAGTACTGACAGAAAATCAGTAATAGTGATAAAAGGCAAATACAAATCATGAATAGTAAGATCACCTACATTTATCAGTAAGAAGAATTACATCAAAATAAGTCAATGAAACAATTCTTTAATAAAAAATATATGAATTTTCTCTATTGGAAGGCTTCTCCCAATGTACAATTAAAGTTTTCATACTGTAGTTAGGATTGAGGATGAAGCTCTAGGAGTCAATTTTAAGGACTGGTTAGGGAGATAGTGGAGATGAAAATAATCGTACTTATTTTCAAAAGAATTTCTCAAAAGTGTTTTTTAATTTGGACATAAATAAGAATCGTACTGAACAGTACAATAAGAAATCAATCCAATCATTTTGATGAGGGATTTCTGGATCATTTTTAAGGGATGGAGGAGGAGAGAGCCCAACTAAAGGTAACTATGCTTTCAGATACATCATAGATAAGTTATGTAATATTTTAATGGAAATCCATCCAGCCGTTTTACCGTGATGCGCATACAAATAGATAAACTAAACGAGAAGAAAAATGGCCAATTGGAATGGATGATTTTATGCCTCAGTTTCTTGGAATAAAATTTCCAACATTTACAGCATTCAGTGCAATACAACTTGAAGCATTGATCCTTGATTTTCGAAAGGTCAAGTGCTCCTCAAACATGAGCAGTTAAAGGAGAGATATCTACATGATATAACCTGACCTCTTTGCTTACGATGCTTGACACTTAACAGAGTTTTTCAGGGTTGTTTTTCTGCTTTTCTTCTCCTTCATATTAGGGACGAACAAATCTAATTACTGCAAGCGTTTTGCAGCTCACACTTGATGAGACCTCGTGCTTCTTTGACTGGGTTATTTTTCTAAGGAACCCGCGCTCAGATAATTAAAATACGAGCTGTAAGTCAAGAAACCCGCTTATTTCTCTTTTCACTGAAAATCGTATTTTTTGCTTCGTTTCAATTTACTTCAGAAAATGTTGTTCTCAATTGAAAATGATGGATTTTTTCCCCTCTCTTTTGTTTCAACTCTTTTTCTCTTCATCAATAAAAATTCATCGCCCAGGAATAAATTTTATCGTAACAGGAAATACCTGAAAAAAAATCATAAACGCAAATCAGGAATGCTTATTGAAAAATAATAAGTAAAACTAAAGTTTCATTTTTATGATTTTCGTTTGGGGCTTCGTTTTCGAAACCTATTTAAATTTAAAGCTCAAAATTTGTGGCTATTCGCTCGTCAAAATTTGACCTTCACTCTAATAAAATTTCGACATTTCTAATTTGGAGTTGTCGTTTTTCATATTAGAAATTAGCCATTCCAGAATCAGAATGGTTAACTTTCCAGTCACAATTACAGTCGAAAAATTGACTATTCTTTTAATTAGAACTAGGTATATTTCAGCTTTCCATTACATAGTGGAGACTGTACATGTAGCGCTGGAAGGAGGGTGATTATTTCGATGATTCAGGAAGGAAATAGAGACCAAAGTAATTGCGCTGCTATTTTTAGTTGGACCATTAATAAACATCGTTTACAATTTCAAAGAAATCCTTTTAGTCTGTTAATCGAGGGATTCAAGAAATCAGTTAGTTTGAAGGATGGAGTGGAAAATGAACAAATAAGCCTTCGTTTTAAGTTGGACCATAAAGAAGCTACGTAGCGAATTTGATTGAAATCAGTCCAGTCGTTTTAACATTATGCGCTTACAAACAGACAAATGGAAAACAGATAAATGGACAACCATGATACAAACAAGTTCAAGTTGAATAGTGAGACTTCGCATGCTTCTCATGCTTAGTAATTTGCCATTCGCATGTAAAAATTAAGTACTTTTTAAGTCAGAATATAAGCCTATTTTAAAATGTGAATTTGTGGAGTGGTCTCAGCTGTGGTTGGGCAAAGATTCATTTCTAGTACTATTGAAGACCAGTAGTACTAGACCCATGAACTTGTCTAGACCCACGATGTATATCCAGGAACTTTGGAGTTTGGTTCCTTCGTGATATTTGGTTGTTTGTTCCTTCGTATATTGTTTATCTTATTGGGATATTATCACCTCGGAGCCTTTCAAAACGCAATTTTGACTCTCCGCTTACAATTCAAAAATAAAAATTCGATTGATTACCACTTTCTCAAAAAAGGCTGATCGTATCCTCCATTGATAAAATTAATCTTTTGCAGAATTGAGTTTATTAAAGATATTTCGAAAATTCTGTAACTTAATGTTAGCAGCTTTTCATTAAATCTTGAAATTCTTTTTGAAGCCATTAATGATTCAAGAGGGTGCAAATATATCGAAGCGAAATTCTATCATTTCTGCGTAATTGGCTCACAGTCGTGGGCCTTCAGTTGTAAATAGGAATTACTGAGTAATGGTAGAGACGGTAAGCACTAAAAATGGATGTGTTCTTTAATGATAGTGGGCGAAAGTAGAAGGAAGTCTGCTTCTTTGGATATTTCTTTTCCATTAGAGAAAAAAAATTCTAAATTCCGAAGCAGATGCGAAAGGAACATCTGGGGGAAGATCGATAATGAGGCTTAGAAACTATCCAAGAAAAAGAAATCTAATTAAATAAGAAAGTAGATGGCTTTTAAATGAAAGAAAAAAATCACAAAAAAGAAATCCCATGTTGATAAAAGTCAGTCTGCCGTTTTCAATCGTTTGTCTGTTATTGTAATCTATTGACTACAAAAATAGCAAAGCGAATATTTTACTTTGTATATAATATTTTAAATAAAGCACAGGAAGTTCACTGTGTACAGATATTTTAGTTCACTGTGTTCAGGTTTACAACAAGAAACATCTCTGTTTCGTATTCATTCCCCTGTCATTAAGCTGGTGTCGCTTGATTTCTTTCATGAATTCCTTCTAGCGGAAAGTGGTGATAAACATCCTTGGCTAATCCATCCAACAAAAGAATTGTGGAAGTGGCTAATCCAATTGTCTATTCTCCGTTTTCTCTTAAAAATGGCAGGCAGTGAAGAAGATAACTCTCCTGTGATCATCAGCCACTGGGACTAAGTTGAGTTCAGAGGATGACAATCTCCTAAACCTTTACCTATCCGAAATCAAACTCGGGGCTCATTTCACAGTACTTAGGTGAATCCTGGGCTCATCTGCAGAAGAAATAACCAGGGAGAAATCTTTAACCTCCACTGAACTACACTGAACTCAATTCCTTCAGCCAAGACAAAACATTTGAGGAAAGTGGTCTCATAAAATCAGAATGTCTGTGCCACGTCTGTTTCTGTATCTACGTTTTTTGTTGACGTCACTTACAATCACTAAGTCTACATGTATTAAAATATTTGAGAAATATTCAGCTTTTTCTTTCATTTACCCGGCCATTTATCTTTGCCGGACTGAATACCGCAAAGAATTAAATGTATCACTTTTATCGAAGATTTTCTTTTTTTATTATTTGTTGGAGGACTTCTTTGTCTACCACCAGAAAGGCTCGTTAATATTTTTGGGATAGTGTGGAAGTATTTAAAACGCTTTGATTGAATGATACAATCACCTAAACCTTAAGTAAAAGTACTGAAAAAAACCCGAATTTATTTTAAAATAGTATGAACCTGCTTATTGACCACCTTCTTTTGCGTTGACTGAGCAACCAAAGAACAGCTTTATTAGGATTCGTTTATATTGAATAGGTCCTCAAAGGTCAAGCTCCTTTTAACTTAACAAATGCGGAAGAAATGTAAATATAAATGTATTCAAAGAACGAAAAAGCAGAAAGTAGCGTTATATCTGTGAAAAGTATTATTTGATATTTTTGTATGCCAACGAAAGATTCCTTTCTTCAAATCAACAAAGCAATTAACCAAGTTTTGTAAATAATTACTAAAGAAACTATTTTTACTATCAGAGGATCTGTTGTAAGGTTCGTAGAAAGTTATCAGAACTAGTTCACTAATAATGCAGTGAACAAATCATTCTATAATTTGTATACTCATCTAGTTGTTGAAGGATTTACTTTACACGCGTGAATCTAACCAATAAAATGGAGTTTATTCCAATACATATTTTTTTATTACAGCGATGTGGCATTCTGAGAGTCCAAGTTGTTTGGCGGCAGGATCTGGGTCCGATGCCTGGCGAAGGCCAGCGATTTCTCCCTTTTATCTTTTCCTTGAGAATGGACATAGCCTTTCATCCAATCCTCTGTTAAGTGGAGATTCGTTCTTCCCCGGAGGATAAGAATCGAACAGCAGTTGGTCTCAACTTACTCCTGTAAGTTTGTTTCTCTCTTACTTTTATATTTTTATCCTCGAAGAAAAGGTTCGACCAAAAAAAGGGAGTAAAAACCTACTTTACTATTTTAACAACAAAATAACTATTAAAGTAATTAACAATCCTTGGTCATCTAGAACTTCGAAATGTACTCTTAAATGACAACGCTTTACAAAAGCACGTAATAGTATTGTTATGTGAGTGACCAGTTCTTTTATTATTGACATCTTACAGAAAACATGGCGATTAGTTAGCTTTGTTTATATCTTCAGCAGTTTTGAAGATTTTACAAAAAACTATTCTTGATTGTTGTTGTTAGAAAGCAGTCAATAAATTTGTTCTTCCCTGTATGTCCAATAAATCGGCAACTGTTTGTTAATCAGGGCAATTTTACATCTGCATTAACCATACTTTAATTTCTGCGCTTAGGTCATATTTCCTTTATTTCTCAACAAAGATAATGATGGAGTTGTGCGGCATCGATTAAGGTTATGATGTGGTTAGTTTTGTCAAAGAAAACTGGTTTCCCAGTTGACGCTTAATGACAGTCGTGTCCATGATAATTATTATATCTTGTGAGCAGCTGTATGAAAGTACATCCTCTGATTTGCACTTTCCAGATGGTGCAGTTACTTTATCATAGTCACGAAGTTCTAAAGAACAACTCACGACCGTTTTGTTGATAGAATACTCTCAGAAGTATTTGCAGTCTTTTTTGCTTTTTTCAGTGCATTATTTTAATCTTCTTGGTATTTCTTGTCAACTTTTTTTTTTAATAAATTGGGATTGGAAGATAAAACCATTATACATCCAATTACCCAAATTAGACAGAACTAGTTACTGATTAGATAATCAAATGATACTCCAAAGATAAAGTCTTAGAATGCCATTCTATTATCCATTTCTAGCAGTAACGCCTATAATAATGTAACGCCTACATTCCTGAAATAAAAAAAAAATGCTTTACTTATCTAAATCGAGTTTCATTGTATTCATGTCAAACCAAGCGCAAATGAATGGATTAACTAAAAGGGGAATAAAATTCATTGTTTAAGACAATTGTATATAAATAGAAATAGGATAGAAATCCATTGTTAAGATTCCAATGCTTTTCTATAAACATTTATTGTAGCCTTCTCGCGCTAATTTCTTGACAAGGACCCTCTTAGAAAAGATTTCAAATATAAAAGTTAGATCTTCTCTAAGTAGGCATACTAAGTTTCAATACGATCCATCCCGAAGTTCAAAAGTTAATGGGGGAAGGGAAGATCACATTCACAAACACAGTCTGACTAATTTGATGTGTCTTCAAAGGAAAGTTGTACTGTGTATTACACATTTACTGTTCATCGAAACAATAGGCCCTCATCGAAACTTCAATAGGAAGATTTCTTAACTGTCGAAAATATTTATTTTATAAATATTTGTAAAAACTCGAACTGCTTTCTTCTAAGCAATTTTCGACAATCTCTAACATTATATCCAATACTTTTAAATCCTAATTTATGTAATCAATATCTCGACTTTCGTCGCTTCGAATTTCGTCCCTTCGCTCTTTCTACGCAGTTCGTCACCCCCGCGAGCCACCTTGTTTTTATTTTGTCGTTCCGTCTTTCAAATTATTGGTACTAGGATGACCCGTGAAATATAACACGAAGTTGAATAATGCGTTATGTGATTGTTTTGTTTCATTAATTGAAAGAATAAGTTGCTTTCGTTCGTTTCTTTCGTAAATACATAGTTAGATTTAGCAATATGGTTTGTATTCGTTTCTGGTGTTTGGCTTGGCTCATAAAGATAAACTCGAATCATGTTGACTATACTAAGACTATTTCGCAGATAGTCGCATACGTCATCATACAACATCAGATCAGATAAAGATTCAAATTTGAGCCACAGGAAAAAAATAAAGGCCTACAGCCCTCTAAAATTTCCACGTCCTCATCCTAGAGGATGGAAACAGATGTAGTAAGGAACTCCCAGTTGTAGGTCCAAAACATGCTGTGGTTCTTCCCAAGTTAGGGTGGGAGGTATCGCGCCGAGAACTGTATGGTACAAGGGTAGCGAAAAATGTTGTTCCGTAAACGATCCCTTTGGGGCACCAGGCGAAACTCCATCGCATTTAGCATTCTGCTTGGAATAGGGGGATTACCAGGTGGTGACTTTTAATTTTCCCCGGTCTCGTGGAACAAAAAAAAAATGGTTAAAAAAATACAACAAAAAACAAGGGTTAGAGTCGCCTTCGGGAGGTACCCAACCATTAAAAGCAGCTACCACGGTAGCTGAATCTAGGGAAGAAAACAGCAGTGCTGGGATCTCCCAACAAGCAAGTGCATCTATTATAGCTCCATGAAGTTAACAGGCAGTTCCGAATTTTCTTCAGGAGCTAAGGAAATAAAACGTATTGCTTCAAACATTAGCAGACTGCACCTGGGCGGTTTGTCCAAAACAGCCAGGAGAAACATGAGGAGGAAATTGCAAAGGCAGAGGCAAACAGAAAGTTCTGTAGCTGAAAGCAAGCAAATACCCTTAAGAAAGTTACGAAAGCGCTCAGTTGCTTCAACACCGTCACCTCTGAACGTACAGGGCCCTCCGAATAGATCCAGGCAGGGAATAAAATCACATGCCTACAGTGAGACCATCCCTAACATTAAGATGACCGTCATGAAGGATAAGTTTCCAGATGAAAAACTGGACAGCAGTGAAATAGACACCATCCAAATGGACCTTCTTAGGCGGGTGGATGAACCCCAGAAGGGAAACCTCTACCACTAGTGAAGAGTTTCAATTTAAATGGAGGGTGCTATTTATTTGTGTGAAGATCAGGCAACTGCACATTGGTTGACAGAAGCCTTTAACAACAATGACAGTATTCAGCAAGGCACGAAAGACAGTGATCTGCCAAAACCTGTCAAGGTTGCTTTTAAAACAAAGACCTCTGGACATCTGACTGAGCTGTCCTACTGCGTAGACTCAACACCTACAACTAGAAATTTAATACAAATTGTTAGCGGGTGTTGAATCGCATCTCAGACCCTCAAGTTTTAAGATGGATCTTTCAAGTAGACAGGGAATCTGCCACGACTATCGTTGAGGCAAAATGTTTAGCGTACACAGGGGTCGACAAGGAATCTTTAAGATCCTACACGACCCAAAAAATGTGAAACCAGAGGTTAATATTTTGGCACCTGAGCCCTCTACATCTAAGGATCCAGCAGGTAGTTTCACACCTACAAGAATAGAAGATCCGGCAGTTACAACAATGGATGTGACGACAGAGGAATTAGACATGGGATCGGTTTCATCCGAAAACATTGAATTCGTTGAGATGAACGAGGGTGGGGACCTTTCTGATCGTCCTTTGATTCCCTATTGTCATCACAACCATGTTGAACTGCATCCAGATCAATCTTCACCACAGCCTGTCTGCCTCTGCAGCCTTGTGCCACAGACTGGCTGAGGATAATATTGATTTAGCCATTATTCATAAACCTTGGATTTACAAAGGTAATATTTTAGAATTACCAAGATCAGGATGGTCGTCTATGTTTGACACTACCTGTGACAATATGAGAACCTGTATTCTGGTTAGGAAAGGCATAAACGCTATACCCCTTACAGAGTTTCTCTCAAGAGACACAACTGTAATTAAACTTGCTCTAGAGGGAAGTAAAGTTAGTGAACTCGTTGTGGTCTCAGCATACTTACCCTTGAAGAGAATGATAACTTTCCTCCTTTGGAGTTAAGGAATCTTACAAAACATTGTGAAAGCAATGGAACACCACTCCTCATTGGATGTAACGCTAATGTTCACCATGTTGCCTGGGGAAGCACTGACTGGAGACTTTAACAACAATGACAGTGTTCTGCAAGGCACGAGGCTCAGGGTTCTAAAAGCCAGTTATCTGCCAAAACCTGTCAAGGGTGCTTTTAAAACAAGAGATCTCTGGACAACTGATTGAGCTGTTCTACTGCGTAGACTCAACACCTATAACAAGAAGTTCAATACAAATTGTTGGCGAGTGTTGAATCGCATCTCAGACTCTCAAGCTTTAAGATGGATCTTTCAAGTAGAGAAGGAATCTGCCACAGCTATCGTTGAGGCAAATGTATCGTTAAGCGTACACCGGAGTCGATAAGGGAATCTTTAAGATCCTACATGACCCAGTAAATGTGAAACCTGAGGCTAATACCTCGGCACCTGAGCCCTCTACATCTAAGGGCCCAACAGGTAGTTTCACACCTACTAATACTGAAGATCAGGCAGGAACAACAATGGATGTGACGCCAGGGGAATTGGACTTGGTTTTCGGTTTTATCCGAAAACATGGATTTGGTTGAGATGGACGAGGATGGGGACCTCTCTGATCGGTTGTTGAAATCCGACACCCACAACGAGGAAGACACCTAACCATTCCATTTTCAATATTTGATTCCCAAATGTCACCACAACCATATTGAACTACATCCAGATCAATCTTCACCACAGCCAGTCTGCCTCTGCGGCCTTGTGCTAGACTGGCTGAGGATAACATTGATTCAGCCATTTTCTAGGAACCTTGGATTTTCAAAGGTAATATTTTAGGATTACTAAGATCAGGATGGTCGTCTATGTATGACACCAACTATGACAATGAAAACCTGTATTTTCGTTAGGAAAGGCATAAACGCCATACCCCTTTCTCTCAAAGAGAGTTTCTCTCAAGAGACACAACTGTAGTTAAACTTGCTCTGAAGGGAAACAAAGTTAGTGAACTCGTTGTTGTCTCAGCATTCTTTCCCTACGAAGAGAATGATAACTTTTCTCCTTTGGAGTTAAGGAATCTTACAAAACACTGTGAAAGCAATGGAACACTACTCTCATTGGATGTGACGTCAATGCTCACCATGTTGCCTGGGGAAGCACTGACTGCAACCAACGAGGAGAAAATCTCATGGAATATTTGGTAAGTACTAAATTACATGTTTTAAATAAAGGCAATGAACCATTCTTTCATTGTAAGTAATAGGAGTGATCTTACACTTTGTTCTGTTAATTTCCTTTGTTCTACTAATAATTGGCATGTATCTAATGAACCTTCTCTTTCAGATCAGAGGTACATTTGCCTCTATGTTGCAGGTAAAAGACAACAAATGGTATGTCCTAGGAACGTAAGATCTGAAACAAGAATGCTCTTTAACAAAGCGAAAAAGGCAGGTGAATGGGATGAGTATTAAAACACACTTACCTTTTACAATAAGACCATTAGAGAGGCGAAAAAGACATCATGGAGGAAATTCTGTGAAAATGTATCAGACATCTCCAGCACTGCTAAATTTGTCAAAATTTTAGATAAAGGTAACTCTAACTAACTAAGTTCTATAAAACTTAAAAATGATAGTTACACAAAATCTGGAAAAGAAAAAAAAAGAGATGCTAGGAGTACACTTTCCAGAATCTAGAGAAATACACACTGAGGACATGCACTATTCGGGTCTGGATTCGCCCAGAAGTAACTGTACAGATTGGTGTGTGTGCAGAAGTATTGTTGAATACTCTGAAGATCATATGGGCTATTTCTACGTTTAAACCTTTCAAAGCCCCAGATATGGACGGAATTATCCGAATGCATCTTGAAGAAGGACTGCATATCGTTACACCAATTCTTTAACGGATTTTTAGGGCACTGCGGTATCTCCGTGGCAATGGAGATAAATTGGAGCTATCTTTATTCCTAAACCTACAAACCAAGTTATATGCAAGCTAAATCTTATCGACCTATCAGCCTTACCTCTTTTCTGCTCAAAACCTTAGAGAAATTGGTTGATAGATACATAAGAGATCAGTTCCTTGTATCGCATCCTCTTGCCAGTCATCAATTTGCCTATCAGCAAGGTAAATCGACTGAAACGGCCCTTTATTGTATAACTACTTTTTTGGAGAAAGCCCTTGAGCATAAGTAATTTGCTGTAACCGTTTTCATGAAAATTGAGAGGCCTTTGATAAAATCTCGTTAGAGGCTATTGATGCAGTCACTTGGAATCAACCTAGCTTATGTCGATATTGAGATCATTTCTAAGTGGACGTGTGGTCGTATCCTTACTTCTCGGATCACCTTAGCGGTCGCTACCAACAGGGGTTGCCGCAGGGAGGGGTTCTCTTTCCTTTGTTGTGGTGCCTTGTGGTGGCGCGCTGGTGTCTCTTGGGAGGTTTGGGTGTGGCTGCATTGGATATGCAGATGACATCTCAATAATAAATTCCCTACAACAGATATCAGAAATTATGCAAGTCGCTCTGTTACTGGTTGAAAAGTGGTGTAGAAAGGTAGGTCTTTCAGTCAATCCAGACAAAACGACCTGATACTCTTTACAAGGAAAAAGAACTTGCACAAGTTGTAAGCTTACCATCTCTTCGGAAGTCAAGTATTTGGGTGACCAAAGAATGACTTGAAAACAGCATTTGGAGCACTCCATTATGAAAGCTGAAAGAATCTTTTGATCCTGTCAGAGTGCCATTGGTAAAATCTGGTGTATTACCAGAAAGGCTGCACTGGATGTAAACTATGATCATTAGATATATTCTCAGAAACGGTGCGGTAGTATGGTGGCCTACGGTCAAACTTAAAACATCTCAATGCGAGCTTATAAGCTGTAAAGAATGGCGTGCATAGATATCACAGGGGCAGTGAGAATCGCACCCACGGCTGTGGTTGAATTACTACGGGGATTCTTGCCACTACATTTACATATTGAGGCTGAAGCCACAATGGGAGCTCTAAGACTGCGGGCGAGTGTTATCACACTCATTCGGTAAGCAGCCATACAAAGCTCTTCACACAGCATTCAAGCCAGGAGTCTGTTTTGCAAATGACTACTGACAAAATGCTTCCTTTTTATTTCTTCAAGAGACCATTCAGCATACACTTTTCAAGTAGAGCTGAGTGGGATTCTGGATCAATTCCTGTACTTACAAACAAGTCTGTTTGGTATACGGATGGATCCAAGTCTGCCAATGGCTCCGGGGCAGGTGTGTATTAACAAACAGATAGTATTTGTTTTTCTTATAACCTAGATAAAAGTATATCCTAGGTTGCACTCCTGTACTGAGGAAGATATTTTGAACATTTACTTTGATGCCTGTTATTGGTGATACTTCGTTAAACACTTATTTTTGTATCAGTTGTATCTGTTTGTACACTGCTATGTTTATTCACGTTTGGAACGGTAAACATAATAATACAAGTACCACATCACAGTTACATTCAGTATTATGTGCGCTTTATATTATTTAATGAAATAATGGATATTACTATAAATGATGCATCCCGATCTTATGTTTTTCGAAGCTTTTTGCTGATTTGTCTTTGTAAAGGCCGTGTAGAATTGGAACTTAGTTACATTATTATTCATGAAACTGAATTCATATTGTTCGCCGAATCAAACCAAATCAAATTAAACCAAAGTAAGAACAATATATTTCTTCACTGAAGGTACCAAAAGAAATGATTAAGAAATATTAAATTCAATTTGAAGTTGATTTCAGCTTCACTCCATGTATGAATTAATTAAGGAAAAACATTGAAAAGGGGAAAATTAATATTCAAAACATCAAAATGAAAGGAAGGTGCGCCAATTCCTGCTACTGAATCACGTTACAAATAATCATTAATTCTATTTCCATCATCATCAATGTTCAAGATAATGTAAAGCTTGGAAAAACACTTACTGGCATTTTATCATTAATCTGAGCAGAAATTAAATCTTCACACGTATGATTTCCTGAAAAGAGCCCTATATGAGTAAAAAAACTTACTGCATTATATTTTAAGTTTTGTAAGATTTGTGTTCATGAAAATTTATATATAGTTCTAAAAAAAATAGATTTATAGATTAGATAGTAACATATATCATACTAGAAAGTAACACTATTAAGATAAAAAACATCAACTTACAGATTCCTTAATTAATTCAGTGCCATTATGGACCCAAATCTCTTCTGGTATTCATTGTTAAACTCTGGTCTAAAGGAAAAAAATAAATTCAATTTAGAATTTAGCTTGTAAAAACTAGAATAATATTAATTGAGAATTTACAAGGTGCTTTAGTACAATAAAATTATAACTGAATGGCCAGCTTTCAATTGTACGCCAGTCTAAATAAGATCCAAAAATTCTTGTTCAAACAGATAATGGATTACATAATATTATAGCTATTTTTAGAGAAATAATTGTTTATTTAGATGACTGAATAGCATTATATTATAGAAACTCGTAATAATCTTTTGTTTTACCACAAAATGATCTTCTGTGAGTCCACCCACTATCCGCAGTAAGTATGTAACTAATGTTAGATAACTAATGTTAGATAAATATTACTTACTGCGATTAGTAATTTAATTTTAGTTTTTTATGGAAATCCTCAAATTGTACTTAAAATATGTCAGTTTATAATTTGCATAAAATCCATATTGAAATTTTGAAATATGTCTACAGTAACTATGCATTATATTTATGTAGGAGGGCTTGTTTGCAGCTCTCAATATATCAGTTTAATATGGATTTTTTTTTTTGCAGTCAAAATATGCAAGTTATATGATGAAATAAGAAACTTTAAAGACAAAAAACGTAAATTGGATATCACATCTCAAGGTCAGATATCAGACTGATTGAGTTTGATATCCGACCTTAAGGTGTAAGGTACAAACCATAATGTAGTTTCTAGCTTCGAGAATGAGTGTTTTTTTGAGTTTTCCTGACGCCCAGATATTCAAATTTCGACTTAAAATTACATTATAAAACTATTTTCTTTTAACTGTTTCAACTGTGTTTCTACAAAAGACGAAATCAATCTTTTGGTGTTAGCTAAGATTGTTAAGTTTACTATGAAAACTCACAAATATTGAGAATGTCACTAGAAAAGCAATAATTAATAACCTCATATAATTAATAAAGAGATACTGTATTTTCGAAAGAAGAATTGCAACAGAGAGAGTACGGTATTTCTGCACCAGATAAAGCATTGCTTTTATTCAGAAATACTTGGCATTCAGAAGAGGATTTCTGGAAAGGGTCGCTGGCGATACGAAAACTAATTGTGCATGAAAACTAAATGCTCGAAAAAGTATTGTTCCAATTCAACAACTTACAATAATAACCATCATAAACATTATACAAATCAAAAACCAGCGATTAAATATACAAGAAAGAGAGAGATATGTAAATGACAGTGGTCATTAGTCCTAACAATAATCTGTATTGGCAATAATTTCCTTCCGATTCAAATGTACAATAAGGCAAAAGTTCACCTAGCAACAATGCCGTTGAGATCAATTTATTATTTGTAGATGAAATGAAGCAGATTTTATTTCGTATCTTTTCCACTACTCTTAGCACCGGAAGATACCAGTGGAAATCTCAGTGAAAGCGACAAAAAATTCGAGAACCAGTAGGGAAATAATTATGTTCTTTCATCTACCGATTGGATCGATGCTGCCAAGTTTGTAAAAAGATTTCGAAAGCGTAGAATGTTTTCTTTACAGAATCTCCTTCGTATTTATTAAAAAGAAATTTCAAATTTTAATGTTTATGAGTAATATGAGTTGTATTTGTAGTAACAAAGAAATATTTGCAATTAATAAATTAAAATTCATGTTAAAATAAAATTCAAGAAACACACATTTTAAGTTTTAAAAAAATATATTAAAGAAATTTGAATACTTTACATTAAGGAAACCGGTTTTCAAGCCCTTGCACAGGGCTTTTCATCAGCCTGTGCATGGGCTTGAAAATCGGTTTCCTTAATGTAAAGTATTCAAAATATCTTTAAAGTGTTTCTTGAATTTTATTTCAACTTGAATTTAGTAACTATTAATGACAGATGTAAAATACCTATCACATTAAATTAATAAATTGTGTTAGTTTTGGCAAGAAGCTTTTAATTGCTAAACAATATTAACTTTTTTATAAACTATATAGTACATTTCTGCTTTTTGGCCTATTTTCCTAGGAAAGTGAGGCTCATCAAATAAGTCAAAGTAATTCATGTCTGTAAATATGTGTCCCTTATCATTTGTGGAACTATTGGATAGATCTTTTTGAAACTTGATATGCATATTTAAGGGCTACAGAAGATCTATTTTTTACATTTGAAATCTTTTCTAAGTGGGTCTCGAAATTGGCGCGAATATACGACAAAAATAAATTCACCACAAATAAGCTTTAGAAACACAACATTGGATTCCTATCGATTTCTTAAAGAATGGATATTAATACTTTAACTATTCTTTCTATTCATTATCTTTTACTTTTACGTTAGGCAAGTAAAAAAAATGTGGAAAATTGCTTTTTTTTTTTTTTTTTTTTTTTTTTAGAAAATGGAAAAGTTTATTATTTGTATTCAGCAGATATCATATTAAATATAAAATAAATAAAGACATTTGAAATAAAGTAAGTTTTAATTTATTTCAGGACCTTTTGTTTTCACCTCATTTTCATCAATATTTACTGAAAAAGATTGTACCATTTTTTTTTACAGCCGAAATTTACTTTTATTTCATTCTGTTAATACAGTCAACAATGGTTTATTATTTTTCAGTTGATTTTAAGATAATAATTAGATGAGTTTTTTTTTTCTTAAAGATTAATCAACCAGATATTCTTTTTAGTTTCAAATTTGCTTGCGTCTCATGGAAAAAAGAAATAATTTTATTGATCCGTTTCTATCTGAATTAATTGGTGAGGTATAACAAAGATTCATTCGAAAACTGGTTGGTTGGTTATTACAGGCGCAAAAGCAAGAAAGTAAAAACAGTAAAAGGTAAATTAAAAAGTATAAAAAGCTAAAATTTGTGAATATATAGATAAACATAATGACAGCAATCAAGAAATTTTTGTACTGCACAACAACTCTTTACGAATAAAGGACAAGTAAAACAAGAAAATAAAGAATAAAAAAAATAGAGCTAAAGGCAAGACAAACGTAAAAAATGTAGAAAAAAAATCACCAGAAAAATTATCAATAATTCTAAAATAGTTATTTTTAAATTAAGTAATTACTAGTATAGTAGAAAGGTTGGAATAGTTTCCATACCTTATAAATAGAGATACATGGAGATATTCTATTTCTTGTAGCTCCATGCAATTTTGTTAGATATGCTTTTTATCCACTTTACTCAGATTATTTTACGTACTACTGATATTTTTAACAGTTATTTTACTTTTTTTTTAACATAACAAGGTATTTCAAGGTATTTACATTTTTAAGTTTCTTTAATTTCTAATTGCATATTTGCCAAAAATATTCATCTTTGTAAACAATCATGAATGTTTAAATCCATGAGAAAAGTAATAAAAACGAAGCACTTATGTCTTACTTTGATATTTTTGAAAGACTCATTTTATGAAGATTTTAAATCTTTTTAAAAAAACTTACGACATTTCTCATTTTGAAAAGCAGACAATCTTCCCAACACCCTGATATATCTGTCTTAAATTAATTGCTTTAATAAAAATGCATCATTCGTAATATCTCAGAATATTCAAAGCAAACTATTAATGCAGCAATCTTCCTAATTCGTAAGAAACTGTCTTCAATCAATAATTGTTGCTGTTCATATTTCAATAATTAATTCACCATCGATTGGAAGACTCGTGAAAAATTGAACAGAAATTCGCAATAGAAAAAAAATCCCAATCTTCGTATTAAGTTCTACAAGGAAGCTCCATTACAATTTGCTTTTTTCATTTTGAAATGAAAGACTGTTCAAAATCGGCAAGTAGTATTTGTACTGCTTTACAACACATTTTAAAAATTCGTAGGAATGCAAAACTATCTTAAATTTGAATCTCAAGGATGGTAATATATAATAATTTTGGTTTAAAATTTATTCGATATGATCTTAATTAAAGATTACAGGGAGAAATTGCAATAATTTAAAAAACAGCTTAAATGGAATTTTTCCATTTTAAACATTAAATTTATTAGTATTGTAGCTTTAAGAATTTTCTTGAAACAGCTTTCAATTTTAGTTTCCATTCCAAATCTCTTGATTTTTATTGAAATATTTTGAATTGAGGAAATTTAAAAAAAATCAGTGCTATTAAAATTATCAAATATCAAAATTTGAAGTATATAAGATACTTACTGTTTTAAAAAATTTCTAAATTTTGCTTCTGTTTAGTTTTAAGCCACTGATGTTATTTTTAAGTATGTATTACATATTAATTTGGGCGTTCCCTTAAGTTCTTAATTTGACCTAAAATTAACTTTGCCAATGCTTAGTTTTTTGAATCGTGGATTATTTATTTATAAAACGAAACTTTCTTTTTGAGATTATATATACAAAACGACCTTTAGTAATCATTATAGGCTTATTTTATATCGTGTTTATAAAATAAATTATTAAATAAATTTATTTATGAGAATAAATTTTCTCAAATCTTCTTACTTAAGAACTCTTTATTCCATACCTAAAGAAACCATAATCAGAAGACAAAGGCTGAAAAGTACCTACTATGATCTCTTAAGATGACGGAATTAAGAAATATTTTCCCTTTTGCGAAATCTGTTGCTACAACCATTCTTGCTGTGATAACTAAAATTTATTTAGGAACTCTTCCTATATTTTTGTACTATTAAAACATTGGATCTTTGGCATATTAATTTTAGAATCTTAATTAGGAAGGTCTTTTCGATTTCACGAATGTTCATATGTTGTAGCATACATTTTGTTAGAACTAGAACAGCAATTCTAGCAAAACTTTTATGCAAATAGTTGTAAAATTTTATTGATATATATTCTACCGATTATCAGGTTGCGTTTTGTTAACTTAATTCAAAAAACTAAAATTGATTTCAAAGTTTCAAAAATGTAATACATAATCCTTAATATAAAACTAATTTCATCATTAATGATATTTTATTATTTGTAAATAGATTATTGTTGAATTATTAAACAATCGATTTCAACAACCCTTTTGGCGCGTATTACAAGAAAAACCTGAATTTGGTGGTGAATGAATTACGAAATTTAGGTACAGAATATTAAAATACTTTATAAAAATATTACAGCAAGTGGTGTAATTAGTGGATAGATATCTGAATAAGGAGACATTATTTTAAAACTACACTTTGCCTAAGAATTTTAATAGATTTCTTAACAGAAGCTTTAATTATTCTCTTAAAAGCCATGTAGTGATAGGTGGACATTGAGTGAAAATTTATTTCGATTCAGTTGATGTTTTCTAAACAAGCTCAGTGTACTTCTCAATTGTAATGCAAGAATTCTGTAGAATCGGATGCTACATTATTAGGCTTCTGACGAATATTCCGAAATTAACTTTTTTATATATTTTATATTATTGTGGTTCTATGTTTTTATAAAGTTAAAAGATCCCATTTTAAAGGTCATATAAGCCTCATTGTGATACCAGAAATGTAGACTAATGATTCGTAACCATTGAGATGAAGTTGGTGGTTAGTCCGACGCTATACCTTAGTAGAAAACATTTTTATAGAAAATTGAAAAAAAATTAATGAAACCCTCTGGAAAAGAAACACTTGACAAAGGTTGATCTGGAATTGAACCCGGCTCTTACAGCCTACAGAAAAGACTGTGTGTTACTGAAGCTTTGGGCCTGTATTTTTTTAAACGATTAGTTATTCCTTAAGAATAACTATTTTTGCCACTTTTTTTTTAAACTGGCGATGGCTGAAGTTAAAAGTACGTTAGCAATCCTCACTGAACGTGATGTAGGCCTACATTATTTCGTCATAATTCACCTGTTTTAGAGAGAGAGGACACTAAGAAATTTATGTATCTAAAAATGTCTAAGAACGAATGAAATCCGTTTGTTGGCAATTATCCTTTGAATGCCGTGCATTGGAATGTGCTTCTCCGCATCAGTGTTGGGCTGAAAGGGTTTTTTTCCTTGTGATCGACCTTAACTCGATCCATTCTTCCGAGCATCAGACAACAGCCTCATCGTCTCTCGCTTCCCTGCCTCCCTTAATTGCAGCAACTGAACCAAAATAGACGTTTTTTGGGACGAAGATCGATTACATCCCAGTATACATATCTTCTCCTACTACTTTCTTTCCTTCACTTTCTACGTATCGTTTCCTGTCTTCATTTACCACAGTGTGTCCACACAAACACTGTATTTCCTGTTTTTTTTTTCTTCTTTCTCTTATTCTTTATTTCTTCTTCTTCTTCCGTGGATAGAAACCTTGTCCATGACTAGAGGGTCACATTCACTCCCAATAGAGCTGCTCTGGGTGAACTTAGGTGATGTGAGATTCGTGTTCTTTCACCAACATTTTCGCCAAATAATTGGATTTCTAACGTGACTGGGGACTTCCGAATGACAGACTTGTTGCTCGTTGGACAAAGCAGTGACTCGAGATAATTATATTGGGTCAAAGTTAAAAAAAGCCAAAGCAACAAGAGAAACTACAACAACAAAGTTGGATAACATCGACATTTTTCTGTGAATTTTCAAAAAAAAAGTTCGTTCTATCCGAAAGCAAGTAGGTTTCAGTTTAGGAAATTAAAGAACTCATTTTAAAATCAAATCGTAACACAAGAAGTTCCTAAGCAACTGAATCATATTTTCTTGAAAACTGCTGTTTTTTTAAGGTTGTGGAATCAGTAAGAGAGAAAGTATCTGTTTATTTTAAAATTACAATAGGAATGAATGCAGTATTAAATTTTCCATTTTTTCAAGTTATTAATGTTTTTTAAAAAGAAATGAGGGGTAGCTTTTTTAACTTTGTTAGAACGGGTGGCCTTAGGTTACATTCAAATTCGTAAGGGGCCTAACCTAAAATTTGTAGTGTTACACGGACGTTTCCTAAATCCAAGTAATTGAAGCATTTTAAAGCAGGCGAATAAGATTACTAAACAGATTAATTTGCATTATTAGATGTCTATAGAAATTCATTCTTTCTTCTATTGCAATTGTATAGGTTTTGACGCTTTCACATGTTTTTTTTCTTTTCAAATAACATTTATATTGTAAACCAAAAAAAAACTACACATGCCATTATTTCAAGAAGGTCATTCACTAATTCACAAGTTATTACAGGACATAAGCGCTCATATATATATATATTATCTACGAAACTTTCCACGATTTTCTTTCCTTATGTGAATTAACATTAATGTATATACTCTAATTTACTATTAGACTGAAAACATTTTATTCGTGAAAGGATGAATCATCAAGAATCAGCTTTATAAAAGCTGAGAGCTTGTTTTTATAGAACCCACATTCTGTAAAGTCATTGGAAAAAAAAAAAAAAAAAAGGACAACTCCTGTTCGATATTAGCAGGACAGGACATAAAATACATTTAGATAAAGCATTAAAAATAGAAAAAAATCAATTTATAATTCTACCGAATACCTTAGCTGAAGAAAGATAATAATTAATAAACGCGGTTTCCTGAATATTTATGTCGATACGAATATAAAGGTAACTTTATTAAAAATTAGGTCTCTTTTGGCCAATGATTTATAACTTCATTAACGTTGATCAAAGAAGAAACATTCGTATATTTATCATTTATTAGTGAAGAAATGATAAGAAAATTACAAGTTTTTGACAGAACTTGTAGATTGCAATGAAGCAAAAGCCGCCCTCATTTAGGTGTCACGTGATGCCAAATAATTGGAAATAGGTAATTAAGATTTCTGTATTTTTAGAGAATGTTGTAATTCTTATTTGCTTGAATAAATGGTTACGTTTGACAAACCACTAACCAGTACAGTATTAACCTAAAAAAATTCCAGAAATATTACAGATCACAATTAATTAATTAATTAGGGCTTTTATTTTTTGATAGTTTAGCAATTACAAATGGAGTAAAGAATAAAGACAAACCTAAATTTTATCCTATGTTTAACTGTTCTAATAAAAGAAAAAGACTGCTAATTTAATAGAGAATTCACTTTAGTAATACTTTAAAGCTTAATCCCATATAGAAAAATGTAATTGGAGTTCAGTAAGACCAAACAAATTTTCAGCAAATTTCTTTCCTGAAGATAAGATTTCCTCTGCAGAATAACATTTTTAGAAAGTTGAAACGTAAGAAGGAAACAAGAGGGCGAAAAATCCTCTTTTCTGAAGGCTTTGAGATTTCTTTCACTGACAAGAAAAGAAAGAAAAGAAAAAAAAAAGTCCTTCAGCATTTGCATAAAATGGAAATTCGATCATTAAACCTCACGTCATATGATCTCAGATTTTAGTGGATGTCTTACTGGTTTTTTTTACAAAGCTAAGCATTAGAAATTGTAAATCAAAATAGGAAATCATTTCGGCAATATTGAAAAATAAAAGAAAGGTATTTTAGATCAAAGAAAAATATATACTTTAAAATATCAGGATTTTCAGGTTTTGGTTATTGCCTATTATCTTAATAATCACTAGAATAATCATAAAAAATATAAAGCTATTTAAAAAAAAAATTAAAGCTTAATTTTCTTTCCTGAAATGTTTGCCTTTGCTAATATGTAAGTAAAGCCAAACATTTGAACGCCGAAACGGCATTACTATGCCTTTAATTACTACATTGTAATTATAGTAATAGTTATTAGTGTATTATACTGTACTGCCCGTCCTATTAATTATTTTAGTTGCTGTTTTGTAACTGATTCAATTTTTTTCTCAGAAAGTATAAATAAAGCTAAATAAATATTGATACAAAAGTAATACTATGATTAAACAATATATATTTTGTGGTAATAAAAATGTTCTTAGACAAAACAAAATATATACATACATACTTTTTTGTATTGAGAATTCAGTATTAGGAATAAAATGAATAAATTAATTAACTACAGAAAATGTCGTAATAATATGCATCAACAAGTGTAAAAAATTATCTAGAAAGAAGCAATCTAAAAAGAAATTTATTATAGTATTTTCTATGCACTTATGGAATTTTGTTTAACTGATTAATGTATCTCCATAGTAACAATACTTTTATCCGTAGTGTAGCAATAATGCTTCTTCGCAATACCACGTATCTCCGTAGCAACAAAATCAAGCAATATTAGATTATATATTTCCCTTACGTATGGATTATTATGGTAAGAAAGCAATGCAAATACTTTATCTACATTATTATTAGAAGCGGAAGTCTAAGTTAGTCCTCAGGACACTAAAATCTATAGCTTTAAACTTCAGTCCTTAGATTCGCTTATTTCCCTTTCATTGAACACAGTGACTCAAATAGTGTTGAGTGGTTTACCGAAACTTATGGCCAAAAATCTGTAACAATAATTAAGAAGTAATTAAGAAATAATTAGCAAGATTCAAGCAAGCTTAAGTACATATATTTAGATTGATACTACTGATGTCATACAAATTGATGTATTGAGAAAACTATTTGTCAGGAAAAAAGTTACTTATTAATTCAAAATTACAACTTTTGTAGTCATTTCTTTTAATTGTTATTTTCTTTTTCGAACTAATTCTTTAAATTAGATTTGCCTAATAATTCCGGAAGCCTAAGAAATTGTTTGAAATGATTTTGTTTTGTTTATTTTTGATAAACGAAAGAAATGTTGGGTTTTTAAGCTCTCGGGTTCATTGCTATTATGATTGCTTTAGTTTACAAGTTTAATATCAAATTAATACTAAAATTTACAATTTTAAACTTACGTTTTAATATTATACGTTTCATTCAAGTGTAAAATGTCTAATGCCCTTTTTATGTAGAAAATGTTAATATTTAAGCTTTAGGACTTCTGTTTATTTTTAAGACATTTAAGTTATTTTAATTGTTAGGTCAGTTAAAAAGGAAAATAACTTGTTTGATTGAAATTAAATTTAAAGCCATGTAATGTAACTGTAATTTCAAAATGAAAGAAAAGTTGAAAGGAACAAAAAAGTTTACTTCTTTAAAATGTCGTTTCTTAATTTTTTTTTTAAGTAGTGAAAACCGAAATTATGCTACATATATCCAAAACAAGATCAGACTTTACTATGTCAAAGCACACAATAACATTTGGGGAAATCAAGCAATACACACAGCGACCAAAAGTACTTCTGAGAATCTCAACATTGAACTCAATTCCCTGCCTTTTTCCAGATGAACTCTTAAACAAAGAATAAAAGAGTACCGGTATTAAGCATACAAAATTAAGCCGACGCACCTGCTTATTTACTAAATAACTTAATTTATTAAAGAACGACTATAGTTTCAAATGCATGTGTCTCAAATGCTCAATACATGCATTTGAAACTATAGTCGTTCTTTAATAAATTAAGTTATTTAGTAAAAAAGCAGGTGCGTCGGCTTAATTTTATATGCTTAATATGATCAACACACGTAAACTTACAACTTGATAATAAGAGAGTATCTTTTGGAAAAGTAGTTTGATAATTTAAATAAAGGGCCTTGCCACTGAGTGTACGCCCTTAGTTCTCCCTACAGTAAATTGTCGTTTTCCCTCTCCCAAATTCTGAGTGGCCCTGGAAACTTTAATGCCTACCTGGCGAAATTTAACCTTACAAGTAGTGTATTCTGTTCATGTGATCTTGGTAAACAAGAAACTGTTCATGATGTTGTTTATGAATGTCCCAAATATGAAAAAAGTCGTCTTCTGTTCATTCTGGAATTATTAATACAAGATATCAAATAGTCATTTTGTAATGCACGTATTTTAACGCAAAAACCTTCACTTGGGTATTTTCAAAATTTTAATTTTCAAATTTTGTAAAGTCTCTTAAATTCCTGGCTAACAACTAACATTGTATTTTAACAACTTTTCATATTATATTGCTTTTTAGTCTTCTTTAAAATATATTTATAGTAGTTTTCAAAAAAAGAAGGGTTTGCCATTTATGGTCATTACGTAGCGATCGATTTTGTCGGGAACAAACGTCTCCAGTCATGACGTCATCAACTTGAACTTCGAGCAGTCAGTCCAAGATGGCGTCGTTTTGTGATAGCATAAGCGTGACCAAGAAAGGACAAACTTTGCATAGCCAAGCAAGGGTAATAGTGTGGAACGTTTGTAATTCTTTCACTTTTAATTATTGTTATGCATTCGTAACTGTACAAAATACAAAAACCAGAATGTTTTCGTAATGTTTATAAGATTCAGTTACGGATTTGAGCAATAGATGGCGCTGTTACGTCCTGGAAACATCAATCTATAAGGAAATTACGTCATCAAATGCTCTTCTTTCATGAATTGAACTGTAGCTTCATTTTAGTGTTGCACTCTTTTCGAGTGGTTCACTTAAGTACTGAAAACGACAAAAACGTAAAACTTGATCTACGTTGAAGTTAAAATATCGACTGAATACAAGTATTTTCTGAATTTCTGCGGAATTTCTGAAAAAAATAATTAAATCGCTTTATATAATTAAATTGTCTAAATAGGGTTAATTTTAATCATAACAAACCACGATTAAGGATTTAATGCTGAATTTTATTGCTGAAGACAATATAATGTTAATAAAAATAGAATAGAAATCCTTTATTTAGATTCCAACACTTTTCTATGGGAATTTTTGTTCTCTTCTCATGTTAATTTCTCGCAAAGATCCTTTTGGAAAAGATTCCAAATATAAGTTAGATCCATCTAGTCCAACTATACTAAGTCAAGAAAATCATTGAGAGATTCAAGAGTTATTGCAAACATACACTGATTGACTGAAACTCTGTTTCTTATTGTAAAGTAAGCTAAAAAATTAAAATTACTGAAAGTGAGAATGTTCGCAACCCTGCAGAATATCACGTTCTCAAACTTTTTGATTCTTATGTATAAGTCATTTGGTTCCTTATTAACAGAAACTAAGAATGCAGGCAATGGCAAGACGTACCAACACAATATTAATTCTATTGTTGTACATTTTAATGAATACATTGAAGACTTCCTGTTACAGAAATATTATCATCTTTCTACGTTGCCCCATTGAACTCCTATCATCACTTGTTGTTAGCGTCATGGCCCATGTTCCTAGTTAGCCTTTGATTCATTATCTAAGAAGCAGTGTAGACGTTCTAGATGCTGGTAATAAGTAACAGTATCTCTGCTCATTAGATCACTCTATATTTAAACACAATAAAACATGCTTTTGAGTTTCAGTAAACCTTTTAATTTGGTTAATGTTAATATTTACCACCCAATCAAGGGAAGACTAATTATTTGCTGAGAACAAAGACTAAAAAAAAAAGAAAGAAATAAAAAAAGCACCTAATGAAGAAGGATGTATTCGTCTCTTTAGTGATCGGAAACAACCACTACCTGCATCACTGTGTCTGTCTTTTGTTGGTCCAATTTCCGGTGGTGGCTCTCGGGTCATAGTGGGATGGAATCGATGTAACGCCATCGCCCTCCCATTCCCTCCCCTTCTATTGATTGGGCGTGTGGAAGGGAAAGGATTTAAATGGTTAAAATAGGAAAATGTTTCATTTTAGTTTGAAGAGCTTTAGCATTCAACTTTCGTTTCAAAATGGTGGCGTTTTTAAGAAATATAATTGCTTTTCTTTTCCAAAGGAAATTAAAGGTAAAAGACTTATCTGCAGGCGATATTCACATAGATATTGTATAAACATACATACATATTTAAATACATACATACGTGCACTTTGTTAGTTGAAAAATGACAAAAAAAAACAAATAATGTATTCTTTACACATTCAATATGCAAACAATCAAAATAATGGAAACATGTTACACTTGCTTTCATTAAATAAAGTTTACCATATAAGGAAATGCCTCTTAATTCTTCATCAAGCCTGAAGTCCAAGTAACAAAAGTTATTCAAAATAAAATTAAAAATCAAATAATTATTACAATTGATTATTAAAAACTATGGTGGGCATTTAAATTTACAATAATAATATTGGCCCAGGTTTAAATAATTACAATAATACAAGATGGCCGTAATTAAACTGTCACTATTCAAAGCCATGTGTAGCTCGATCGAACAACAGGAATTACACAAAATTTCGTGGGGAGACTAATAAATACATGGGAAGAAAGATTTCGCGAAAAAAAAAAAGTAGTTCGAAAACTCGCCGATAAGGAGAAACGTGGCACTGTTGTAGCTTACGTAGCCGAGAATTTGCATACAACGCAGATAAAAACCGTTCAGGCAAATTTTCGGCTACATAGGCTACAACAGCGCCAGTAATTCCGGCTATAAAGGCATGAGAAAACTTTCGATTATCTGCTCAACAGGCGTGGTATGTTACCTCAGCATGCGCTACCTGTGAAGTTATATTTTACCTTCTCAGTCCAACGCAGCAGCCGCTCTTCGTGAGTTTAGAACTCGTCAGAACCTGTGTCTAGGTCCGCTGTCAGTTAACGCATTGAAATCGATGATTAAGTTTGAAGAAACAGGATCGATCTGCTGAACAATTTCGTCATTCCACAACTTCATCAAAGCAATGTCTGGAAGAGATAATTTTTAAGCAAGATGGAGCACCACCACACGTTGCTCGATCGGTACAGCAGCGTCTATGACTTCACAGATGAAAGAGTCATCAGTCGCTTCTTTCCAGTTGCATGGCCACATCGCCTGGATATTTGGCTGTGGGATTACTTGAAGTCCAAGGTCTATCTTGGCGGGGTCCCGAACTTAACTACTTGGACAACGTATCACGGGCTGTGATGAACATTCCTTCAGACATTAATATCACAATAAAAAACATACCCGCACATAAATAAGGATTCACTGAGCTGTTTTTAGTATTTTGGATATCGGGAATCCAGAACAGCTGTTTCTGGTATCCAAACCATATCAGCTGGATTCGCCCAGTATCTAGTAGGTGATACCTTATTTATGTGCATATATGCTTTTTATTGTGATGTTAATAGTAGATCATCACGTTAATTTTGTTGTTATATGTATTCCTTTAGACATCGTTACGTTCGTTGAAGAGAATGTTATGCACAGGATGCAATTCCTGGTCCACAATTTCGGTGGCCACATTGAACCTGGACCACTATCGCAATGGGGAAATAAATGTGCTACATAAAAGGTATTGTTTCATTTCAAAAAAGGTAATGTTTGTTATTCATTTGTCTGTCCATTGCAACTCTGTTTTTCATTCCACAGAGCCTTATTTTCCCCTATCTTTTTTACTTTTGAAACTCCTTTTATTTTTTCGCGGTATCCTTCTTCCCTTGTCTTCAATAGAATCCCAACTAACTTTGGTGCCATTCCATTGTTCGATCGAGCTACAGATGGCTTTGAGTAGTTTCTGTTTAATTACAGCTACCCTTGTATATAATATCGCCATATAACATTCATTCACGAATAGTTTAAAATAGTTTTCGTTTTCACAGCAATAGATGTCTTGATGTTTGGAATGATTATTATTGATTAGTAATTGTCAAGTAGCTTTGTGACTTCAATAATAATCAGGTGTATCAGTACAAAATAATGAAATTCAAGAATATTAAAGTGTTAACTTTTTAAGGCTTTCACTAGTATAGACATACAGACGAGACAGGAACAAATACATTATAAAATACATTTTATACTTTTAGTGTATAAAATTTTTAGTCCTACCAGGAGTATTATATAGTATGTATATTAAAAAAATGTATATACTACATAATACTCCTGGTAGAACTACAAGTTGGATTTTTTTTCTTTTTTTTTTCTTTATGTGAAAATGATTTTTTTTTTCACTATGACGCATTGCTTAAGAAAAGAGGGTTTGAGAAGCATTACTGCTTCTTTGAGAAAAATTACTGCTGGTAGGCGATAAAAGAAATTCCCACAGAAAAACTTTTTTTTTTTAATTCCTATCCTATTTCTGTTAATATCTCGTTGTATTAAATAGTCTTAGCTAATCCATCGTTTGACACGATTAAAATTAATCCAATTTAGTCATATTAAAAAATAAATAAGATTTAATTTATTTTATTCAGGGATTAAAAAAAATGTATCTTGTATTCAATATAATATCATTACACTACTATTAAATTATAATAAGAATATAAACCTAGGTTTTCATTTTTGTCATTTTTATAACTGTAAAAAATTAAAAACAATAAAAGAAAATTAAGATATAGCATTTTATGAAGAGCAGCTTTTAAGTTCTTCTGAACTTCTTTATTTTGTATTTTGTTTGTTGTTTGTTTATTTGTCAAAGCATGACATGTTTTGATTATAAGCAATTCTTCTTAACGTACAGTTTTTTGAAGAACTGAGTAGAAGCATATTCAACATTCACACGATCACAAAGAAATTCCAGAAATGTTTCTTATTACTCCTACAGCTGTTAAACATAATATCAGTATTTTATGTTCTGTTTAATTCATCAGTCTTTCACTTAATCTTATACATTTTTGATTTCATTGTGGTTGAATTTTTCTTCTTTTCTGTCCATCTTTTGAATAAATTATTTCTGTAATCCACAATAACAAAATCCTTTTTTCCTGGGTTCGTTTTCCATCAGATGTTGTTGTTTAGTGGAGTGTGAACTGCTTGACAAGGGATTAACGGTAGGAGGAGGATTACGCTCCGAAATTCTCTCAGATAGCAAAGGCTTGCAAATGTAATGTTGGTTCTTTTTTTAAAGATGTTGTTTCTTTACAGTGAAACAACAAATGATAACAGTAAAAAAGAAATGTAAACAACAAAAATAAAATCATTAAGTATGAAAATAAAAAAATGGTGTTTTTATCTTTTGAAAAAGTAAAGATAAAAATATTTATCTTTAAAAGAAACAAGAATTTCGAAAAAACTTCAAGCCTACTTTTCCTCAAAATGTTACTTCTTAAGATTAATTTTTTTACTTTAAGACAAAACTGAAAATCCTATATTTATATCCCAATTCTAACATCTACTAAACAAAAACAAATTTCCATTTTTTAAAAAAGAAAAAACAGAATTAAAGCCGCATTACTTACTTGAATACTTAAAATCGGATTAAATCCAATGGTTAGCTAAGATTTAATATCCATTGTTTAAGATAATGAGATATTAGTAGAAACAGGATTAGTAGAATCAGTAGAAATTCATTCTTTATAATAAATATTATTCATTCAAAATCAGCGTGGGAATTTCTGTGGGAATTTTTGTCACCTTCTCGCGCTGATTTTTCGACAAAAACCCCTTGGGAAGCATTTCAATTATGTTTTGATCGTTCGTAGCCATCGAATGTACAAACCAAGTTTCGCTGGATTTTGTGTTTACTATAAAAATCTGAAACGACTTTTCTTTTTTTTGAAAACAATTTTTGAAAACGAAAAACCTACTTTTATTGTGATATCTTCTGAATACAAAAAATACTGTCTAATTAATTAAATGAAAATTAAATGAACTATTTTACTTATCAAACCATGCAAAAAATTAAAGAAAAACTAAAAGGATTAAATTGTTTTCGTTTGTGAAATTTTCTATGGGAATTTTTGTCGTCTTCTCGTTTTGAATTTTTAGAGCGAAGGGTTATTCGAGTATTAATTCTCAGAATAAGTTTCACATAAATTTTTCATTTTTACAGTAAGGATAATTTCCACTTTAGGTTAAAGAAACACAACATTGATAATGGTTCCGATTTATCAGCTCAAAACTACGAATGTGTGGGATTGGAAAATGTTAAAATAAAATGCTTGTTCGCGTTCATAACAATCTTTAAATGAATAATAATGAGTTGTCTTTACAATGCGGACAACTTTTCTGTAAGATTTGTGATACAGTTCGAAATGCTCTGCAGCATCTAATATCTTTGCTTTGTAATAAGTGAATGATTGCGGATGGAAAGAAATCCGAGCACCGAGACCTTAGGGATGTTGTGCTATTCCCATTGAAAGAAGAATAGACGGAGGTAAGGATGAAGAAATAAATGTGGAAGTAATGCAGGGAAACGGGGAAACCACGAGAAAACGAGGATCCTCCACCACGACACCCGCTTGAGAACCGGATCTCAAGGGAGGAGAGAGCGCTGCCTTAAGGACAACCGAGCTGTCGTATTTATTTCTAATAAAGGCAAAGGGAAGACTAAACCAATTCGAAGTCAACTGAAGATCAGTTCATTTGTTTCATTAGAAGACATTATGGACATATTTAATAAGAATGTAAAGAAAATCTTATTGTTGTACACGATATTTTAATGTTAAAAATAATTAATGACAAAAAAATAATTTAATATAGAACATTCATCAAATTAAGATATGGCTTCCGTTAATTGTAAATTTAAAATCCTTTTTTTTCTTCTTTATTTAATTGGATAATCGGTGCACTGAAAAATTGGAATGAAAATTTTAATTTCTCAAATTAAAGTAGAACAATTTCTAAATTACTACAATTTAAATTTTGTTGAACAGGCTAATTTAAACTTGCATTATTTTCAACTAAAGCTAAACGTTTTTTTTTTCGACTGACAACTGCCAAATCGCAAATAAAACAAGCTTTAACTGAAGCAAACGATTTTGCTAAAAGCTTAGGCTATTTTTAGATTTCATAATTTTTGAAGTCGAGGAAAGATTTCTTGTCTTTCTTTCAGAATATTTGTTGAATAACAAAACAAAAAAATAAAGAAAATACAAAGAATAACAAAAAGGAAAAAAAAACGATTTCATTTCTTAGAATATCTATTTGTAAAAGAATATAACTTTTTCCATAAATATTTATTGTTCAAATAGAAAAAAAAAACCTACAATCCCTTAATCCCTTGCCAATCGTGTTTTTCTCATTCCCAAGCTGCATATATTTCAAGTTAACTTTAAGAATTCTGACGTTTTTGGAACAGCAGACAGCTTATTTGATATTTTACTTGTTTCTTGGAAAGTGAGGCTTATCAGATCACTTAGTCTGTGCGTGTATGCGTGTTCCTAAGAATGGTTTAATAACAATAATAATGTTACTGGATAGATCTTGAAACCTTAGTATGCCTTTTTAAAGACTTCAAACTATCTAACTTTCACATTTGAAAAGTTTTCGAGAAACTGTTGAGAAAAGTGACCAGGGATTGTGACCCCCCGCACCCCGTCGAAACCTCTAGGCCACGGGGAGTCTAACGAATTAACACTCTGATGATGAAACTTCTGGCTTTGGTTGTAGAGGACCTTACACACACACACACACACACAGAGACATATACACAGACAAGGGATATCTAATTAACTTCCGCTAGTGGATCGCTAAATTTTGTAAAAATTTCCTTACAAGAATGATTTTTAAAGTTAAAATAAAAATAACTGAATTAAAAATTTATTTAAAAGTAAATAAGCTTATATTTCATAAAGAAATTAATAATTTATCAGTTTTACAACAAGGGTTCATTCAAATGAAAGCAAAGGATATTAAAAGAATTTGTCATAAAAAAAATTATAATTTCCAATGCTTCAAATTGGAACTTAACACATTTAATCAATAAACAAAACAAAACAAAAAGAAAACCTCAAAGTTATTTCGCAACAGAAGCAAGCAAGCGGCGTCTTTTTTAATTGATCTGCAAGGTTTCGTGCGAAGAGGGCGGAAGGATCGGTGGCACTCAGCCCAGTTGCGACTGGCACCGTTCCACGTCCGCCATTCAATCACTGAAAAGGGTTCCATCAACACATCAGGTTATCGTCATGCAACAGGTGGAAGCTACAGGTGATCTTCCCCTGAGACGATAAGAAGTAGATGCTGGGGCAAAATTGTAATTTAAGCACCTGTCAGAAAAAGGAGACAAGGGAGAAGACGAGATTGAAATGCAAAAAAGCATTTAGGATTTCGATGCAAGATTTAAACATATTTCGGGCGAAATTGATCGATCGGGGGAAGAATGGAATAACTTACTGCCGTTCCCGGATTTTATCTTTTCTTTCAATTTTTCTTTTTCAAATAATGATAAGGATTTCCAAAAGAACTTAAAACCTACTTTTCTTAAAATGTCATTTGCCTTTATTTTTTCTTAAAATTATTTTTCTAGTTTTCTTTTTGCTTTTTGAAATCGTAAAAATGACATAAAAAATAAAAAAAAAATAAAAACCATATATTTTAATATCTATTGAATAGAATATTAAATTTTCTGTTTTCTAAAAAAAAAGTTAATTAAATTCGATTAAAGTTTATATGTAAATTCTATATGTAAATTAATAGGGAAGCTAAAAGTTTTAATTATTTAAGACAGTGATTCCCAAACGTTTTCGGGCTGCCGCCCTCTTCTAACTAGGTGTCATCCCCATACACTACAGCCAAGCAAACAAAAACATACCACTTCTTATTAAGTTTGGTATCCGTCGCCTACAAATCCCTTTCCCTAGGGGTGAGGTATTGCCTATCTTGGGAACTACGGTTTAATATATCGAAGAACTCCATCATTTACTTTTATACTGTTTTACTATGTTAATTTTTATCTCCTTCTCGCGCTATTTTCTCGACAAGAACCGATTTAGAAAAGATTTCAATATGCAGTTATGAAGTCGTGAAATCCTATCAAGAAATTAGTACAAAAATCGACTGAAATTCACATAAAAAGGAATGGAATATAAATGATTTAAACACTGGTTTTTAAAGTTTAAATTTATAATCTCAATGAACAATAATAAGTCAAACGTTTCTATTTGAAAAAGGAAAGTGATTTCTAAAGATAATTATAAAGTTAATTACCTTTCTATGTGAAGTTAAAAGTAGTTATATCTTCTATGTTTAATTATTGTGTAAAATATTGGTAATAGAGTAAGATAACAAAGTACTTTAGTTTACAAATTCTTTTAAATTAACTCTCACTTTTAGTCAATAATTGCCTAAGATAAACAAATAGCTATATTAAGCCCATATTAAAGTGCTGGGTGTTTTCTTATTTACGGAGGGATATAAAGTTTGGGACCACTATCTACTAAAGATAATATTTTATAGGTAAAAAACAATCATAATGCTATTCAAATTCACAGTATTACACTTTGTTTTCTATATATTTAAAAACATAAGAACTGAATTAATAATAGAGTTTCAGCGGTTTTCTATTTTTCACGTTAAGACCATTCAGGTTGAACTATCACTTCCTGTGGATTCAAGGTGTCGAAGGATTGATGCTGCTCTGTAATGTGTCAGGAAACCCTGAACCAATGAAAAATGCATTGCGCGAGGCCTAGTCTTCTCTCTTAAAGAGTGATACCTCTTTCAGGATAATTCACGACTTCAAAGTCTAAGGACAGCCTTCTTGGAATCGCGGGGTTAGAAGGTTCTTTATCATCGTCCTTGCAGTCCGGATCTAACCTCATCAGGGCTCTACCCCTTCAAAGACCATGCTTTGCATTGAACGACGATTTCAGAAAAGAACTAAAGGCAACAGGTCCATTTCTCTTTGGTCGATGCCTCGAGGACATGATTTACTGACGACAAGTGTTCTGGAGCCTAACAGAAAAAGGCAAAATGATCATCAGTAACTACGATCGTTATTCGGGTTATATAATTCAAATAGCCGCAGTAGCACTAAAATAAAATGTAAAGCCTTAAACCATGGATGAGAGGGATTTGCTTTTCAAATTCTGCTGAATATTCTTTCTATACTAGAAATACGTAAAATGAAATTTGACATTTTGTTTTGATCGGATAAATAAAATATGCTGTTAGTCTATTCTCGCAGAAAACTTCTTAAGTCCCTTTCGAACTTCTTATATAGCAAGAATTTCGAAGAACTTATAGCCTACTTTCCTTAAAGTGCTATTTTTTTTTTTTTCATTTCTTAATTTTTTTCTTTGTTTTAAATCGTAAAAGTGTAACAAATATTAAAAGCCTACGTTAATTTTCAAGTTATGATATTAACAGAAAATAAACAGTTACAAGTTTTGAATTTTCTGAAACAAATAACTAAAATCCGAAATACTTAAATTATCTATGTCGGATTAATTTTATTTGTATTAAACCATGCGGACTGGATTAATAATCACTTATATAGAAATAATAATAAATATAAGATAAAAGTAGAGATAGAAATTCACTGCTGGGATTTCAATGTTTTTTTATGGAAATGTTTGTTGCCTCCTCGCGCTAATTCTCTACAAGGACCCTTTTGGAAAAGATTTCAAGTATAAAAATTAGATGTTTCATAGTCCTTGAATATGCATACCAAATTTCAAGACATCCATCCAGCGGTTCAAAGCTATTAGTGAGAGAAACACATACATATATATACATAAATACAAAATGACTGATTTGAGATATAACTTTCCTATCATTATCTGTAATTATGTTTTGGTCCAGTGAATGAATCTTGACACGCATATTTATGGACAGGTGACAATTTCAGGAAATATTTCAAACTTTCTCCAAGTGGATCCTTATTGCAAGAACATGATAGAATAAGCATTTCTTATATAGTTTTACAAATCTGTCCTTCTCTAACGCACTTCCTCAGTGTTTGGAAAATAATTTTAATTTCCTGTAAAAATAATTTCTACAATGAAACTTCATCGATAGGAATCGAACCTGCAACCTTCTGATCCGAAGTCAGACGTCTTATCCATTAGATCACGGAGACTATATTCCCATTATTGTTAAATATCTCTTTATCACTCTCTCTGTATGTGTGACGCAATGAGAGAAGTGCCAGAGAAAAAAAAATAACTCATTAAATTTTAATGTTCATTTTTTTTAGTCTACTACAAGCGCAGAACAGACGACCATTAGATGCAGAAGCTCGTCCTCAGTGACGAACTGAACAGTCGTTAGACACTTGAATGAAAACATTAAAAATAGTAATTAAGCATAGAAAAAACTTCTACTTAAAATACTCTATCATAACTAAAAGCCATCACATTGTTCTTCCCGTCATTGTTGATGGGCGTATACTCTAGTGATAAAATATTTCTACAGAAAAAGCATTGGAAGCATGATATGTAACAATCACTGTAACAAGATATTGTAATCCATGTTAAATGTACGTCTGCTTTGATTTGATTCAGGTCAACTAGATTTAGGCGACTTAACTAACGTTTATGTAGATTTAATCAATTTTTAATGAAAAAAAATCAAGCAAAACAATGGTTTCCTATATTTGGAATATACATTGTAACTTAGTTTATAATAAATAAATAAATAAATAAATAAACTAATTAATCCTTTCCATTAATTTCCATTAAGTGTGGAAAACTATAGATCTCCCTCCCTCTTCCGGAAGTGGGACCCTGCAAAACCAAACAATAATAAGAAAATCAAAATTTGAATGTAATGTAATGTAACAAAAAGGGGGACTTCAGAGAATGAGATTATCATTAATAGGTAAACCTGGCTGATGAGTCCTAACAATGACGAAACAGCTGTCCCAGATTCCCATCGATGCTCAAGGCTTAAAAGCAAAAAACAGTGCATTCTCTATAGGCACACTGAACTTTCCTATTCCTCACTATTGTTTACATTTTTCCAGTTCAAACAATTCAGATATCCTTCGAGTGTACGTTTCTCAATGGGGAAGAGATGGCAGATTTGGTTTATACTTGTATGGTTTAAAAGTAAAAATGGTGGAGTTCATCTGGCAACTTCAAGCTTAAAAATGACCTGGTTTGTGACTTCGCTGGCTTTTATAAAATCTGTCACCAAAACAACTTCATAAATTCACTGAAGTGAATAAACTTCCAATTTATTCAAAAATTCAGAGTTGCATACAATAGTTCATCAAGGTACAGGTTTGACAAGGTTTTTATTTTTATCTCTGGTCTTTCGATCTCTCGACGAAAGAAGGAAAGTTAAATTATGAATGGAAAATACATATTAGATGGGGGTCAAGGGAAATGGAAAAAAATAACGCCCCAAAAACAAGTTTTTCAGCTTAGTGAGGAAGTTTGCTTCAAGGTTTGTGCAGTTTCTAATAAATGAATAAATTGAAAAGAACTTAAAGCCTACTTTCCTAAAAATGTGATTTCTTCAAATTTCTTTCAACTCTTGAAAACGAAGAAAAAGAAATGACTGTACTGAAATGATTATAACATCTACTGAATACAAACAGTACATTTTCATTTACAGAAAAAAAAGGAATTAAATCCACATTATTTTTTTAAATTGTCTAAATCGGATTATTTGTAATCGTATCAAACTAAGGCGGAAAAGATTAAGGACTTAATATTCAGTGTTTAAAACAATAAGATATTCACAGAAATAGATAGAAACCCATTGTTTTGATTCTTATGCTTTTTCTTTGGGAAGTTTTGTTGTTTTCTCGCGCTGGTTTTTCGATAAGGACCCGCTTGGAGAAGATTTCAAATACCAAAGTTAGGTCGTGCCTAGTCCTCGAATATACATACCAAGTTTGAAGAAGATTCACCAAGCGATTTAACAGTTATTATGGGACACACACACACAAACTGACTAATTTGATATGCCTCACTTTCCTGTGAGGCTAAAAAGTAAAAAAAAAAAAACAATTCATAAACAATTTTTCATTGCTTATTATTTTCAGTTAACATTGATACTAAATTAAGGATAATTACTATTTAAAGTGAAATTGATTTTGTATGTCTTTATAAATTTATATTAATAAATTATTTTAAATTTTTCTTTATATTTAAGAAGACCATTTTCCTCTTATGGACTTTGGGATTCAGTTATTGGCATTTATTTTTTTGAATTTACGTGAAGGAGAATTGTCTTTTGTCACTATACACTTGACAAAGGGACCTGAAATTTTAAATACAGTTTTCTTGTATCGCAATTAAAGTTTTAAAATGTATTTATTTATTCGAGTAGTTAAATTCATACACATTCAACTATTTATTTAAATATCTTGCTTTGTTGTGAGTTTCCATCAATTTATTAAACGAAAACTATTATTTTCATTAATATTAATAATAAAAATAATACTTTTATCTTGAAATATTTGATTTCTTCTATTTTTTTTTTTTAATTTTGTAATATAATCTGTAACTAAGTATGTAAAAAACTTACAACAAAAAATAATACTACAATCAATCTTATCTATATCCAGTATGTATTTTCCCCCTATATATTAATATTTAGATAAATATTTAAATGTCTATTCTTCAAATATTATACTTAAAAGTAAATAAAAAACAAGAACAGAAATTCGTTTTAAAGTAATAAAATCATGATTTAGGCAAATGATTGATAGTTTCCTCATGGAAAATAATTTTTGGTTCATAAATTTATCTACTATTTTTATAGTAGCATGAAAGTACTGGCACTTAATTTACGTAATATTTTTATAAAACTTATAGTTTACAATTATAAAAAAAATCTTTCGCTATTATTTGAAATTTGTTGCAGATGACGCAAGGAGCAGAGTTTCTCCAAATTCATTGAGGAGAAATTAGACCCCAAGAAGGACTTTCCTGCATGACTTGGATGCTTCACAGTGCAACGTACTTCCCTTTATCTCTCGATAAACGAGGCCCACATTAAGTGAGATATACAGCCCGTGTCCTAAAGTATTTTAAATACCATCTAAGAGGACGTCCATCTTAGAAAATGGCTGTGTTTCTGTTGTATTAAAACAATGATAGAATAGAATAACAATTTGGATATTTCACAGATACTTACGAGCGACGAGAACAAATAAAATATGCACTAAGATTTAGTGCATTAATGATATCATTACTATGAATCATCATCGAAATAATAAAAAAAAATACTTAATAACCATTTTATTGAAGATAAAATAAAAAGGAAATTGTAAAAATTAAAAGGATGGGAAATTTATAACTTAGAATCAAATTGGAAATAGAACGAAATAGATTTTCTTAGAGAAAAATTTCCATTATTAAAATAATGCTTCTGAAGATCTAAATTTGACCTAAGCCCTGAGCACAATTCGTCAGTTTTCTTGCACAAGAAAACTGATTATTACTATTTTTTTCTCATTCACTACAGTACTTTAAAAAAGTTTATAAATAGAAGAAAAATTAAAAACAAATAATTGTAAAATTATTTTTCACTTCAAGAACTAAGTTTTCTTTAAATATTCAATTACTATTTACCTTTCTTTTCAATCTAAATTGCTTTTAGCCTATAATGTCCTTGTAGCTTTTAATTTAAAATGTCTCTTCTACATTTCAATTCATCAAAATCAATAGAAGCAGACTCTCAGACAATCTTAATAACCTCATTAAAAAACGAAAACTGATAAAAATCGCAACTGCTGTGCTGTTTTTTTTTTTTATGTTATTATTAAAAAATTCCTTTCTAGTCGAGGCAAAAGCATAATGCATTTTATTTTGAAGATCGATCGTGATATTACGAAATTTCATTTGGCTGCCAGTTCTATTTTAATATCGTCAAATAATTGCATGTCTTAAATTTCATATTGAGAAGACGGAAACATAAATATCATTTTCCATTTCAATCAAAGGTTGATTTATAGAGTTTTTCCAAAAAGCGTCGAAAACTCAAACATTTATAGAACTTTTTCATCTCTATTTAATTAGATAGAAATTAAAGATTGTCTTTCTTGATTTTTGCGAAAAAAATTAGCAGCGGTTCGCTGACTTTGGAGTTTCATTTGTCTATTCGTTGTTTATTTAGTACAGTTAGGTTTAATCGAATTCAGAAAAAGATGGTCGTCTGAAGTGAAGAAATTTGGGTAAAGTTGCATGGAATAAAAGTTAATAGCTTCAATGATTATTTTTTTTGTTTGTTTTCGGTCACACAAAGGGAAATCTCTGTTAAGTTGAATTTGTACGTCTATCAGTCCGAACTTAATTAATTTTGATTTATTGTTAAGATTGCATCGACTTTGCAGACCAAACTACGGATCGGAGCGCTCAGATATTACAATGATCTAATGAGGATTTTTTTTTTCAGAATTCCTATATACACTGACTGCTCAATTGAAAGTGGACACTTGTGGTATGGAAAAGACGCTTTATTGACGGCGTGTTTAATAGCGCGTAATGTGGCTTTTAGCCCCAAGCACAGCATCCACACGGCGTAGCATGCTCTCCACCAGTTTCTGATAGCAAGCAACCGGTATTTTTGCCCACTCCACCTTCAAAGCCTGCACAAGTTTGATGCATGTTTGCAGTCGCATCGGACACGCACAATCCAGCGCTCCAATTCATCCCACAGATGTTCAATAGGGTTAAGGTCCGGACTGGGCGGGCCACTGAAGTTCCTGAACATTATTCTCCGGAAACCATGCGCTGACAATATGGGCCTTATGGCACGGCGCATTGTCGTGCTGGAACACAAATTGCCCTTCACCGAACTGCGACCACAACATAGGAAGCATGGAATTGTCTAGAACGTCCAGAAACGTTCCGCTCGCCATGTTCCCCTCGATCACAACCAACAGACCACGTCCAAACCAGGAGAAACACGACCACACCATCAAACTTCACTGTTGGGATGAAACACTCAGATAGCAGCCGCTCCCCTGGCAAACGCCACACCCAGGATGCGCCGATCTGATCGGTAGTGTGTGAAGCGTGATTCGTCGCTCCACATAATGCTCTTCCAGCAGTCCATCGGCCAAGATCATCGCTCTTTACACCAGGCCACACGATCCTGAGTGTTTACAAGGGTGATGTTAGGCTTGTGGGCAGCAGCCTGACCCTAAGGCATGGAGCTCCCGACGAATCGTCATAGTACTGATAGTTGTTCCCGTTGCCTGCTGGAAGTCCTGCCGCCATTGTTCCGCTGGAACAACCCTGTTCTGCCGTACCAACCGCTTCAGGGCCCTCCGGTCTCTATCGGTGAGCATGCGGGCTCGGCCACCTCCATGACGTCGTGTTTTCACTCCTTCACGTTTCCACTTCGTGATAATAGTACCCATGGTCGACTTTGGCGGGTTCAGTGTCGCTCCTATGGCTCGCACACTCTGGCCAATAATGTGGTAGCCTACGACTACTCCACGTTGAAAATCGCTCAGCTGCTTTGATGGTGGCATTTTACCTCAGCACGTGGTTAGACACCAAATGGCTCCAACTATACATGATCGTGTTTTATAACTAATATATTCAAATTATTACCGGAATTTGCATGGGTTGTTCCACTACTACGGCAGGTGTCCAATTTCAATTGAGCAGTCAGTGTAAATTTTTGTAATACGAAATCAGACGGAAGATATGGCATTTCAAGGAATTGATATAAAGCGAATTAAAATATTGTAATGAATGATAAAACAATTAAGCATATTAGTAGTTTTAAATATCTATGTTGTTACATAGGAACTACAACAAAAGATGAAACTGAAGAATCACTTTGAAATTAAAGAATCGGGATGTTTAATGTTCTTTGGTTCCAGGCTAAAACAGTCACGTGATGAAGGGACTCACGTTTTAATCCTTCCTAATACTGCGGAATTTCGGATCTTTATTTAAGAAGATTCAAACTAGAATTCTAGTTTGAATCTTCTTGAATAAAGATCCGAAATTCAGCAGTTTTTAGGAAGGATTTAAAACATGAGTCCCTTCATCACGTGACTTTTTTAGCCTCGAACCAAGGACCTTAAACATCCCCATTAACGGAATGATTAAGCGGAGTTTTAAAGCAATGTAGAAAGATTTGCAATTAGTAAACTTCATACAGGGTGGCGCACATAAAACCGGCCACAAAAGCAAACATAGAACATATACCTTGAAACCTATTGGGGCCGGTTTTGTGTGTGCCACCCTGTATAATTCAAAAACCAGGTTTATTATATGGGACTGAAACTTGGACTTTTGATGAAGAAGGATTAAAGTAGTTCAAAGTTTAGTATTATATATTATATTATAATATAATATTATGATGTATTATACATTACGTAATTATGTAAGTTTTTTTCCGTTCATATAATACAGAGATTGCATCAAAAATGTGCATTTAAAACAAGAGTTAAAAGTTAAAAAATTTCAACCAAAGGCAGAAACTCCCATGACCCCCTGAGAAGTTGACTAGACTAGATCTGGTCTGGACGATTACCATTATCTTAATCAATTGTTAGACGATGGTTAGACGATGAAGCTATAAGAAATTTTGTAGTTTTATAATTTAAGATAGAGTTTGTATAACAATAAGATTAAAATAAGATGTCGTTTTTTTAATTATTATTTAATCCGCATTATTGACGTAACTTTTTTTAAATCTTACTAATTACGCATATTTCAAAGTAAGCCTAGGTGGAAATCTGCTTCTGAAATAAACGGATTAATATTCACTTTTAGATATCCTTGTTTCCTTTCTGATGTTCTATGGTTATTTTTTCTCGCGCTTTTTTCTCGACAAGGACCATTTGGAAAAGATTTCAAATATAGAAGTCTCTCGTCTTTAAACACCAAATTTCAAGAAGATCCATCCAGTATAGTGATTCAAAAGTTGTTAAAGATACCCATATACGTAGATTGTTTTGATTGACTTTCCTGAGAAAATGGATTAAAACAAAATAAAAGAGAATGAAATGAGACCAAAACTTAATGACAATTTAGGAATTATGGTGTATAATTATAATATATGCGAATTATAATACATGATTATTATGAATCTTTATTTTTAAATTAGACTTGAGATAGTTTTCATTTTTTTCCTTTTATAAGTATTCGTTGATTGGAGTCCATTTTTAGCATCCGATTGCTGAGAGATCTTCACGTTTGTAGGAACAAGAACTTGCCCGTTGAACTGTTTAAATAGCTCGAAATTAATCTTTTAATTTGCCTTTGAATTTATTTGTGAAAACACAGCTGTACTGAATTTAATACTTGAGTGATTCCCTTTAGTTTTATAATTGCAAAACTTCAATTTGTAGATAAAAAAAAAATATTTCATCTTCTTTACGGATTCAATTTGGAAAATTAGGTCTTTGATTAATTATCCACTTAAAAAATTTAATTTAAAGTGGAAAAATGAATATCAATTGGCAGCTGAAGCTTTAAGAATTAAAATGTAATTTTTGAAAGTACTTCCGCTAAAACTGCCCTTGAATATTCGGTAAAATTAATTAATTATTAAAGTTAGATGAAACAAAAGTAGAAAAGCAGGGGACAAATGAATAACAGAATGAAGGGAGATATTTAATTTTTACCTTTAGCAAAAATTAAGAAAAAAAGAAAAGCTAATTTTATAAATGTAAAATTTGATTATAATTTTGTTGAATTTTAATACCAATTAATTTCCTAAAATTTCAGAAATATTACTTAATTAATATTCTTTTTGAGAATTCCTCTCATAACTTCTTATTTCTATTCTCTTTAATTATTAGGGCCAGTATTTTTATGTCACTGTTTTCATGATCTGTATTTTCATTTTTAAATGGATATAAACACTTCTCAGGCTTTTATGATTCAAATAATGCGGTCTCTGATGTGTGTGTATGTATGTACATTCCTTTTTTCATCTTTACAGCATATTTCTCTAAATAAGAGTATATTTTTTAGAAGTAAAGAAAGCTTTAAGGAAACCATCTAGGCCCTTCCTTTTTTTTTGGTTGTAGATAAAAATTATTTTATTTTTTAATTTAAAAATTATTTTTATGACAATTATTTTTTGGTTGGATGATTATTTTTTGGGTCATTTTTTAGATTTAATTTGTAGGTCATTTTTCTTAATTTTTCTGTCAGACTTTTGAGTTTTAAGTCATAAATGCAAACATTTATCTAAGTTTTTAAACCATAAAAATCCGTGACTTAATAAGTAATTAATAAAAGCGTTTTTGAACAACAGCCAAAAAAGACGATTCAGTGACTACAGCGATAAGTTTAACTCATAAACAAAAATGAAATGGAAATTGCTCTTAAAAAAACCCTCTCAACAACCCTGGCTCAGTTAAATGTTTGGTAAATGAGTGAATAGACCAAACATCATCTTGTAAAAGTTACCATCAATAAGTTGAAAAGAAAGAGGGTTATTCTCATAACTTGCTTTTGAAAGCGTTATTTGCCGAGGTAGAGCAACTTTAATTAAAAGGAGGACCACAGAGCTAGCTTATTGATTATCTTTTATGAATGGCTTCTAGAAGGTTCTCTTTATCAGAACATTACAGAGAATTCGTGCTCTGCGTTACAAAACGTCTTAATGGAGGCATGACTTTTTTTTAACATTCTTAGCACATAGAACACACGACCACACACTCCATAAAGCAATTTTCTAGCTTCCCTGAAGCTTTGAAGATATATCAAGAACATGAAGCTAAGATATATCCAAGACTTCTTTATTATTCTCTTTCTAATTTTCTTTTCTTTTGCTGTTTTGAATTCTAAAAAGGTTTCATTTTTATTGCTGTCATCTTAGAAAAAAGCTTTCACCATAACTTTTTTTTTCTTGCATTTAAAAAGCTCACATTTCAATCCAAGAGCACTTTGGTATTATTAGTGCGGATGAATAAGATCAGAATATGTGTCTGTGAAAGCTGCAAAGAGCATTAAACAATGTAAAAAACGTTAAAGAAGTGCAATAATGTTTTTGTTTACAAGAGAATAATATGAAAATTCAAGAAAACTAAATCGGTAAGAGAATTACTTAAAAAGAAACAATCGAAATACTACAGATTTGTACAGTCTCCCAGATCAACAAGTAGATATGCATTGCAGAAATGACTGGGAACTTTCTCGAATATTCTCTTTTACTATTCTATTTTATTGTGCGACTTCATCGTATTCCAAAGAGACTTTTTGTTTTGTCGTAAAGTTCCCTTTTATGCCCCTGGAAAAAAGCTTTCATCGCAAAAGGCGCCAGGTTTTTTTTTTCTGCAGCACGAAATTTGAATTCTGCTCTTACTAACGGACGACAGCTCTATAAGATACGACTTGACTCTTTCGATAAATGTAGAAACGCATCTCTTTTTTTATTGGCGGAAACAGTTTTCAGTGACAGCTGAAATATTTAGGATACGAAGAAGCCTCTTTAAACTCGGCCGCTGTCGGATGAGTCTTTTAACAGGTAATAATGTGCCGGTAAAAGAAACAGTAAAGGCAGGAAGCACAGCGGGAATAAACAGAAAAAGAAAGCCCTAAAAACAAAACTGATTAAGACAGAAGGATCTCTAAGAAAAGGGCAAATTTTATCCATTTTAGAGAAGTTTATCCTTATATTTCATTTTCCAATTTCAATTCGAAACTTTGGTATCTTCATGGAGAAGCAACTGGAAAGAAGAAAAATAGATTTTCCGAAATTAATTAAAACAACAAAATTCTATTTTTTTCTTTATATTTTTTCTTGATTGTTAATCTCATAATAAACTACAACAAAGTTTAGGTAGAATTATTTTCTTAATGCCATTGCATTTCTTACGCTTACACTTTAAGCAGAAGTTTTTAAAGTTTTTCGATATAATACTGATCAGATGTTAATATCGGACCAAAATTGATCATTACTTCATTATTACTTTTGATTTGAAAACTTCTTATGCTGCTTCTGCTTATCGGAAGAATCACCAGATCTTTTCTAAAACTTTTGGTGTTGGAATCACATGATTTGTGATTTCTGTCAACATATGCGCTGAAATGATTTTGACATATGCATGTGGGGTTGGAACCCCATGATTTATGATTTCTGTTGACATGTGTGGTGAAATCTCATGATTTATGATTTCTGTTTAATATGCTTGGTTTATGATTTTTGTTAGTATAGAGGAAAGGTGCCTAATATGCAATGGTTCCCTAATATGAGATACCGCGATTACGGCCGCTGTAGGTGGTGAACTCCGCTGGAAAGTTTCTTAAACAGTTTTCCAGTGGGTTCAGCAGTTTTCCAACAGCAACGACTACAACTGATAATTGGTTTAATTTTCAAACGAATATAGTGTCCATGAGGTGTGATTATTTGTACAAGATGGCGAGCTCCTAATATGCAATATCAAGGGGGTCCAAATATGCGATAGAAAAATAGAAGAATAATCGAGTGATTCTGATTCTGATGTTCATCTTGATGAGGATGGTGATTCCAATATGGACACTGATGATGACACAGAATGCCTCTTCTGCACTGGTCGTTTCTCTGACGACAAACATGGAGAAAAATGGGCACAGTGCACTATATGTTATCGCTGGGCTCATGAAGATTGTGGTGTTGAAGAAGACAATTTTGTGTGTCCTCAATGTAGGAAAATAAAATATAATTAGGCCTATGAGCAGTAAGATATGGTTAGTTGTTCAGAGAAATACATGTTAACGTCTCATATTATTCAGATAAGAACTTTTATTTACTATCCCATATTAGGAAAGCTTAACTTCATCCCTGATATCCGACGTATTTGTAAACTTTTCGTAACTACATGAAAAGTTTGTTTATTATTCCACACTTGGTAAATGTATTGTAAACTATAATGATGTATGGTTCTTATTGAATTGTAAAAATAAAAGAATTTTTATTTTTAGCTCTTCAAGAACGCATTTCAAAAAGTGTGTCTCCTCAATGTATAGGATTCTACGATTTATTATTCGGTAAACATGCACTGTGGAATACTACGATGTATGATTTCGATTATCATGTATGATGGAATCTTGATTTCGAATCCTATGATATAAGATTATGATATAACTTATCTGTGGAATCCTATGATGTAAGATTTCGATTCCCATCTGCGATGGAATCCTATTTGCATCTAACATTTGCTTTGCTAATAGCTTTAGATCAAAAAGTTACAGGATTTTTTAAATCATAAATCCTGTATGAATTAAAAACATCGTAATTTCTTCTAGCTATAATTTAGTTTTGAAAGAATTAACTGAATGAAACAATGTCGTTGGCTTATCATGCTTCAAAATTACTGTGATGTAATCAGAAAAAAACTTAAGATTTAGAAGTGCTATTTATTTAACAATTTTTGTTCAAATATTTTTATTTCTAAAGAGGAAACAATAATATCTTGAAAATTTTCACAGATTTACAGTAAGTTATTAACACATTAAGTCTACACCAGAAAACATCTGCGATGACGGAAGAAAATTATAAGACAACATGGTTACAATTACAAAAGGATTCCAGAAAATATCGAAGATTTCAGAAAACAAGCAAAGATAAATTAATGCTAATAACTAAAAAATTAGATAATGTATCGTAAAACTCATAACAGAATGATATATATACAAAAATAGAATTTAAAAGCAATATGTTTAAAACAAGAATAAGTTTAAAGCTTTACTTGAATAAATTGTGAAAAGGTGTAAAGAATTGAAAACAATCTATTATATATTTGCTACAATATATTTGTGTTCATATATCCTTAATATGCATAAAAAATTCATCAATGCAAGCAAATATTTCCGTATATCAATTGATTTATTTCTTTTTAAAAAAATAATCGTTTTGGAATTGTACGTAAAGAAATGTAAGTATTTTATTGATGTCGATTTGTACTTAGAGATCTTAAGTGTCACGTGACTTGAAAATAAAGTAAATAATTCGTTTTTCATCTTTAATGTATTCTGCTTTGTAAGGTACTGCTTTGAACAAGTCTTTTCGTAATAAAAATCAATAGTACTTTGAATAATCTCCATTTCATAAGTATGTTGCCATTTGCCGAGAACAATTTTAATAGCATTTGCGACATCAATTTAAGAACCTTCACAGCTGAAACTTGAACAGTTGTTAGCAGCGGTATTAAAAAGACATTTTACAGAGATTTCTTGCTACAGCAAAGCACCAAACCTAATTAGGATTTACAAAGTCAATAAAAATCTCATTAAATATGAACAGAAGATTTCAACTAAATTTCTAAACCTACTCAATATGGTGTCTTGCTTATCAACGTAGATACTGTAATTTGGAAGCTCCTCTGTATTATTTCATCATTAGAGATGATACTTTTGATATTCTAATAGTTTTGATCAACTTTTACTGATAATTTTAATTGGATATTATTTTCATATTATTTTTATTGAAATATTATTATTTAAATTTACTTAATGATTGAATGATTTAAGTAAATTTACATAAAATTTAAATAATAACATTTCAATAAAAATAATATGAAAATAATACCCAATTAAAATTATCAGAAAAAGTTGATCAAAACTATCATTCAATTTAATATAAAAAAAAACCATGTGATTGCTTACAAGGGATATGAAATGAAGTAAGTTATCTCTTAATTAAAACCGAAATTGAAAAAAATAAATAATATTACAATTTTAATTTTAATACAAAAACAAGTATCTTACATCTTAAATTTCCTAAAGCAAACTGTAATACAAGAATTGATGTTTACAAAACATAAGTTACTGAAAAGAGAATTAAGCCATCTTCATTGCATCTTAAGAACAAACGAACTTGTAAAAAATTAATTCATGCTTTCCTGACTTAATTTCTATTGATTTTAGGAGTCTGGTATATATATATATATATATATATATATATTCTTGTCGCTAAATTACGTATATTTGCTAATTCTTTTCATTGTTTCTTAATTAATTTGTTGCTGCATTTGTATAATATTAATGAATATGTGTTCACTAGGAAAAAAAGTTAGAATTCCAAGTTACCAGAATGTTTGATTGCCTGTAGACTAAAGGCTTACTTTCTTCATCATAAACTAGTTCGTACGACTTAACTTAAGACAACGTTAATCCCCAAAATGAAGACCAAAAACATTACTCCCGGACAATTTCGTCTCACAACCGAAAGGCTACGGTAGACTGTAGAGAAAGTTTCAGCCAAAGATGAAGAAAGAATACGTTATTGAAAGGCCTCCTTTTTTTTTTTTAATCAACGACAAGAATAAGAATATACTTTCTTATAAGTCGAAATTTAATTTATCAAAAAATTAATGACCTAAATACCTGTTGCCATTCTAATAATATGTCATTTCGATTTCTGCCATCTTTGCTACATCAACGCTTTGGCGCAATGCAATTGACTACTATATGGTAACTCGTATCCCATATCTTACTGCCTTACAACATGTGATTACAATTGGGGCAATAAGCAAGCAACAGGATTTAAGAGAATCTATGGTTGTTTTGTTATAATTGGGGAAATAGAAATGTGGACTGATATCTGATCAAAACCAAACAAGAACATTTAGGTGTAAACATTTATTAGGCGTGTTTATTAATCCAAAAGCATTAACTAGATGGAGACATGTTCTAAAATGACACCCATCTGCTTGCCAGAGCTTTGCCAGCTGCGGTGAAAGGAGGAAGTGGATTTCAAAATGAAAACCCTGGTCCTCCAGGTTCAGACACTTATTAGACACAGGGCTTGTTTTAAGAAAAACGATTTATGAATTTCAATTTACAATGAGAGAAGTCTCTTTAAACTTGATGATGTAGCTAAAAACCTACAAAGAATGCGAAAAGAAATTGGAAAATAAGAGCAAGAGATTGAAGGGATTGGGAGGTTATTTCACTACAGACCAAGGTTCGTCAAGGACAGTAATGCCAGTAGTAAGATATATACATATACTGGTAAATAAGATATATACATATAAATTCTGGATTAGGAAAAGAATAGTAAGAATATCTTGAGTTGATATTAAACTTTCACAGAACTTTCACTTACGGACGCCACAGAATTCAGATTATTCTATTTTGTAATTTTTACATGAATGGGGTTCAGAACAATGTTAACATCAAATAACTATAGCAACATTTACATTTGGATAGACAGTTAAATGCCAATTTATGGCTTTTCTTTGTGTGAAAAAAAATCTCATAATCTATCTTTTACATGTATTTACTATGTTCTTATTACTGAGCAACTTCAAGCCTAGTTTCTTTAAAATGTTATTTCTTAAAATTTCTTTGTTTTTAAATCGTGAAGACGCCGTAAACAGAAAGTAAACAGCAACGTTTGTTTTCAAATAATATCTACTGAATACAGACAGTATAAATTTTCTATTTTATCAAAACTTAAATTACTAAGTGAAATTGCCTAAAGCCAATTAATCAATATTGGCAAATTAATGAATTAAGGATTAATATTCATTGTTAAAGATAATGAAGTACTAATAGAAATAGGATAGAAATTCATTATTTAGATCCCACTGCCTTTTGTTTGGAGTTTTTGGCATCTTCCCGCGCTAATTTCTCCACAAGGACCCACATAGAAAAGATTTAAAATATAAAAGTTAGATCTTCTGTAGATATACTTAAATAAGTATACTCAAGTTTCAAGAAATTCCATTCAAAGGTTTAAATGTTATTCAGGGAGAGGGAGGGGGAACACAAGGGCAGTCTTACTTATCTAGTATAGCAGACCGAACAAGATGGACCGAAGATTCTTAATCCGTTTCCTTCTAATTTTTGTCCTTATAAGTCTCTTCAAAAGAATTAACAGAACAGAAAAATTTCAAATCATAGTTAGTCTTCAAAACAAAAAAACACCCTAAAGTTAAGTTTTCTAGCATTGAATTTCCTGAAGTAGAACATAATTTTATTATTTACAGTTTTTTCGTAATTTTTTTAAATGTAAACGTAAATCTTGAAGGAGATTTTTTTAAGAACAAAGGCGCCCAACTACAATTAAATTCCATTTAGCAGACCTACAAACAAAGGAAACAAGAAGGAAATCGATCCTTACAGAAACTTTCCTTTCTTTTGTTTTGTAATTTCTTGCATCGTTAATCGTATGTAATTATTTCTGTATCAGTTCACTTCAACGATCAGAAAAATTAGGCTTCATTTGTTTTGTTTATCCATCGATAAACAGAAATGAAAGTAAACTAAGAACACAGCAGGATTCATGAGAATCTGCAACTCAAATGGTTGATGCCAGGTTTTGCTAAATGAGCCGCGAAGTTTTGAAGAAGAAGAGAATTTTAGAAGCTCAGAAATCCATCGTGTACTGACTGACTATGCGCAACTTCAATATCAGAAATATGCAATTCACGTGAAGAGCCTGCCTACTAATGTTTTCAATACTTGTTTAATTTCAATTAATTGATTAAAGCAAACGAAATTTTATTATTTCAATTGAATGTTTTTCTTCTTTGAATTGTCTAGTTATCTGTCTATACTCGTACAGCATTAATACGGCTGGAAAATTCTTCTTAAAATTTGGTACCTTACTACTACTTAACAGTAGTACTACTTAACTACTACTTAAAACACAGGTGCTACTTAAAGGCTTATTTTTTTTTTATTTCGACCCCCAAAAAATGATCCCGAAATTTAAAGTTCATGTCACATCTAAATGTAACTGCCGGAATCAATAACTGCGCTTGCGAATTCATATTATACCACTTGATTCTCTGTTTGTCCATATATCTATCTACCTGATATATGCGCATTATGTTAAACGATGGATTTCGGTAAAATTGGTAGACTACAATTGCTTATTTATTTAACTTTAAATATAGGCCCGTCTTGTGATCCCCGTCCATCCCCCAACCCTCAAAAATAATCCTGAAATTCCTCCCCAAAACGGATGAACTCATTTCTTTATTTGATACGATGCTAATAATTTTGGTTCAATTTAAAATATAAGTATTATTATTTTGGTCTCTTTTCCTCCAGTGTTCAAAATGGACCTCGGAGGCTCAAATTCCACTATTCGATAGACTTCACAGCATATACAATACAATATGATATTTTTAAGTACAGTACTTCAGTACGTAGTGAATATTTGAAGAACGAATCTATCTTCTTGTGTAAAGATGTTTTAAATTGATTCATACCATTTTATAAAAACTTGCACATTTTTATTACGTGGCTATCAATTACATTGACGAAAGGTTTCTTTCCATTAGGTCTACACAAACAATGACTAGTAAAAATTAGATTCATTGTTACAATGACCTAACAGAAAGAAAATACGAAAAGAAAAGAAAGTAATGATGGTTCACAGAAATCCCAGAAGGAATGCAAGAGAGTAAGAATATACGAACTTCCTTTAAGTAATTCATTTGATTTTAATGATGAAATCATTATACAATTATATTCAGTTGTTCATTTTGCCGCATAACAAACTTGATGTATGAGACATTTTAATCCTGTCTTAATCATTGTCTGATTAAATTTAGTAAAATTCTTTCTGCAATGAAACGTTAATGTATTGTCTATCAGAAAAGATGAAATTTAACGTATGTAGAATACCATGATGTAAGATTGAAGATATCAAATGATCATATAACATCAGGTAAAATTTATATAATCTGAACATTTCCAGATCTATACACAGTTCTCTTTGCCAACTTAAACTGTTCTATGTAAAGACCTCGAAATGTTCAGAATTTTTGTAGAATGTTGTACTACATACATCAGTTATCCGTCGCATAGTAACTGAGCATGAAACTCTGCCGGAGGGGGGGGTCAATTTTACAATTGGAGACCAATCGTACTCATATTTTAAGTTGGGCCATAAGTAAGCATCGTTCAAAATTTTGAAGAAATCAATCCAGCAGTTTAAGAGTAAGTTTTGAGGGATGGTAGGAATGGAGACCGAAATAAAGGTTGGACAATAAATATGCAACTCACGAAATTCTGAGAACTCTGTTCTAGATGTTCTTAAGAAATGCTGAAAGTAGAATAATAACACTTCGCATTGGTCATTTAATAACATAATACAAAGTACATTGACAAATAGTATTTACATTCAATATCCTTAATGTAGTATCATATAGCTTAATGCTAAATAAACGTAGGGTCATTGTTTTGTTTATTTGTCCTTTATATATATATTTCTTTTGGTTCCACTGAGCTATTGAGTACTGAGAGAACCCAACTGAGGAGAGACAGCAATCTCGAAATGGTCGTTCTTGGGTTCCCGGTACAAAATATCCAAAAATAGCTGAGTGAACCTTTAATTTGTTTACGTTTTTATGCCTTATTTTCTTATCATATTGTCTTCAATGTATATTAAATTTGTCTATTATGTGTATGTTTTCTTTAAAATTAATCCCTTATATACTAAGCATGGAGCTACCGGGGATTAATTTATTACCTTTTTTATTATTAATTTATATTTTGATGTTTTTAACTTAAGGGTCATTGTTTTGTTCATTAGTCCTTTGTATATATATCTTTTGGTTCCATTGAGCTATTGACTACTGAGCGAACCCAATTGACGAGAGATAGGAATCTCGAAACGGTCCGTCTTAGATTCCCGGTATAAAATTTCCAAAAATAGCTCAGTGAATCTTTAATTTGTGTGCGTTTTTATGCCTTATTTTCTTATCATATTGTCTTCAACGCACGTTAAATTTGTCTATTAAGAAAATATTTACACATTAAGTGTCCACTGCGTCTGTTTGTTTGCTGTTAGGCTGTATACACAAGTTTATATGCCGCCGCCACGTCGTGCTTGACATTTAGAGAATGTCCGGTGTGATGATTCGAAACGTATCCTCAACTGCATTGCGCAATTCTTCATTTGTAGCATAATGACGTTCAGACACGTAGGCCTTGATGATTCCCCACAATGAGTTGTCAGGTATCGTGAGGTCAGGACTTCGTGATGGCCATTTCAATGGAGCTGCCGATGCTGGAGCGTCCTGGAAAATGTTCATGAAGAAACCCGTGCATGGTAAGAGCGAAGTGAGCAGGTGCCCCGTCCTGCTGTAGCCATACGCGTTCCATTATACCCGCGTCTTCAAGATTAACCATGCTTGTATGTGTAAATAAGTTTCGCCATTAACATGCCAATTAAAAAAATATGGTCCAAACAAATGACGTGATGTAATCGCAGCCCATATCATTAAGTGAGGTGGATTTCTCTCCTACTCCAGTGTATTATGAGGGTTCTCTTTCGCCCAAAAGATAATATTTCCAACACGAACACATGCATTCTAGTGTCACCTGCATTCTAGTGTCAACAATTGAAATAACATTCAATACTAAATTTTTACATTTATTACCACATAATAGAGGGTACGGGAACTTCCCGGTCACATTTATCAAAACTTAAGAATGTCATCAACTTATCACTTAAAACTTATCTTGTAGGATTGTAATTATTATTATTATTATTATTATTATTATTATTATTATTATTATTAT
>JAFIDM010009631.1:285473094-285487020 GCA_023159025.1 Thereuonema tuberculata | reverse complement strand
AAACAGACTACGTTCACCGACACAATCAGGTAGCGTCGATCGTTCATCAACAGCTAGCACACAAACACTCATTTATTAAGAACACGGTTCTATACTATAAGTCTACTACAAGTCCACACCACAAAGCGTATTAGAGTCACCCTCTTATAAGCTGTATTGGGACCGCCCCATTCACACAGACAAAACCATACATCACAACAGACCCGACAATACACTTGCTGAAAAGATCAACAAACAGATCTATCTCATTGATATTGCAATGCCTATCAGCAAGAACATGCAGAAAACTCACGCAGACAAGATCAGTAAATACACTGATCTAGCACACGAGCTCCAGAAGCAGTGGAGGCAGGACCGAATACATGTTGTACCATCGTCCGACACATTGAACCAGAGCCTCAGCACACTACGACTTCACAAAAACACTCAAAGACAACTCCATAAAACTGTGGAGCTAACCCAACACACATAGTTAGAAAATTTATGGGCACAACCACACACCCCTAACCCTCTTTGCACACTTCTTTACACTTGGCAATATGTGCTTTGGTCCTTGTCCCACCTTGTTGTCCTTAAAACTTATAAAAAAACGTTTATTAAATACTGAGTAATTCAGTACGTTATCGAAACCCTTTGTATGCTTACACTAAAGGGTCTTCGGGAATGAAATTCTTATATGGTATGGAACAGAGTGAAAAAGTTTTAAAAATGCCAGGATTTAGTGATTCGGGGTACAGAACATTAAAGCTTATAATGCAAAGATATCAATGCATTAAATTGTTTAATTTACTGAGTTTTAATACAAGCAAGTAACATATCGAAAGTAATATTTCTGAGTATGTTATGCCATTGTTAAGCGAAATGTAAAATTGAATGAAAAACGAATAATATTTATTATTAGTACTTACATTTAGAGTTTCATTATTCAAAAGGTAGAAGGTTTTGAAATGCCAGTTTCAAAACCAGCTTGTTTCGAAAACATTAAAAAGAAATTTAAGTATGAACTTAAATTATTTTTTTTTTGATTCTTAAAGTATTCTTTATTTTTTTTTAATATCTAAATGTTTATTTATGGTTCCTGTTTCCTTTTCTAGTTAAAAATCCTAAATAATTTCTAATTTTACTGAATTATTATTTTTTTATAATAAATGCACTGAATCCAATTTTCTTTTGTATTATTGTGGAAGTTGAATATTTTGTCAATATGGAATTTAGAATTTCTTCATCATTCAGGAGTATTTAAGTGTAAATTAATGATAAATAATAAACTTTTTAATAATTGATAAGTAATTTCCATGCTTACATGAATCAATGTTTAGTTATACATAAAATGTAATGAAAATTCCTCTTCCCTTTATTCGATTATTGGGATTCCCGATCATATGCGACTATTTCCGCCCAGGGCGAATTTTTTAGGTAACAAGCTCCTAAGGAAGAAATGGTTGTGACATGGGTCAGAGACCTTATTTTTTAATAAAACCAAAGAAACCAAAATAAATATCTTAGGATTTTTAAATTTTAATAGTAAAAAAAAAAAAGTTAAGTTAACATTGCTACTTGCAATTGTTTTCAAATTTAGTATTGCTGATTATTAGTGATGAACAACTACAGCCATCATGTTTGAAAACCAAGGAACATTTAACTGTACAATTAATGGACTGAATTTCTTTGAATTAGCATATTTTCTTCGGAAAGCTATTAAAAACTGTATTTAACAATAACATTTGCTCCCAAAAAATCTTTCTGTCCACTAATTGAAACAAGTGCTGCAGCCTACATTAAATTAATACATTCGGCACCATAAAGCTAACATGAAAGAGACTTCGAAAACCACGCTTTATCTATTTATTATTAATTTGTTTACTTTGAATCTGTAAATTTAGCATTGAGATTTATGAAGCATTTATTCAAATAAGAGGTTATTAATCTTTAAGGAGAAATTTCAAAATCTTTTCTCAAATTGATTTCGACTTAAGTGTAAAGTAATTATCTACGGAATGGCGGTATCGAGAGGATTGTAGACATGATTGGAGTTATTATTTTGGTTATTATAATTTTGTCCAACTGTAAATGGATTCTTGGTCCCTTTTCGCTGGCGGGCGAGCTTAGAACTGGCCTTTCGATCTCTATTTTCTGATGTTGGCCTCTGCTCCTGTGCTATTCACTCTTATCTGAGGCAACGGGAATTCGAAGCTAGATAGTTATTTCTAAAGTAAAATTAAAATGTTTAATGCGTACAAAACATTCAATCCAATGTCGTGCATATCATCTGTGCAATATCAATTTTAAGACACATTATTGCCCATTAGCAAGAACATGCAGAAAACTCACACAGACAAGATCAGTAAATACACCGATCTAGCACACGAGCTTCAGAAGCAGTGGAGGCAGGACCGAGTACGTGTTGTACCCATCGTCCCGTCCGCCACTGGTCTGGTGCCTCCCATATTGCACCACAGCCTCGGAACACTAGGACTTCACAGAAACACTTAAGAACAACTCCAGAAGGCTGTAATACTCAACACAACACACATAATTAGGAAATTTATGGACACAGCCACACATCCCTAACCATTCTTTCACACTTTTTTTTACACTTGGCAATATGTGCTTTGGTCGTTGACCTGCCATATTGTTTTCGATGGGGAAACTCAAGGTTTGAAACATACAAACGTAATATAGATCTGTGAGTTAGTGGCAATGGTTCACCGCAATTCATTGTCAGACAATTAGAAAACGAATTAGCCCTGCTTTAAATATCGAATTTAGGATTAATTTATGGAGATATCACGCACTCACATTATATAAAATGCTAAAATTCATCATTTCTGAAACTCTGACGAGGTTTTGCTAGAAATGAGTTAAGTCTAACAAAAATAAATCACTAGAAAATTCTTTTAGAAATTCAGGTTAATTTTTTTTTAATTGACTAACTTTCTCTTAAACTTAGACAATAGATTAATGAGGAAAACATATCTTACGATTCATGCAAATTTTAAACATATTTTTTTTTAATTTACAATATAAAATTTAAAGTTTTAATGCTAATATTCTATTGTAAAGTTTATCAAGAACGTAACATGTTCCATGTTAACGAATCGTATGAAATATATCAGACAAAATATATTACAATCCTTTGTATGTTCTTTTTAAGCAATAAAGTTATACATGATCAACCTGATAATGAATAGCCAAATTAAATATCGGTTAAATAATTTAACTTTAAAGAATCATTCTGTGAAACTAATCTAAAATAGAATATCCTAACCAATTAGTATTATTCATTATTTGGTATTGATTGATTGATTATTTGATTTTAATTTATTGACTATTTGATTTTAATAGTGCCGTATTTTGGCTAAACTGCGGCAATAAAGGTATTAGTATCTAATATCATTGATAGTAAAATATCCTAGCTGGAAATGTTGTTTTCATTAAGATTTTGAGAAATATTTCGAGTAACACTGCTTTTGGATCTTCTTCATGTTAAACTGTAAATAACTATATCGTTATTAATACTCTTTTAACCCGAGAATTTCTTCATTCTAACCTAACTTCTCTATTAGAGCATGAAATTCTTTCAGTGTTTTATGATATTTAAGTTTTGATACAGTAGTTATATCATCCAGAATTTATAACTATTTGAAGAAGGCCCAATTACTTTACTGTACGAAATATTGTTAATATCAGGATCTATTCCCCTTTCTTCTAGAATTTTATTGTTTAACGATTTATTTCATGATGAAATTGTTTAACGATTTATTTCATGATGAATAATCATACTTTAGAGACTTTAAAGTAACTCCTCAAAGGATTGGTAAATCTCCAATGATAGAGAAACTTTTGTAGAGATGTTTAACAAAGAAAATGGAAGACGAAAACAGAACAAAATGAAGCACAAGAAAAACATTCCCTAAGTGCCGTTTGTTTGCCTTGGGATTTCTAGCAACGTGATCAACAGGTCAATGGAGATATCACCTGCTACCGACAGGAAGAAAAACTCTCTTAAGAAAGAAAATCAGAGAAAAAAAACAACAACAACAAAACAGGAAACACTAATTCACTCTCAAATATCAAGTCCTCGGATTTCATTGGAAAGGCAAAACAAAGGAAATTTAAGAACTTTCAAAACAGAATTAGTCTAGGGCTAATCAGTCTTCATCACATTTGGATCCTTTAACAAAATATCTACTGTAGGAAACTCAGACTGATCAGGACGAAAAGTAACTAGTTAAAATAACAAGTCTTAAGTTCAAATGAAGGAATGTATTAATTACGACAGGAATTTGCTTTTTTCACATATTACATATTCTAAATCTAACACTCCAACTGCTCCAAGTTGAGAATGACATTTGGATAGAAGTGTATTAAAAACAAGACAAACTTATCTACAAACATTCAGTTAATGTCAAATATCATTTGGAAAGAGAACGTGAAACTGGTTTCTTTATAAAAGGCTCATTCATTTTTAGTCTGCTTTCTAATAGGAAAAGTGAGATTCTTCAAATCAGACAGTCCGTTATTATATATGTGTTGTCGCCCCCCCCCCTAATAAATTTGAATCGCTGGGAGGATCTTTTTGAAACTTAGCATAATCTACACATTCGAAGACTATTGACTTTCTAACTTTTACACTTTGAAATCTTATCCATTAAGGTCTTTGTGGAGAAATTAGCAGGAGAAAACGACAATAATTCTAGTAGAAAAGTACTGGAATCTCAACAATGGATTTCTATTCTATTTCTATTAATATCTCACTACAAACATTAATATATACATTGGCTGGTTTGGTATGATTGAAATTAATCCGATATTAATGTACAATTCAAGTAACTAATGTGAATTTAACTCGGTTTTTTTTTTCAGAAAATGAATAATGTATATTGTTTGTATTCAGTAGATTGTATAATTTTGAATAAAAATATTTTTTTTTTTTCATTTTGTCGTCTTCAAAACAGAAAAAAAAATACTAACAAGCAAAAAAAAAAAAAAAGAAAGAAATTTTACTAATAGGGAAAACAGGCTTTCAAACTTTTGTTTACTAAACTCAAGGCCCCCACAACGGAAGGGTCAGTTGGTCCCTCAGCACTGGGGCCCAGCGGTCAGAGGGGTCCGGACTGAGATCTTAACCGAAAAAAAAATTAGCCTATCACTTCTAGACTTTTTTTTTTATAATGAAGTCTACATTTTATATAAACTACTTTTCTGCTTTAACCTTAGCGCTATTCTGCATTACAATGTTTGCGTAGAGCGAATTTTTTTCTGAGCTTTATTCTAAATTTTATTTCTAAACTTTGGTTAGAGCTGGCAAAAGTAGATAGCGGTGTTAAATTAATTCACTGTAAAAGTAATGGTAAAAGTAAATGTGCGTGGCATGTTTAAAAGGTAGAAATACGAAATCGTGTAGTGTTTCCGCGATATTTTTGGCTAAGAATCTATGATTTTTGACCAAAACATGGGAGGGGGGGCCGTTACTGCTTTGGACCTGGGTCATGAATGTGATGGGGGGGGGGCTACACCGAATGCATCTGGATACACTGAATGCTTCTTAACATATCGGCCTATAGGCCTACTGTCAATGTTTACAAGTACAGAATACGTAGTTATTTACGATTTCCCGCTTCTATATTGTTTCCTTATTAGTATGAACCATCTATTACTTTATTTCGTAACTCAGTCTGTAAGCAACAATTCGATCTGGAGCAGTTTTGAAAAGAAAATACATTTTTGTGATTATTTGAATCTATTGATAAAATCAAAGTTTCCTTAAAACTATCATTTTAAGTCCTTATCAGACTAATTAACAGAGTAGGAAAAATATTATTCTCGAAACCCGACTACGTCCTTCCTTTTGATCTTGCTAGCTGTCTTCGTTTTGTAGCTGTTGAATTAAATGAGACGTTCTACCATCGAAGACAGTCGAAATAATTTTTAATGTACTTTTGCTTATTAATATATAAAGTACAGAAGCAGTTTAACTTTTAAAATACTCGGATAATGAATCTTTTTTTTTTTATCAATTTTAGTAAGATAATTCATTTAACTGCAAATTACGTTATAACGAGACTTCGTTGTAAACAAACTGGAATTGAAGAGCGTTTATTTGAAGTAATTCTTGCGTTCTAATTCGAATTATCTTTGCACATCATAAATGTAGTCTGAATGAAAGGTATTACAGAAGCCTGGAACATTTGTTAATAAATTGGTTCATTTCACTCCATTCAGTGGGCGACAACGGAATTCATTAAAATGGTCGCGTTTCCCCAAATATTGTGATGGTTACATTCCAGATATTCAAACTGAATAATGAAGAGGACTTCTCTGACAATTTACCGTTTCCATAGTTCAAGAGACCACATACTTTCACCAAAGTTGCTTAGGTGAATTGCTGTGCGTATTAAAATTTCTTCAACGAAATTTAAGCCATTTATTCAAAAATTTAAGTAATGACATCTCTTCAGGGTTTTCAGAAAGCTCCTTACTTTCATTAATTTGTTTTTGGGGGGAGAGATTGTTGTTGCATTTTGCAACATATTCTTCAAAGGCTGTTAATGCTGATGTTCCTTTCTCAACTTCTGATATTGAAAACCTAATCTTTCCCTAGAATCTAATTTGATAAAAAAATGAAAGAAACGATAATAATCTTCAGACATTAAAACTACGTTTTTCTAATAATTGATTGCGTAATAACTAATTTCATTAGTTTGCTTCGTAAGGAATAAATCAATCTTTGTTTAAATGTGTTTCTTCTTCTAATGGCCTTTGATTCAGTTGAATGGATTTTCTTGAAGTTTACCCCACATGTATTTAAGGGCAACAATGATCTATCAACGGCTTTTCACTGACTCTGCTTGGATAATCCAACAATGATTAATGCTCTTAAATTTGCTCTTGCTTTAATTTAAGGTAACTGGAATTCTGTTAACTTAGCATATTAAATCAAGTTAACAAGTTAAATGTATATCAGCCTTGTTTCGCTTATTAGTAGTGACGGACATTCATAATTGAGTGTCAAAGATGAGTTTATCAGAATTAAACAATTCTTATAGCTTATCATCAATCTAGAATGACGTGTTTTAATTACTTTTATCTAGAGCTTATCAAATATTATAAAACTCATTTAAACTGGGGTTTCTTTTATTGAAATAATCTCTTTCTCTGGAGATGCATTAATTCCTTTAGTTCCAGTAATGAAGCACTATACAAACCATCGCTTACATAAAACATGGATTAATCACTATATATCCGTTATATGTTGTCTCTTCAAATAAATAAATGTTATTTTATCTGCTTATAAGAGGGAGTGCCGGGAATTTGGAAAAGGAGAGAATTACGATGATTGTTCTAGCAACAAATCCCCCCAAAAAAGTGTTAAAAGTTGAAAAGTTTTATTGGATGGTGGAAGGGGATGAGGATATTACAAAGTACTGATTTCGAACCAAAAAAATTCCAAAATGCTACATTTCTTCCATTCCAGCCACAAATAATATATGCTACAAAAAAAAAAAAACCAAACCCTTAGCATGCTACAAAAACTAATCTATCGAGCTTTTATATAAGAATAAAATTTTCAAAAGACCTACGTTCTAGACATCAGACGATAGTTTTGTAGTTGGCGTTGTCTAGTCTCCAACCATTAACAGCATCCCTGGGGACAAATGCTTCAAAGATCTAACAACAAATCATAAAAAACAAAACAAAAAAAACAAAACAAAACCTAACATTAAAATTTTTCTTTATTTTCTTTCTGCACTGAAAACGACCAAACCAATTTCATCGATTACCAAATATTACATATTTTTTTTTCATTATTTATTTATTTATTTATTTATTCATTTATTAAATTTATACAATTCAGTTATTGTTTTCAATTACAGTAAAAATACGTCAATTATCCGGGGTAACTGGGGATTCTAGAGCCTGGATAATTGAAAACCATGGGTTAATGCAAATTACGTTTTATTGGGTTAAATACATAAAAAAACCTATAAACATATAAGATAAACATTCTTGTAGCATGTAAATACAAAACTGAACATAATGCAATATTGTGGAATGGGGATGTTTAACGTGACGTCACGATCACGTGATGAAGGTCAACCCTCCAATGCCTTCTAGTAGAAACTTCGTGAAATCGTTCGCTTTATTTTCAAATTCCTCCAAAATAACGTTGTTGTTTAATTAAAAATAAGATGTAATTTCATGATTTCTTAAGTAACGATAAAAGTAACTGATTTAATGTTACTAAAACTGAGTTCTAAAGCTAAAAGAAATGATTTGAACGCACAGTTTGCTCTAATATCAGCTGCTCCCTTTCAAGCACTAATTTACTTATTCGAGGTTTAATAAAAATTTATTACTTAATGAATTCACTTACTTATTTTTCATTTTGCTCACCCTGTATTTATGCTATTATTATTATCTATGGAATTTCTATACATTATAACTTATAATTCTACAAATCGAATTCATTTATGTATTACTTAAACCAAATTCGTTTCTATTATTATTATTCCTTACAAAGCAGAAAAAAAATTGTGCAACATTATTATAAGTCTTACTTATGTATTACTGAAAGTCTCGTTCATTAAATATTTTCATTAATATGATTAAAATAAGCTTCCCTCTTTTAATTGTTTTTTATTTCGGTCATAGGTGTTTTTTTGTTTTAAATGCAATTTGTTAATATTAATAGTGATTCTTTTTTTTTTTTTTTTTAATTGCTAAAACTGTTCCATATAGTAATTTGTTTTATATATTATCTTTGTATTTTCAATGTCGATTTCAAGTGATATCGTTTACTGAAGTAATTTTTTTTTTTTTAAATCAGAACGTAGGAAAAAAAAATTTGTAAATGTTGAAACAATTCATGTTATATTTATCATTGTAATTCGTATTATTTAATAATTTCAATTTAAGAACATATCCTCAATGACGGGACCGGTAATGCTTATAATGCGGTAGAAAAAAGTATATCTTAATTTACTGCAGTAATTAGAAAATTAAAAGCAAAGGCTTTGAATATATTATTATTTCCCTTCTGAGGTATTGAAATTATGTTAAAATTACATCCTGTTTTATAAGTTCTAATGAAGCGTCTATAAACCATTATTTTACCTGCAAATTACTTCAAAAATTGCATAATTAATTAATTTTGAAATTTCAACGTAAATAAAGCTTAAATATTTATTTATTTATTTATATAATCAGTTGATTTTCTTCACAATGGTCTTGAAAGTGATTCGACAGAAAACTTCTGAAATTCAATTTGCATTTTTTCAATTTCAATGTTTATTTTTTTGCGATTTTATTTCAAAAACTGAGTTTCTTTATTTCTGTTAATGTTATCTTTGCTAATTGTGTATTAAATAATTAGTGACAAGCACTGAAAACTATAATCTTCTTGAATAAAGATCCGAAATTCAGCAGGCTTTACGAAGGAGTTAAAACGTGAGTCCACACATCACGTGACTTTTCCAGCCTCGAACCCAAAGACCTTAAACATCCCCATTGTGATGCAATGATATATAAAATATGTAGTAATGATTTCTATTACTTTTCCGAATCCACTTGTTTACAGAGAATTCCAAAAAATGAAATTTGAATAAATTACAGAGCACAAAGGTTAATCCGAACCCATGGAATAATCTCCATGGGCCTAGCATAATCGGCATTTTACTTACATGGTACGATTTTATTTTTTCCTGTTTGCAAGATAGGAATTACTTTTTACTTACTGATAAATATATTGAAATTCAACAGAGATTTAAAAACTTAAAATTAGAAGAAAGTGAATGAAAAGAAAATTGATGCTTTGATTTAAATATAGATAAAGATGCCTTAGTTTATTAGAAAACTACAGAAAAAAAATTACATTGAAGTTTTGGAGTAAATTCAGATCGAATCAGAAATTAAAATATAATCGATAAATATTGTATCAATATTGATATATATATAATCAATATATTGATATAAATATTGATTCAATATCAATAACCTTATTAACTTTAACTTTTTGAATTTTGACATTAATGGTTTTGTCTATATGTACGAGTATAAGGTGAAGCATGACTCTCATGGAAGAAAAGAATTTGGGGTTGTGAATTTATTTTTGTTAATTTCTTTACTTATGACGTTTTATAGAACATATTTAGTATCTTTTTATATTTGGTTTGAAATTAGATTAATTCCTACATTTTTAATAATTCTTGGATGAGGGTATCAACCTGAGCGTGTCCAAGCTGGAGTTTATTTAAATTATACATACATTGATACATTGATAGCTTCTTTACCCTTATTGATTTGTTTGATATACAATTATGAGGAGCTAGGAAGATTATCATTTATGGTTTTAACTAATATAAAAATAAATGTTAGAATAATTATTTATGTTTTTTCTATTATAGCATTTCTTGTAAAAATACCTATGTATTTAGTTCATTTGTGGTTGCCTAAAGAAGCTCCGATTGCGGGTTCAATAGTTTTAGTGGGAATTTTGCTAAAAATAGGAGGGTATGGTTTACTTCGTATAAATCAAATTATTTTAAGAAAGTTTATTAGAACAAGATGAATTTTTATTGGTTTAAGTTTGGTAGGAAGTATTTATGTAAGATTAATATGTTTACGACAGTGGGATATTAAGTCTTTAATTGCTTATTCTTCTGTGGCTCATATAGGGATAGTGTTAGGAGGTATTATAACATGTTCAGTTGAGGGTTTATAGGAAGATTAGTTATAATAGTGGCTCATGGACTATGTTCGTCTGGAATATTCTGTCTTTCGAATATTATTTATGAACGGTTAGAAAGACGAAGTTTAATTGTAAGTAAGGGATTAATAACTATTTTTCCTAATTTGTCTTTATATTTTTTTTTATTATGTGTAAGAAATATAGCTGCACCTCCCAGCATAAATTTGTTGGGAGAAATTTGTTTACTAAGAAGAATAATTTTTTGATGCAAAATAACTTTTTGGGGATTAATTTTTTTATCTTTTTTTAGTGCTGCATATAGATTATATCTTTTCTCATTAACTCAGCATGATAAGGTTATAGTGTTTTATGGATTTAAGGGAATCAAAATTCGTGAATATTTATTATTATTGTATTTCTTCATTTAAATATTTTAGTTTTAAAAATTGATTTTATTTTATGATGCTTAAATAGTTTAAAAAAAAATTTAATTTGTGGAGTTGAGGATGTTGATTGTAACTCTAAGCATTAATAGACAAATAAATTGTAAGTTCTTCATTAACAATTAAGGGTCCAGATGACTCCTTTTAAAAGATTTTCATTCTAAAGCTCCTTTTACTCACTCATAATATAAACCTAAAATTAAAACAATAATGAAGATGGATGAAGTAAGGAAAGTAAAAATTGATTGGGAAAATGTTAAAATAATGGGTAGGGGAAGTAGAAGCGTAATTTCAACATCAAAGATTAAGAAAATGATGGCAATAAGAAAAAATCGTAAAGAGAAAGGTATACGTGCAGAAATTTTAGGGTCAAATCCACACTCAAATGGTGAAGATTTTTCTCGGTCTGAGAAAGTTTTTTTTGATAAAATTACTGCTGCAAATATAACCACTGAAGATAAGATTTAAATAAAAATTATATTTATAAGGATTATGATAAAGGATAAGGTGGCTGATAAAGCCTGTAAATTGTAAATTTATTTATGAAGATATTCTCTTATCAGGCTTTATAGTTTATTTTAAAATATTTGACTGCAAATCAAAAGAAATTTAGGTTAAGGCTAAGTATGTTGAGGAATAAAGTACTGAAAGTATAACAAAAACATAAGATTGAATAAAGGAAGCTGCTGATTCAAGGATTAGGTGAGCAATTTGACCAATAATAAGTATAGATACTAAAATTAGGGATAGGCTAGGACCGGTGGATCCTAACAGAGTAATTAATAAATGTCCTGCAATTATGTTAGCAGCTAAACGAATAGCTAATGTTCCAGAGCGAATAATATTTCTTACTGTTTCAATAACAACTATAAATGATATAAGTGCTGCGGGGGTACCTTGAGGTACTAAATGAACAAATATATGATTAGTATTTATAATTCATCCATAAATTATACATGATATTCAGATTTTCTTATTTGTATTTTGGATTTGATTAATATGTATAGTTTTGAATAAATTAAATATTAGCATGATAATAATTATTAAAAAGCAATAAATAGAAAAATAGGTTAGTATAAGTTTATTATTAATAAATATTGATGCAAAAATTCATCCTATATGATTAATTGAGGTGTATGCTATAAGCTTACGAAGTGATGATAGATGAAAATATTGACAAAACCACAATAATAAATGAGTTAAAAGATATAAGGACAAATAAGGGCGCAATTTTTTGTCAAGTTAGTAAAATAATACAATTGAATCAAGAAAGCCATAAATTATAAATGATATTCAGATTTCCTTATTTGTATTTTGGATTTGATTAATATGTATAGTTTTGAATAAATTAAACATTAGCATGATAATAATTCTTAAAAAGCAATAAATAGAAAAATAGAAAATAAATAAAAAAATTATCACGAAGAAGATCTTGACATTCAAAATGTATTATTTTACATATTCATATTACCGAATTGATTAGGTGCAATTATAACTAGCGAAGACTTCTCATAATGGATGGATAAAAACAGAAATCTAAAAAATTCAAAATTCCAGCAAGTGAAAAACAAAATTAAATTTTGCTACTTTCATAAAGAAAAGCAGAAACAGATAATATTACCTTCTGTAAGTAATTTTAAGTTGTAATATTAGGCCTATCTAAACGAAACACGACAGAGATCATTCACTTACTTGTTAGAAACTATATATTAGCCGAATCTCGATATAAGGTCACCCCGCATGTAAGGTCACTAGAAAAGTCCCGGCTCATTGAATAGGAATTCTTTGATATGGATTATCGGATATATGGTCAGGTCTTAAATACCGTAATCGCATAAAAGGTCACTTTTGTCTGTGATTTCAGTGCACACTGATTCAATTCCAAGAATTTTTCCGTGGGTACGATCTTTTATCGGCGTCACTTCTCCTACTGACGGAGGGGACAGCTTTTTCACAAAGCACTTCATCCCCTCAAATAGGAAAAAAGATGATGAAGACGATATTCCTTTACCTGTGTTAATACAAGATCTCAGAAATCGCGGCTGGGCTGTAGAAGGGGAAAGTGAGAATTGATGGTGAATATGTGAGAATTGATGATGAAATTGCTACCACTTCTCAAGCTTCGATTTCCGAAATTGTTTTGCAAGTTTTAGATTCCAATGCATTAGAAAGTGAGGATAACAACAGTGATACTGAAAGGGAAGCGGTGACACAAGCAGAAGCACTCAGAGCATTAAATTTTCAGAAACTACAAAACTTAGAAAACAGTGTACAAAAGATGAAACCAAAATCGCGACAGTCCTGTATTTTTGATTATTTTAAGTAAGGTCAGTTGTACATCAGTACTTTGCTTGAGCATACTAGTACTATTTGTACACAACTTTATTCCGAATTAAAATTTTTAAAAAATAATTTCTTTCTGATTCCATTAATTTTAATTGGTTCAACTAAATTAAAAAATTATAACCTAATAAACTGATATTTTTGTACGTATTAAATTTTACAAAGAATTATACTGTATTTATATAATGCTTACTTATTGACAAATGCGTGTGAATCGGTTATAAGGTCATCCCGCTTATAAGGTCACTTTCGCGAGGTCCCAAGGGGTGACCTTATATCGAGATCCGACTGTATTAGTCGAACCTAAGTTTTTATTGTATTTGCATTTTAACGTGTCAGAACAGTACTCTCTGCGGCGAGTGATATTTGTGTGCAACCCTCGAAAATTCGTGCCTAAACCAACTCGCAAATGGAAATTTACACTCACTAGCTAATTAACGGGGGGGGGGG
>JAFIDM010009631.1:285458369-285472994 GCA_023159025.1 Thereuonema tuberculata | reverse complement strand
GGGGGGGGGGGGGGCAAAATTTTATATTTATATACGATATACCTACACTAGCAGCGGAAGCCACCCGATTGGTAGATGTATGAAATTTGGCTTCGCGACCTACCATTATATATACGTCCTAGCACATCACCTACCTATAAATTGACGAATGGTGATTGGTGAAGGGTAGAGGAACCTTCCATCATGAAATACCCCTCGTGGAAGTTCACATCCCGGTGAATTTGAAGAGGGGGAAAATTTGAATTGGCACAGCAGCCAAGGTTTTGAATTTAGGAAAAAACCGATTTGCGAGATGATTTTTTACACTCGCAAGCGCCTAATTTCTACTCCCAAATTGCGAGTTTGCGAGTGGGATTTTCGAGGGTTGTTTGTGTGTTTATAAATGTTAATCTGTGACCATTTTTTGTGTGTGAAAATTCAAGCAAGAATGATATTGGTTTGATTTTATATCGTAACTGGTAGATTGAAAAACTGTTCTGATCATTCTCCTTTATCTGTTAACATTACAGAAATGAAATGGTTTTGGTTAACATTGCCTTTACAAAACATCGAAAGGTCTAGATCGATTTAGCTGTATTGTCTAGTCTACTTCTGATTTTGGTTTCTTAAATCACATTGAACAGCTACTTTTCTCACGATCTGAAACATTCAAAAATAAATCACATATGGAGTTACTGAAGTTTTGGTAGAACTTTTGCAAAGGTTACGTCGTTTTTTTGTTTGTTTTGTTTTAATAATTTAGAAAAAAAGAAAAGATATTATAGAATGTTAAACAATAAGTTAGTCGTATGCATTGTGCTTGTAGATTTAGAACGTTATTAATATTATCTGAATTGCATCAATAAACAACTCCAAAATTTTAAGAGCCAACTCTATTTACGGATTTCGTAACGCTTGTATTGTTGAATTCTAAATAAAATGTCTCTGCCGCGCATTCACCGCGGTAAGTGTATTTTACAAAGCTGAAAACGTTTAAAACTGCGTTTATAACTGTGAGGTCATGCTCGACTTCTAAACCCTGCTCCTAAAAACCATGAAGAGATGTCGACTTTTTTGTTACTTATTTGTAGTTAAACCAATGCCATAAATGCGCTAAATAGTTTTTGGCAAAAGCTTTAAATACAACGTCTTTAGGCTTTGAAGATAAGAAAAACGTCAAAAAGTGGACATTTCTATCGGCCGCCATTTTGAAACGGATGATCCGATTTGATTGAAATCTCTAAAAACAATATGAATATAAGATTTTGAAGTTAAGAAAAATCGTCATAAAGTGGAAATATATTATATATATATATATATATATATATATGATCCTTTGTTCATGTACGGTTAAATGCAACAGTATATTTTTGCTTTGGAAAATACACTAAAGCCCGAAAGCAGAATGTTTTTTTATCTTTCTGCGACGATTGATGCTAAGACGAAAAACTTTCTGCAGGTGCAGAAAAAAAAACCGAACCTTCAAATTGACAACCAAAAAAAAAAACAAAAAAAAAATGACCCCTGTTCTATACGATATCTTTCTGCAGCCCTCACTTTCGTTCTGCGACATTGTCGCCCCGTCGCTCGATATTCTGCTTTGGGGCACTAAAGTAATCATACCAACTTTAGATAGCAATGTGCAATATAATTAATGTTGGTAAATTACGAGTTGTTCGATAAGAAAATAAATCGCTGGAATTTCCATTTAGCATCAATTGTTTAATGTTACTTGTAGCCTATTTTTCAATAGGTAAAATCAGTGAGTCTGTGTGTCCGTGTGTATCCCCTCCCCCTCTCATAAGTTTTCATCTGCTCGACGGATGTTCTTGAAACTTAGTATGCTTATTTTACTTTTATATTTCAAATCTTTTCGAAAAGGGTTCTTGTAGAGAAATTAGAAGGAAGCAAAAATTCTTAAAACAAAAGCACTGGAATCTAAACATTGGATTTCTATCATATTTCTATTAATGTTTCTTTATCTAAAACAACATCCTTTCCAAGGGCGTATATAAGGGGGGGGCCGAGGGGGCCCGGGCCCCCCCCCCCGACATCATCTTGGTATGACCACTCTATTCCTTTTTTGGTTGAACAGATCTTGGGCCCCCCCCCGAAAATATATTCTATATACGCCACTGATCCTTTCACCTAATCAATTGCGGGTGGTTTGATATGACATTGGAAACTTTTCTTATACCGGTATGTTATCAGGTATCAGATAAATGCAGATGTACAAAATAAATGCTACCTTTTCGTTTTTGTCGTTTCATGAACAAAAACAAAACAAAGAAAGATATTTTTACGAAATAAGATTTTAAGGAAAGTAGGCGTTAAGTTCTTTCGAGCTTCAGCATATTTTCTGTATAATCATCCTTCATTGTAGATGTTTATAAATCAGATAAGTCACGAGTTTTGATACTTAAGTAAAAATATCATCGCCGTAATGATAGTTTTTATTAGTCTAACTGCCTGTTTTGTGATCACATTTCAAAACATGACCGCTAGACGTTTACAGCCATACTGACGTCACATGTCATTGATTAAGCAAGTGGAAGCATTGTTGTGGGACAACAAAGCGAATACGTGGAATATTAGTAACGTACGTTAGTTGGACTGCAATTTTCATATACCAAACGATACTAAACTTTATTTTGTAGTCGTTCAGTAAGATACTGTTTCACAGGTTTCCGATAAATAAAGAATTAAAAGATAGAAAGTCAATAACTTAATTATTAATATAAACAAAAAACCGAGCAGTTTCTAACTGATTATCAAGAATGAAAAATTTAAAGCCTCAATTTTGTCATTTCGTTTTACCTTATTGGTTTTTTTTTTCCTTTATAAAAGTGAAATGCAAGACTTAAACTTAATGATTTATAGAAGGTCAGGATTAATCTCTAAAAGACTGGGAGGTTATTGTAATGAGCAGTATCAAAATGTTGAAAATCAAAGCGATTTTGTTTCAAAATAATCCTTTAATTCGGCATCTCACTTGAAAATAATAAAACCGTATAGGAAAAACATACAGGCACAAGATGTTTGTGCTATCTGGTGTATTATTCTCAAGCTTACGAAGCCTATCTTCCAAAGTTTTAAAAAGTTTTCCGACCTTCCATTTTTCTATATTTTCAATCATAAGTTTTCAGAGACTCGAAAGTTTCTGACTATTTAACCAAAGTCAATTTTTTACTAAATTTATATCATGATTTTGGTTGTCTAGACATGCCCCACATTTATATCACCTTTGTTTCCCGTGGGAAAGTTGAAAACGGACATAAATTGATTCCAACCTTACTTTTCAGTTGTCTATCTCTGTACTGCACTGCAATCATCATATGTACTTAACTGATGTAACAGTGTTTATTTTATTTATAAATGCGTTATCGCTGCATTAAACACTGTACAATAATAACAAACAAGAAATTTAGTAATAATAAATACTTTAATGCAAATGGGAATAAATAATTTTATTAAAGCAACTACAGTGTCCCTTAGCATATTAAGCTTCGAATTTTGTTCTATTCTGTAGAATTGCCCTATAAAGAGGTGAAGAAAGAGTAGAGAATTTACTCATCATAACTTTCTTCCTCTTACTTGGGCTGATGTACGTGGTTGGCGGAAAAAAATGGCGATACAGTTGGGCGTTAATCGGACGTAAATCCCAAGCAAGCGGACGCAAGTCCATGGTATAGTGTCAATTGAAAACGGACGTAACTCCGAAACGATTTAAATCAAAACGATGTCATTTGTGGTATGACTGTATATTCGATAGCTTTCGAAGTGTTCTGCCTTAATTATAACTTCAAAATTACTTTAACGTGAATAACAAGAAGTTCCTTAAAGAGCTTAAAGCCTAGTTTCTTTAAAATGTTAATTCTTAAAATGTCTTTGTTATTTTTTTTTCCTTGAAGTCCTTTTTTTTCTTCTTTTAAGTCAAGAGAACCACAAAATAAAATCTGTTCAAATTATAACATCTTCTACATTTTCCATTAATTCTAATCATATCAAACTTTGCGCAAATTAATGGATTAGGCATCGACTGAAATCCACTATTTAGTTTCTAATGCTTTTGAGTGGGAAATTTTTTGTCCCCTCTTCGCGCGAAATTTTCTCGACAAGGATTCACTTAAAATAAAGATTTGAAATTAAAAAGTTAGGTCGTCTGAAGTCCTTGAAAATCTATGTCAAGTTTCAAGAAGAGCCAGCCAGTGGTTATTAAGGGGGGTATATACTATTTTCGCAGAAAAATAAGTTAAAAATGATCACTTTGTGCCTGGAAAAGTATCAGTAATGAAAATTCTGCATCTGAATAAAGTAAGACTATATGGAAAAAAAATATAATGGGATATGAAAAAAAATATACTTTGATTTCTTTTTGAAGAACAAGAAGTCCCTGAATAAACTTAAATCCTAGTCTCCTTGTTCTTGTAATGTTGTTCTTTAATTATTTTGTTTGTTTTGTTTTGTTTCCTAACAAAAAAGTTGAAATTACAGATCTAAATCTGTTTAAGAGATATATTAACAAATAGAAAAAGTACTGTTGTTCTGAAAAAAAAAATAATTAAAGTTAAACTTTTGAAAACTGAGTAAATTCAGTTACATCAAACCATATGTACATTAATAGATTAGCTAAAAGGATTAATATCCACTGTTTAAGATATCGATTAAAATCCTTTGTTTAGGTTTCGATGCTTTTCAATGGGGATTTTTGTCAACTTCTCGAGGTAATTTCACAATAAGGACCATTTAGAAAATATTTCAAACATAAAGAATCAATACAATCACTAGTCCTTAAAAATGCATACCAAGTTTCAAGAAATTCCATCCAGCATTTTAAAATTTTTAGGTGTACACAAAGACTAACTGATTGTTGAGCCTCAGTTTCTCAGGAAAGTATAGTAACAGAATGCATCCCCACAGCTCCTTCACCCGAATGATATACTGCGAACATTAGAATTTTTTAATCTCATGGCTTTTGCATGTTTCTAGTTTTAAGAGAATCAGGTTTGACACATTGATGACAGAAGTTTTGTTCTATATAATAATAAAGTTTTGTTGGAGAGTTCACGATAACGGCTTTAAGTGACAATTTTGTCTCGCATTGTAAGATTAAGTGGATATAGAGTATATACAGTATAAGGATATGGGTCAGCTGCTACTTAAGGTAATTTTAGAGATTTCAAAAAAATTATTAGAAAGAATAAATGAATTAAAATCAATATTAATTATTAGCAAAGTATTTTTTTTTATAATTGTGATTTAGTTTTTTTATCAAAATCTTTCGAATGTTTTATTATAATCTTTTCCATTGGTTATTTAAAACCTTTTATTATTGAATTTTTTCAAATATGTGTGGGACTCCCGTTTGTATTTAGTAATGATTTTAAAGGGCTTCATTCTTTACGTAATTTCACTCTCCTTTCCAATGTTGGAGTTTTACAAGATTCCTTTAACATTTCTTCCCGAATAGATTCTTTAATAATACCCCTGTCCATCCTGCCTTTTGTTATCTTTTTCACCTTATTGTATAATTTAGTCGTTGGATCTGTCTTGCATCATCTACACCCCATATCCATTACGAATTTATCGAGACCTTCCATGTAGTCTTTTTGTTAGAAATTACTATGTGATTTCCTTTAACAGATTTCGAAATAAGTAAACATTTATCTCTGCCGATATTTCTTAAAATATTCAGTTCTTCATATTCAAATTTACATTCTTATAGTTGTAGTTGTTTATGTATTCCTCAAAGTTTTTGTGAAATTCCTTTTTGTTGTATGTGTTAAATTCTGTGTTGCTTCCTATAAAACAGCTAAAGTCTTTATATCAAAGCACTGTTCACGATCTATCACAAATTCTAGCCCTAGGTTCATTAGTTGTTTCTCCTTATTAAAGTTTCGATTACTTAAATTTATAATGTAGCCTGTATAATCCTCTTCTTTTTCATACTTTTCTCAAAAAATATCTTCTTTAATTTACTATCTTTTTCTCATTTTCTTTATTTGATATGGCTCCAATTCATTATTATCAATTATTCTTCATACTTCAGGTCCTTCTTTAATTCCTTATTTAATTTTTCTTCCTCGTTTAAAAAGAAAACGTATGTTTATTAAAAAATTCGAAATTTCCTTATACAAATTTATAAAAACAAAAAAATATTCTAGCATTTACTTTGCAATTCGATAAATCTGGATTTAAAGTGGATTGAAACTTTAATAGGGAATTTTTCTTTAAGGCATTTCAGCATAAGTGTGGATAGAATTTTTGGGAAGGGCCCAAAGATGCAAACATACACATACAAAAAGAAACCAAAAATCAGTTGTCATTAAGTCGATTTTACAATTTGGTCTGCTGGTAAGGCGAGAAGTACGTACAATAGAAGCTTCAAATGTAAAATTTTGCGAATTCTCTGCCAATTGTAAAGGGGCTCAAAGGAAAGCTTGAAATTTTAAATAAGTTACTTTAAAGTTTTTAGTTTTCCGTACTTTGAAAAGTACCATAAATAATTATCCCATTCAAGCTCTTAATTGTAAATTTTGGGTAGCTCACGACCTCTACCGCTTGTCTAAATTCTTCCATATACATTCACTTCCAAAAGTTAAGCACGGAGCGGTAAAATGCGAAAAAATGGACAAGTACTGCTTTGATTGACATGAAATGCTGCAAGTAAGTAGCTATGTTTATTCATGAAACAAAACAAAGAATTACATACAGAGATAAACAAAATACTGAATTTTCATAAATTATAAGATGACGTCCTACTTGCATCATTAACAAAATGATGTTTAAATTCAAAACAAACAATAAAAACCGACATTAATAGGGTATGTGAGCACCCCTCACCTGCATACAAAGTTTACAGCGTGTGATCATGCTTGTTACGAGGTGATCAACCACCGCAGAGTCCAGTAATCGCCATTCCTCCTGTAGGGCAGTTTTCAAATCTCTGAGAGTGCCTGGAGGTGGGAAACGTCGACATACAGCACGACCGAGGGCATCCCAAAGATTTTCAATTGGATTAAAGTCCGGCCACTCCATAAGCGCAATCCCCTCACTCTCCAGAAAATCGTCAACGATAGCAGCTCTATGGGGACGCGCATTATCGTCCATTAAAACTAAAGAAGGACCAACTGCTGCAGCATACAGTTTCACAATGGAGTCTAGGACTTCATCTCGATACCGTACAGCCGTCACAGAACCTCGCCTGTAGATGTGTAAGTCGGTGCGATATCCCAATGAAATCCCTGCCCAGACCATGATGCTTCCACCGCGGAATGCGTGATGTTCGGTGATGTTCTGGGGCCGATTGCGTGTGCCTTGTTCCCTCCAGACCCTTACACGCTTATCATCGGGTTGTAGGGCAAATCTGGACTCATCTGTGAACATAACGTTCACCCCAATCAGACATAGTCCAATTCACATGCTGGTGGCACCACTGTAATCGTTCCCCTCTGGATTGGACGGATAAAGGAACACAAACGCGTGGTACCCGGGCGTACAGACCATTCATGTGTATCCTTCGACGAACAGTAGTGGCAGATATCGTCTTACCAATGGCCGCTACAACCATAGATGTCACACGTATGGAGGTCGATCTTTGATTCCGCTTGGCTACAACAGCAGTATATCGATCTTCCGTGAGGATCGTAACCCTTGGACGACCGGCTACAGGGTTTCAGACAGCTGTTTGGCTGGTTTGGAATTGTTTCATAATCGTGAAATGACGAAATAATGAACGCCGAAGAAACGAGCAACATCTGTTATACACCTGCTTCAATACGTCCGACAGCCCGCCAGCGCTCAGAATCTTCCATTCGTCTTCTGGAAGCCATAGAAACACGTCTAGCTTGAAAACAAATCGTACGAACGTTGTAAACACCTTTCATCAGCACTTTACATGCAACTCCTGTCACCCTTCACAATGCAGGCTTCTTATACGACTGCCTGTTTTGCATATTTCTCGACGCGAAAACGTGATTGGCTGTTACCTATATAAGTTGCATACTTCCTTCTACCTTTTCAGCAAATTTCAGCTTCTTTAACTCAGATCTCTTACGGAAATTAACATTTTTCCTCTCCGTGTTTAACTTTTGGAAGTGAGTGTATTTACAGAAATAGTGAATGGACTAAGTCAAGAACTACATCTTTCTCTGCAAGATTTCTTGCAGTGTCTATGGAGGAAAAAATATCATCTATTTAATCCTGGCCTTTTGACTACTTTAATTTCTGCAGTTTAACGTTCATCTTTGGCTAAATTTTTAATATGCACAGAATTTATAAATTCAGCTTTTGAGCAAAAAAAAAAAAAAAAAACCAACAATTGAATTTTTTAGAAGTAAACATCTCGTTTCAGCAGATATATCATTTATTTTAGTTTCACTAAGCTATTTCTTGCGGAAATTGCAATTCCCAATATCTAAACAGTTTTTTGTACAACGATATTCCGCAATTTCTCGGATTATATTTGCTTTGATTCATAAATAATCAAAGTGCTTTGTCATTCTCGTTCTCTCGACGCTAAATCCGAAACACGGGCCTCGTTTGATGGAATCAATGTAGCTGAGTCAATATTCAACATTAATAATTTTAATTAAAAATGAACTGATAAGAATTTAAAAAGGAAATACGGATTAGAACTTACAATTTCGATTCAACATTTCTACAATAAATCTTTAGGAGAGTTGGCAAAATGGCGAATATATTTTTATTTGTCGCCGGCTCTAAAAATGTAAAAAGTTTGTATAAATACACATTTATATCGATTTTACAGTTCGTACTGCGGATAAGGCGGGAAAAACGTACGCTAGGGAGCTAAAAATTTGAAATCATTCAGACTTCCTACCAATTAGGAAAAAGACGCAAAGTAAAACTTAGGATTATACATTATGCAATCCTAAATCCAAATTAATACCAACTGTCAATTTTGATTATTCAGGGGTTCCGGAAGTACGAGACACATATTGTACATGTAACATGTAATTATGAAATACTTTCTAAAGTCCAACCTCAGACTTTTATAAAACCAACAATGTCGAATTATTTACTTTATATCTACTATTATTTTTTTATCGACTACTAAAGTCCTTGCAAAATATCTTCCAAAATTACTCACCGAATATTGGACATATTGCTTCCACTCTATAGCTTAGTCTAGCGTTACAAGTCTATCGTGCAATGTGACCTGACCACGAATTATATGTTTTAAACCACATTTACGTATATATTTCTTTTTTGGCACATTTCACCCTTAATATTTCATGAATTAAGCATTTATTATAAATTAATTTTGTAATACCAGAAGAAAAATTATTAATAAATCAGCTTCACAAGAATAGACTGAAAAAAGCTATTGTGAAGTAAATTAGAGAAAATGAAATATTTTACGATATTTCAAATGTTTTTTGTCTTGCCATAAAACTGAGCACACGAAGTCTTTCACTTGAATTCATATTTTTCTTCTCTGCTTGTTCAGTTACCTGATTGTCTATTTGTAAGCATACCACGTTCAAACGGCTGGACAGATTTTCATGAAAGTTTCTACGTTGCTTATTTATGAACTTAAAACACAGCCACATTTATTTAGGTCTCCTTCCTCCCATCCTCAAAAAATGAGCCTCGCTAAAACGGCTGGGCTGATTTCTTTAAAATTTGATAAGATACTGATTTATGATCTAACATAAAATATAAGTACGATTATGTTGGTTTTTCTCACTTCCCTCAAAGTCCCCCACTACGGTATGGATAGAGGAGAGGATTTCTATTTCTATGTTCAAAATTGAGAACACGATTCAGATTAGAACATATTAACCGTATTGAACTTTCAATACATTCACATTTTCGAGCTTCTTTTGTTTAACACTTGAACAATACGTTTCAGTGAAAATATTCATAAAATAAGTCAAATTTACCAAATTTATTTCAAAATTTTTAATTTTAGTTTAATCAGCCTTGGTCAATTAGCGGCTTATATTTCTCATTAATCTCATCAATCAATCTTTAATTGCATTTATTTATCTATTAATTTTATCACTAACTATCCATTTTATCAGAAATGTAATCCTATCGAAACTATTAAATAATAATTGAAACATTAGTTTTCGAGATTTAAAGTGAAATTTTTGATTTTTTTTTTTCAAAATTTTATTAACTTACAAATGAAAATGCATTTTCACAAATGGAATTTTTGTACCCAAGGGCAGAGCCAGCGCTAGGAGGGTGCAAGACGAATTTTAACAACCAAAAAAAAAAGGATAATCATATTTTATCCTCTTTCTTCTAACCAGGCGCGGGGCCTGGGGCGGTCGCCCCGTTCGCCCCCCCCCCCCCTAACACCGGCTCTGCCAAGGGTAATGCTACGAAATAGCATTCCTGGGCTGCCCTCACTAAATATAAACAATACAGAGTTTGTTTTAGATACTTAAATTGTCCAAAGTAAATATTGGATTAGCTAAAAGGATTAATCTCTTTTGTTTAAGTCATCAAAAGAAATCCACTGTTTAGATTTCAAAGCAGTTCTATGGGAACAAAAAACCAAAAAAATGTAAAGTTTCTGTGAATAGAAGAAATCTTTCAACAAAAAAAAAAAGTCATTATATATGATGCTATTCCCTATACATACATCCTACACATACATCCAACTATTATTGAAGTATTATAATAGGACCTCCTGTTTATTCTTCTGGTCTGTAAAATGTCCATAGACGTTGGGAAGAAGATGAGGAGGAAGTATACAAAGGAAAGAAAAAGGAAATATTTACGCCAATATCGCGATTCGCACTCAGATTCAAGCAGGTCTGTCAAGTCAGGAGTCAGCTACACCTTTCTCCTAAGCCTAACAAACAAATAATTAAACAAAAAAGGTCCATCTTTTCTTTCGTTGTTTGTTTCTATTTAAAAACAATTAGGAATTATTCTCTTTTTGCTGGCAAATCGGAAATTAAAAGGTTTCTTTCAAAGTTTGTGAATTTTCTGACACCGAGATGAAAGTGGCAGAGGAGAAACCTCCTACGCTTCGCTGCCAAGCACGTGTGAGCTGGATTCCCATCTGCAGCAGAATCGGCTTCTGGCCATAAAATATACGCTCCAGTCCCAGCAGAGGCGCTAATTGCACTCTTCCATCTGCTTCGAGACTGACGAAATCGGCTGCGTGGGAGCAAAACTGCTTCTATCAAGGCCTACGTTAATCATTCGAAATGTCGCCTATCTTTTTTTATACCCGTCCCTTCTGGAATTTGTAATTCTCGTGAAAATGTCAGAAAGGTTGAACAGTTTCAACTGTCTAGAGATAGAACGTTTTAATAAAGAACGGAATTCAAGTAGCCCAATTAACAGTATTAAAACTTTTTTCGATTTACTCCTAGGTATTTGAGAAGCCTAAACTACAAATGCATAAAAGGTTTGAAAATAATACAACTTAAAAGATTTCTTAAAAGCAAAATAAGGCTTCCTAAGGATATAAATCTGACATGAATTTTGTAAACTACGTTAAACAAAAAGTGACAAATTTATAAGTAGAAATCATAAACAACTGCTTGTTTCAAACAACTATTTCTTTTATTTATTAAAAAAAAAAGAATATCCAAAGAGTTGACCTGGAAAAGGATATTTTAATTGAAAAAAAAAATTAAAAATTTTAGCATTCTTTAATAATGATTATTTTATTTCTCCATAAAAAAAGCAGAATTTTCTATACTTTACTTTCATTATTTACAAATACACGCATTTTCTTCGCATTCACGCATTCACTTCGAAAGGCATAGTTTTTCGCGATCTTGTTATCTATCAACTTCCGTTTTCTGCTTTGTATGAATGATTTCTGTTTTTTGAATGCAGTCGCTATTTTAGCCATAGGAAGGTGACTAACATAGTTTATATACTAGGTTTATGGTATTAGGAATGTTTTTTTACCTTTCAAAGTAATGCCAGACAAGAAACCATAAGATGATATCTTTACAGAATTCGCATTCTATTAACACGCTGTCTTAGCCTCCTAGTTTATCAGATCTCTCCATTTTAATTTTTTCCTTTGATGGTATTCAAAATCTTAGTGTACAGGTAGGTGAACTTCAATTGAGCTAAAAAATAATCGATAGAAGTTACAGAATTTGTTTTTTGAATTTGTTTCTTGTTTCTGGACTCCCTATATTATGTATATCATTCAGACAACATTTTTGTGTTCTTGTTGGCCACAACAAGCATGATTCGCAAAATAAGCAGATTATTTCAATTGACTGATAATGCGAATTGACTTACTATTCAACTTTTACATTTCTTATCTGTTTAAACTTGCATTTACATGGTTGTTTAAACAATCAATTTTCTTATTTAGGCATCAAATATGAGTACGATTATTTTGGTCTTCCTTTCCATCTCTCAAAAGAAAATCATGAAAAATAAAAAAAAAAAAGAAGAAATCAACGCTTTTACAGTGGAAGACCTACTATTTTTAGTTACATTTTACATAGATTAAAGGAAATGATGTAAAGGAAACGAATATTCGAAGTGAATATTAAAAACGCCACATACTCAAGTCACAATAACGCGCTTTCATGAGCAAAGTCCAAGTTACTTTATTATGAAAATACTTGTCACTGTAGGTTCCCATAATAAGTTGTTTAATTTTGATATTAAACAAGAATATTGTGTAACCTTCTTTCCAACATTTTATAATCAAATATCGAACAATTCAATGCTTATTTATCATTTTACGTGAAAGCTGATATTTAATCTATGTTAAAGTTTTAACTAATACAGTTTTTAAAAATTAAGATTTTATAACTTGACTTTTAAATCATATCGCCTTTGCTTTCATTCCGTGCAGCATAAATAAAAAAACAGATAAGAAATCACCGGAGAAGCAAATTAGCAAGCTTTGCAGGAATAGCAAATGATACTTTCAGGACAAAGATGAGATGTTTGCTCATTATAATATTGCGGAAATTACGGCAGGAAATCAATGGAATTAATTAACGTCAAAAGCTCCGGTAAAAATTAATTTGGAAACTTCTTGGGTTTTTATAATGCAAACATTAAGTTTCTTAAAAAGATAAGTAGTATCAGATTTCAGAATTCATTACGATTAAAAAAAGAATGGTCTGATAAAATGAAAAGATGAACGGTTTTAACATTTAAATGTAAGCAAGTTGGAGTCGTATTTTGTGCATTCAATACTTCGAGTTTTTTTTTTTCGTTTATTGTTGACATTTGGAGACTTATCTCATTACATATAAAAAGTTTTTGTTCTGCAAAAATTACAGAAAGAAATTTAAATACATTAAATGTAACTAAGTCATATTTGATTTGATTACACCATATTTTTTTAAGTCTGAAATTAGAATATTTCAGACTTATTTTATATTTTCATCAAGGATATTTAAAATATCGTTAACTAAGATTTTTTTTTTTTTTATCAAATGTAATAAAAATAAGTAAAGACTTATAATTGATCTAATCCAGAAGGTTAAACAAAATGAAAACTAGATCAAGATAGTTAACTTTAATAAGGAAAAATAAAAAGGTCCTTAAAGAATTTGGATTTATGACTTAATTAGGGCACGCGCAAGATACAGTGACAGCTCTTATCGCTGCACTGTCGAAAAGGAAAATTTTGAAATAGAAAGAAGCAGCGATCTCCCATAAATATGCCTGCCAAGTTGTAAGAAGATTATTTTTTTAGTTCAAAGATATTAAAGACTCCATCGCCTTAATAAGGAAAATCCTAAATTACAATGATTTTCGTATCAGAAACTCCTCAGAAATTCTAAATGAAGTAAACACCATTTTACAGTAAAATCTGCACTTCTTTCAACTTCGATATATTTCATAAACTACTGTATTGCCTAGTATTCTTCTATTTCAAATTACGAGAATTTTCTAGATATGCTACTGAATTTTTAATAAACTGTTCTTTATTTGTGTTCCAATATTAAATAAGTAGAGAACGCTCTGAAATAAAATGAGAAATCCCTGAAAGAACTTTAATTCATTTTTCTTACAAAGTCGCTTTTTTTCATGTTTGCTTTTTTTAAAGCCGCAAAAATAATAAAAATAAATAAACAAAATATCTCCGTTTATTTTTAAATATACATCTGCCGAATGCAAATAAAACAAATTTTCCATTTTGTGAAAAAAAAACAAAAAAAAAGTTTTACTTGAGTCGTCTAAATCCAATTGATTAGATAATATATAAAAATGATCCGAGAATCTCATTATATTTGCATGACAGCATAACTATTGTAGCCTTTATCGGTTTTTTTCTACTTCTTTATTTAACTCTTTTTTAAGTATATTGTGAAAAATAAGTAAAAGTTAATTTAAAAGGCATTGATTGATTTGAACAATGAAAAGTAGCGCGTGAAATAAATTAGCACATTAATAGCGCGATGATGTTCGAAGATTGTTATTAAAAGAAAAAGTTGGATGAATTCTTCAAAAAGATGGTGTGGTTTTATTTTTCCTCTGAATTATGAACTTGGATTAAAAAGAACTATTTGTGAAATATCTAAAGGACTATTTGTGAAATATCTAAAGAACTATTTGTGAAATATCTAAAGAACTATTTGTGAAATATCTAAAGAACTATTTGTGAAATATCTAAAGGACTATTTGTGAAATATCTAAAGGACTATTTGTGAAATATCTAAAGGA
>JAFIDM010009631.1:285336296-285458359 GCA_023159025.1 Thereuonema tuberculata | reverse complement strand
ACTATTTGTGAAATATCTAAAGGACTATTTGTGAAATATCTAAAGGAATATTTATGAACTATTTTGTGAACCGTTTGTGAACGGATAAATTAATAAGAAGAATTCTCAAGCAATGAAAGTTTGAAGTGGATTTGTATCTGAAGAATTTAAGAAGAATAAGAATTTTCTTTATATGTTATTTTTGTTTAAGAATATTATACATTCTTATATATTATATATATATATTCTTCTTATATATATGTTTGGAATCTTTACTGGCTCAATAAAACTCAATAGGGAGCTTATATGAGGTGAAACTTGTACTTCAACATAAAATTTCAGCTTCTAACAAAAATAGTTTTGATTACTCGTGATATGTAACCCCTACAATCGTGGTTTTAAAGCTATGATTATAATAAGCACTAATAATAAATGCTAAAATGATGCACTAATAATAAATACACAATAATGAACTAGATAACTTGAAATGTGATGTTAATTTTTACTATCATTGATTTTTAAAGCAACTACAGATAGTCTCCAACTAATGAACGTTCGCACTTAAGACGAAAATTTTCAAAATATCAAACAGAACCTTTAAAAAAAAAAATATTCTATTATTCTTTCAAGATTTTTGTGTGTAGAGAACTTGGACATATCTATTACATACAGAACATATCATCTCTATATAGTTTTCTAGTTGTGTGTGTCCGTCTATGTATAACACACTCCCCTTGTGTGTAACGCGGGAGAGTTGCCCTGCAAATCTCATATGTACTATAGCGCAGCTCTATCTGTGTGTAATGCAACAATGCCCGCATTCGCAATCGTGGAAGATTTTTTTGAGCGAGCCGATATTTTCACATGGTCATCTTTATGTTTCATTATCACGTTCACGAAACATAGTACTCATCGAAACAAACCGACGTCAAGGTCATTTGCTAAATAATGCTCGAATTTTCACTCGCAATGTGACTTATAATCAAGCCTTCCAATAAACAAATTCATTTATGTTTCTAGCAATGCCTTCATTTTAATTTTCTATCAGTAATAATAAATCTAAAATAAAAGCCGTCATTGTTGACGGGCGTATATGATATCTATGAATCCCATATAATCGTATGTACACAGATATTTAAAGATCGTTATCGTATCCACCAATGTTCATGTTCACTGTTTAGAAACGTCTAATAGACCTTGAATTAGGTGACGTTGATGGAGATCAATTCTAGGCAGGGATTTACCCGCTCTCTGTTCTCTTGGCAACAGTCGTAACTGGTGTTTACTACAAACCAGCCGTAGCAGATGCGTTCGTTTGAAAATATGTACTCAATTTATTTCTTAGATAAGCGTAATGAGGAGGGTTGGTTGAGGTTGAAACCCCTCCTACCTCCATTGCATCCGAAAGAATTTATTGTTCCAATTTATTGAAAATAATTGTAATATCTACTTGCTCATTTCTTATGAAAGTTTTATATATGCATATTTAGGTTTTCTTTTTTTGCACATTTTCGACTTAAGACTAAGCTGTCGGAACAGAACCCAAGGGTAATCGGGTCTACATGTAATTTCAAAACGTGTTATGCCAGTATTCGAACATTTAATTTCCAATTCTTTCCGTGTTTTTTTAAAAGTTCCCAACTTAAAAGTGACCTATTTTGAAGACAGTCTCTGTAGATGTTAATTGTGTGGAAGCCCCATGATAAGAAAAGGTCAAACCAGTCCATCTCCTAAGAGTCTGTTCCCTTAAAGGCAATGTGGGATAAATGATTTCTAAAGTTTCAGTATTCTAAAACTGCTTCTAAACATTTTCAACCTGAAAGAGACCTCCAAGCCCTGAAACAAATTCTATCTGCAGGATTGCAAAGTATCACATTGCAAGTTAAATAAGTCTTAATGCAATCTCATCCAATCTATCTTAGGAAAGTTTCCGCTTCTAATTAACAATTACTTCAGCAATTAACTGTAGATTGACTCAAGCTGCAGCAAGTTAAAAAAAACAACAAAAAAAACCCTCTTAAACGAATTCGGTTAACTTTTTATTAATGCATATTCCAATAAGAAAGTCAGCCTCACAAAATCAGTTAGTGTACATGTCTTCCCCTCTACTGCTTCACCACTGGATAACCTTCTTGAAACTTCGAATGCCTATTTAAGGACTAAAGACGATCGTACTTTTATATTTGAAATCTTTCCAAGTGGGTCCTTATCAAAGAATTAGCAAGAGAATGAGACAAGAAAAAGCACTGGAATATAAACAATTAAATTATTATTTAAATCCTGTTTCTGTTAATATCACATCTTCGCAAGAACTGAAATTAATCGGGTTTTAAGTAAATACTAAGATTTAATTCCTTTTTTCTGAAAATGTAAAATTTGTTCTATTGGTATTGAGTAGAGAATATAATTTGAATATACACTATCCGGCCACTTTATTAGTTACACCCCTGCTGTGCGAACAAATGCTGTGTCTCACAACAACTATTCAAGCCGGTGGGGGCAGTGTCATGGTGTGGAGGATGTTTTCCTGGCACACGTTTGGTCCATTGATACCTTTGGAGGCACGTCAGAATGCTAGAGTGTACCTAAACATCGTAGCTGACCAAGTGCGACCGTACATGTTAACAGTTTATCCTCATGCAGATGGCTACTTACAACAGGATAATGCGCCGGTGCACAAAGCCCGCATCAATATGGGATGGTTTGAGGAACATGATGATGAGTTTCCTTGCTGCAGTGGCCCGCTCAGTCCCCGGATCTCAGCCCGATTGAAAATTTATGGGATGAGCTGGAACGGGCTGTTCGCTCCAGGCCTACACCTCCATCAAATCTTCAGGAACTGCGTGACACACTCATGTCTGCATGGTACAACGCCTCGATGAATCCATGCCTCGACGAATTCAGGCTATTTTGAGGGCTAAAGGAGGCCCAACACGCTACTAGATAGGTGTACCTAATAAAGTGGCCGGACAATGTAAGTATATATTTTTCTTTTTTGTCGTTTTTGCAATTAAAAAAAAATTAAGAAATTTTAACGAATAACATTTGAACTTTTTATTCTCCATTTCACTGAACTTTATCAAACAAAATAATAACTCTATGTCAAACTCATTATTTTGCATGATATATATTGTAGAAGTTCCGTTACGAAACCGACAAATTTCGCCAGCGTGTTCGGATGGTTATTCTCAGCAAAAAATATGACGTACACGATTGATCAATTAGGTTTCGTTAACGAGATATGGATACTTAATTGTCCGAAGCCGCAGAATGAAAGCTATCTGATTACTGTTTACTAATCTGTTAATTTATTGATCTGAAATGCAATTACATTAAATCACTACACCTTTCTCGAGGTATTGTTCAACTTTCTACCTAGGTTGTAAATATGCTATGTTCTTCCAGTGATTTCATCTAGGGAACATAATTTTGACTCAAGTGTTCTTTATATATAGCCGTTCCGGTGTAGCGTTGTGGTCAAGGTGGCCTTTTATGAGGCACAATCCGGACATCGGCCTGGATATTTATTTTTTTTCCTATGTTTTTCTGTTTCTTCATCTTTCCTTTCCATGCCATAATGACTTTCCATAATGGCTTCCTGAAGATAGCAATTAGAGAATCCCCACAGTATCTTTTTACAGATATTAAAGGGGAGACCAGATTCCTACTAGGCGTGCCCTCTGGTGGCGACTGAGGGAAACCCCAACGGTTTGTTTGGAATAAGGAATAAGGAGCCGTGGACCAAATTGTACAGCAGAGGAGTAATAAGTCGGCTGCACTATCTGCCGACATCTGTCATGGAGAATGTTGTCCATGGAAGCCTCGACCCGACAGGGTGTGGATGAGGATGAGTTATATTTAATACATTCAACTTTCATTTATACGAGTATAATTTTTCTGAAAGGAGTTTTTTTTTTAATTTTTTATTCATGTATACTGTACATTATTACAGTTAAGTATTGCTAATCCGCAGTTCCGAAATGAAGATGATTTCCTAATTATTTTGATGAATGCTCACGTGTGCATTCATTCTCTTTGCGCTGACGGATACATTTGCCACCTGAGAAACTGATGGTAATTTCTTGAGTTCTTAAAGCCGAGGAATTTCTTTGAGTTTTCTATTAATAGGGAATCCGAAATTCCTTTTTTCTCTTTAGCCAAACCTAAATACACGAATTAGCCAAGAAAATAAACTTATAATCTTTGTTTGTTTGATTTTTTATTTAATGTTAAATGAACAGTAACTTTCATGGACATAAGTTTCTCACTTCCCAAGCAACACCACCATATCATGTCCATACCCGACATATTCTCGTTCCAAGTATTACGGATAATGGATGCTCAATTGTAATATTTACATAGTCGTAAATGTTTTTCTCGCTAACCAAATTCCTTGTCCACTAACAATATCTGTAAATTAATTTGGTTATTTAGAAAAATTAAAAAAAAAGAATGTGAGCAATTCCTTATAATAATACCGTTCACATCTAAACAATACTTTTCTATCTAAATATACTATATGTTATTCAAAGCGAAGACCGTCCCGAATTGCTTTGAGACTGTAAATCTACCCGTTCTTTTTTATTTTTAGGAATGCCTAAAAGCTGATTTTCATCAAATTATAATTTACATATTTTTTGAAATTCTTCTATTATTATACTTATCTTTTTAGTTAGTAAAGTGTAATATTCTTTTATATCGCTTTAGGAAAAGCATGGCAAAAAATAATTCTTCTACTCGTCAGTTAATTCCTCGATCTTAGTTTCATTAATTTACAATGCTTTTTTTGTCGCTTGCCTCCATTTAGAAATGACTTAAATGTGATTTTTTTTTTTGCCGCAATTAAAAGCTAAGAACAGACTCATCAGGCAAAAGAAGGTTAAGGCTCCGCCGATCCATGATTACTGCTTTAAAATTGAATCAGTAGGCGGATAAGTTAGTCTAGATAAATTAGTATAAGCCAAATAAAAAAGTTTCATTAATCTCTGTTATTACTTGACGAACACTTGCTCTCCAATTTCTTTTTACAGAATTTAAGTAATCTGACATACCTCGCCTTACGTCGGTAATTCGTTCCACGTATAGCGACTTGAGTCGAAAAATGACGTAAGTCGAATAAACTCGTTAAAAAACGACCTACACCCCAACAAATTAACCCCCAACATCGCTAATAATGACGGAGCATAGGAATACAATAAGTCGTTCCATAGTTCAACATTTCTTACATTCTTTTTAATAAATTTGTACTTTTTAAGTGATACTAATGTAAAGAAAAAAAAAAAAACCAAGAAATTTATCTGGTTTGATAGATGACATCGATGTGATTTTAGGCTTCTGAAAGACGCCTTATAACCCCGGTTTGTCTGTCTGTCTGTGCACAAATATCCCACAATGCTTCGCAACGACTTCTGTTAGCTCAGATGGTTAGAGCGTCGTGCTAATAACGCGAAGGTCGTGGGTTCGATCCCCTCATGGGCCATTCTTATTCTTCATTTTTTTTTTCCCCATTTTAAATCTTTTCACAGTTTCTTAACTTATGACATTATGATATATTGGTTATGTAATCCTTTAGAATTGGAATTTTGATAACTTCTTTATTTTCTCTAAAATTAGTATCACGTTGTTTAAAAGAAGGAAGCGACTGTTTTAGGATTTCTTGAATGTTGTAGGTGGCCTGTTAGCACAGTTGGTTAGAGCGTCGTGCTAATAACGCGAAGGTCGTGGGTTCGATCCCCTCATGGGCAATTCTTATTCTTCATTTTTTTCATTTTTTCATTTTCTAGATCACCCCGGCGCAGTCTATTCTAAAATAAAGGTGACTCAGAAGCCGTTGCGAAGCACTGTGATTGATTTACTAATCTCTATCCTATCTTGTTTTTTTTAATATTTTTATGGTTTTTTAATATGTTTGCTGACCGACGTAACGTAAAGTTGCATGAACTGACGTTAGTCGATATTTATTTTTTTCCTATTATTATTATTATTATTATCATTAACAAAAAACTGAGGTAAAGTCGAAACAACGTAACACGAAATATGACTATATATAATTAATAAATTTAGGTCAAATTTTGGACAATAATCTCTACCTCTTAAGCTACCAACTCCACAAGCAAGGTGAAGGTAGATAGTCAGGCAACTAGGTGTTTTCGAGACGCAAGTAACTCAGAAGAACGTTTCAGTGGCTCATAGGAACTACTTGAGATTGGATCCCCATACTCGCCCAGTTTAATCTTCATGTCCCCATTTCACAGAAGGTTGGGTGAACCCTAGAGTCCATCAGGAAACAAAATAACCCAGGAGTGAATCAGCTACACCATCTTCTAGTCCACTACCTGTATAACTGAGTTATCTCAAAAGAATATCAATACAACATTTAATGGTTTAAATAAAGAGACTTTTTATCCACTTCTTGTAAGCCAAAATTCTAGAAAGGTAATCAATATGGACAAGGAAGTAAGATTGAGAAATAGGTGTTAGAATTTCACGATACAAAACTACTTCATTATTAATAGGCAAGCGTTATTAAAAATCACATTTGATTTATGAAGTGACATCGAAGAAGCATGAAATTTGTACTAGAAGCCTGTCAAAACGTTAATCAGTCTGAATTTAAGCTTTTTTTTGTTGTGTGTGTGTATTTTTTTTTCCTTTACTTCTTATCATTCCAGCATCTCCATAAATTTACCTGTCAGTGGTAAAAAAAGGAGTTGAAGAAAAAAATATGATCAAGAAACTAGCAGCAATTAGTTGAATAGAAAATGAGGTGCTTTGTTGGGGGTTCGGAAGCGTCGTCATTTGGTTCCCTTTGTGATTAGATTTCCTACAAAAAAAAAGTGTCATCTCTGCGTAATATTTTCTGCTATTCTTCTTTTTGCAAGGGTTCGTTCATTTCTTCAATAACGTATAATTAAGGAATGAATTTGTTAATAAAAAGGGAAACTTTGAATCAAGATAAGACAGAGTTCCTGAAAGAACTCAAAGCCTACTTCCCTTAAAATGTTATTTTAAATTGTTTTTATTTACATTTTTTGTCATGAAGAAAAAATGAAAAGCCTATATTTATTTACAGATTAAAATATCCGCTGAATATAAACAGTACTCATTAAAGGAATAAATGAATGAAATCAGTGTTCTGTTTTTACAGGAAAAGTGGACCGGGTGGGCCAGTGGTAGCTCGTCGGTTGGAAGCGCTAGGTTCAATACCGGCGGAACTTTTCCCTAGTTCATTTCTCCGTGAAAGAAGCCTGCTGCAAAATGGGAGCAGAGTTTCTTTCACGAGGGTAAAGGCCTCCATAAATTTAATATTGGAAGGCTGACCATCCAATCTCAACTAGTCCGTTGGTCATTGAAATGTAGGAGATTACATCTTCGGCGTTCCCAGGAGCCACAAAAGGCTCATAGGAGAAATATCTACCTTTTTTTGCTTAAATCATCAAAATCCTATTAATTTTAATCCTGTGCAGATTAATAGATTTAGGTAAAAGCATGAATACCCATTGTTTGTATTCCAATGCTTTTCTAAGGTAATTTTTATCGCTTTCTCGCTCTAATCCCAAGGATCCATTTGGAAAATATTTCAAAATTTCAAAATTATATATATATACCAATCAGATCATCTGTTGTCCTTAAATATGCCTATCAAGCTTTAAGAAAGTTGAACCAGTGGTTCAAAAGGGGACACATCCAAGCATGCACACAACTCACTCATTTCATGAGCCTAGGAAAGTAGACAAATAAAAAGGAGAGGAGGAATAGGTTCGATTTTTAGTTTCTTCTTGTCTACATTCTTCTGCCACATTCAGCTTACCGTTGTTTGTCTAGTTTTGATTAATAATTATGTAGCAATTTTGTCATTCTTATCAATTTACTAAAATATCCATTATAGAATGCTGATATACCGACGAATGATATTAATACTATTAGTTATTCCGATCTCACTTGGTAATTATCTTTGGGCTTACCAATATTCTAGACTAAAGTTAATGGAGTGATTAGTTTTTGTTTTTGTTTTTTTATGACGCCGGGAAATGATGAAAATGCTGTCCCAAGAGTTTTATTTTTCAACATATCTTTCAACAAAAAACAGTAGGGCCCAATTTTTGCCTCCCCCTAGTTACTCTACTGGCTATTCTTAATATCGCTTAATGGTTCTCCTTTCCTTACATTACGTTTTCATCCTATTTATTTATTCATTCACTATTTAATTTAAGTAGTATATTCATGATCACTATATATATCTAATAAAATTCCAACAAAGTTTTAAATTCTATTAAATTTAAATCTACCTCTGGTAGCGTTACGTTTAAATTTAATAGAAATGTACTAAGGCTATGTTTATTTGTTTCTTACAGGTAGTATAAAATGTAGCATGATTAAAAACATGCACCTTTATGACTGTTTCAGAGAGAGAGACCTCTCTCTCAACGTTATTTAGCACCTCCTCTGTCGTAAAGCCTGATAGTTTGCAACATTAAGTCACAATTACGCTGTTTATAGAGGGAGCCTGTTGTTCTTCTCAACGAAAGATAAAAGAAACCAGAATAGCTAAAAAATAGGAAAAAACGATAAGATCACATTTATTACTCTATTTCTTTATGGATTTATATTTTTAGACCACTTTCCTAGCAAAGTGAGGAACATCTGAGAAGTAGGCTTTTAGTTCTTTCAAGTCTTTTGTTATAACTGTTAAAATCCCTTATGGTATCAAAGTTTGACAACGGAAAGTAAATAGGCATTTTTAATTGAATTTTATTTATAACTTTCAATGTAACCTAACCCCTGTACATCCTACATTTTTATAACTTACATTTGCAGTTTGAGTATCTTCAATCTGCAAAACATAATGTATGGATGGACAGTAGCCATTTTTATTATTTACTGACAATTTCATTATCATTATCTATCCTTTTACTGTAAAGAATATGTTAAAAAAAAGGGGGGAATTTTATGCAAATATGTTTGAATTATCTTACAATTTTATATTGTTGGAAAAAAAGTTGTAAATCGGTAATTAATTAAAAGATTTGGTACAAAACATAGAACTAGATTAGAATAAAAATCAGAAGGAGAATATAACTTGGGCTTTTAACCAATATATGTAAAACCATTCTGTTTATCAGAAAACAGAATTTTTGATTATATATATATATATATATAATCGGTTTATATATATAAACCGAGTGGTCTTGACGGCGTGGCGGTCTGCCGTGCGGGCATTCGATACCCGGCGGTGGCTTGGCTGTTTCAATTTCCTTTCCTGCGTTGTCAGCCTCTTCTTCACTTTCTCTTCGGTCTGACGTCATTCCTTAATGGCGTCCTGGGGCAGGCAACGGGAAACCAAGCCAGTATTTTTCCCCATGTGTTTCTGGGAGTTCCACGTGAATTCTATAGAATTGGACCTGTCTCCGATAGAATACTATGGATGGATGGATATGTATATATATATGATCCTTTTGCTATTAGTTATGTGCGAGTATGGTTTATTTTGTATTGTTTATATATATGATCTGTGTAAATTTTTTACAAATTCTTAAATAATTCGGGTCCACATCTACTGAGCATCAGTAACGTCCAGGAATTAAATGATTCAATAATCATCCATTGTAGTAGCTGAAATTTTAAAAAAGTAGCTTATGCTGTAGCTATGTAATCATTTCATGACTTGCGATATAATGACTACGGTATACAGGTTTACAGATCTACGATAGATATTAAAATGATTTAAACTTGAAAATTAGAGCAACGTATAAGAAATTATGATTAAGGTTTTGTTTATAAAAAAATAGTAAAAAAATGACAATACTGTTGATAATATGAACAGATTAAATCTAAATTTAGTAAATATTAACTTTATGATATATAGAAACTTATGATTATTAGTGATGTGAAAATGCGTAGTTTATAGAAATTTACTGATTTATTAAAAACTTTTAAAGAATTTAAAAAAAATGAAAGTTTGCGAAATTACAAATTTATAATTTATGAACGGAACATATAGACGCTGTGAGTACTATTACTCAAATTATTTATTTATTCATATTATCATTTACATTATTACTATTATGTTTTGATTATATATTACATATTAAGGAGTAATATCATAAATCTATATATCTTGATAATTTTAAAGATATTTAATACCACTTCCGACCTTAGCTTGCTTAATAATAAAAACCGTTAAAAACGGCCGTTTGTGTATGGTTTTGTTTCACTAGAACAACTATATTTTTCTTATGAAATACCATTCAGTGAATCGCAGAATTAGTGAGAATGAAAAATCAATTCCTCGCACAGTTGACAGCCATTGACAGAGCAAACAGAAACGCACTTGCCTTATTATCTTATTCTGGAAGTTTCTCAATGATACAAAACAGCAGTTATGGATTGACTGACACCCAAATGTCCACAGTTCTAGAAGGTCATCCACTTAACTGTGAGTTACTTGACATCAGACACATTGCCTCGAATTACATCCGTTTTGTAAATAATAAATTCTGTTGGTTTATAAAACATATGAAAATAATTAAACAAAGAGTATGAATAATACAGGGGCTTAGAAAAGCTAACAAAAAAAAAACCAACAACATTATTCAAAATATTATGCCTACTTCTGATCTTTGAATGATTTTCAGCCTTTATATCGAGGAAATTGAGGTACTTCAGAATCTCTCACAACTTTAGTCATGTACATATAAATAAAGAAAATAAACAGACAAAGGAATCCGGTACCAACAATGCAGGTTTTAGGACTTCTTAACAAAACAACAAAGATAAACAAACACAAAACATCAAAAAAATAATACAAAAGAAAAAGAAAAAATGAACCAACGGCTTGTGAAGGTATGAAGCGGTCGGAAGAGATCCTCCCCGAACAGTCCCAAGACCGCCAAAGGCCCTATCCAAGGGACCGGATACAGTTCGGACCCCACCCTTCCCATTGACCCACACTTGCCAGAAACACAAAGCATGACAAAATTGAAAACGATCAAATTAAATAAACAGGTTAATAAATGTGTCCCAATTTAAAAGGACAAAAAAAGAAGTCTTCACGTTCGGTGGCTAACGACAGAAGTAACAGTAAAAATATAGGCTAACCTCAAAATTATTAAAGTGTATTAGTACAATTAGAAGTTCTTCTAAGAAGAAGAAAATAAATGCAAAAAAAAATCTCACAACTTTTGAATCTATGGATGGATCTTTCCAAAATTCAGTATGCTTATTTAAAACTAGAACCAATCTAACTTTTATATTTTATATCTTTTCTAAGAGGTCCTTGTCGAGAAATTCCGTTAGAAAAGCACTGGAATCTAAATAATGAAGTTCTGTTGTCTTAAATAAAATTAATCTTTTTAGATGATCCATTCATTAGCGCTTGTTTATTACGATCAAAAATTATCCTATTTAGTCGTATTAGATAACTTTACTAAAACGGTTTTCATTTTTTTTTCAGAATTTTTTTAGAAAATTTCTGCTGCTATTTCGAGATGATTACAATTTTAAAAGAAAGTATAGTAGTTTAGTTTGTTGTCGTTTTTACGACGTCAGCATGAAAAAAGAACAACTTAAAAACAAATATTAAGAAATTAAGGAAAGTAAGTTTTAAGTTTTTCAAACTTCATGTTAAATATTCGAATATTAAGGATTTCGTGGTTTTTTTTCTTCTACTTTTTTAATATATTTCATAACCATATCTCATGAGTGTGAAATAGGTGTTATTGATATGTTGATAAACGCTGTGACAGTTTGACTGAAAATGACACTGCAATATATAAAATAGAGAGTTCCAAATGAAGCAGGCTCATAAAATGATGACACGAACCAATTTAAGTTAAGATATGAAATGTTTATGTTAGTTTATGTAGTTAATGTGGGTGGCAGAGAAGCGAAGCACAGCGAACGGAGGTCTATTGTACTAACCCACGGAAAGAAGGACAGAAATGGAGAAAGACTGAGAAAGTATGGTGAGAGAAGTGCAGGGGAAACGGGAGAACCCCGAGAAAACCTGCCCAGCGCAGATCGTCCACCATCACGAAACCCACATGCGTACCGAACCCCGGTACTCAGAGGTGAGAGGCCAATGTCTTAGCGACAACGCCAACCGCGCGGCCTAACTTAAGATAAGTAGAAATGGAAATTAATTGCAGTTGAAGGGCAAAATGTAGTTATGGCTCCGAAATGATGCTAAAAGGACTTCTTTATTGAAAATCATAAACCTCTAGTAATCAGTTGACCGAAGAATCCTCAGGAAGCCTATATTCTATCACATGAAGATGAGATACAAAAAAGAAATCCTCTTTTAACTCTGAAAGCAAAGATTGGTTATCACTTATCAGATACACATCTGTGGATGAAATATTTACCAAAAAGTTTCGGTAAATTTGTTGCTGATGGTTATGATTCTACCATGTAGTCGACATATAGGATTGGAAGTAGAAGGATCCATTAAGGGAATTAACAAGTCTAATATTACAAAGATTTACAAAGGAGGTTTGTTATAATTTCTTTTATAACAAACATTTTGTGCGAAAATGAAATACTAACGTCAAGTAAAGTAGATAATTTAGTTAGATATGTTAATATTTCAATGTAGTAAATAGAATAAGTACAAACCATGTTAAGTTTATATCTTTTAAATAAAATTCTAAATTTGACAATTCAGAAATTGATAGACAAACAGTTTCGATAAAAATAAAATTATAACAGAAGATATTTACTTGTTTTGGAGGAGGAGGTAATGAATGGTCTCCCCACCCCCAATTCCTTTCTAGCTATTGATTGGTAAATGGCAGGGACATATTAGATCTGCTTTGTTAAGTAAAGTTCAGGCACAGTTTAGCAAATTAAGACAATTCCCAACCGGTAGATCCAAATAAATCACCAGCAAATTGCTCATCAGTGAAGTTGAACAACTCACGTGCAAATTGTAGTAATTAATGAAGAAAACCCCAATTGTTAACAAAGAAAGTGTGAGCTGTGATTGATACACAGATGCAATTTACTTTCTAATTCCAGAAAGTACCAAACTAAAGAAACAATAGAAATGTTAAAATTAAAGTTAACGACACAAATATTCATTAAAATAAACAAATTTCCGCAGTAATTTAGAATAAGTGGAATCATAGTTGCAGTTCCAAATGAACTTTAATTAGATTTTCTCTATGACCTCTTACAGAAGGTAGATAAACACATGTGCATAAACTTTATGTGGCTCTTCTATAAATAATTATGTAAAAATATTGCAAATGGAGTTAATTCACTGAATTTTACTGTAAATTACCCACAAAAGGACAGCTGACTGACCTGGAATGCAAAATTATTCAGGTTAGTTCATAATTCCTACTGCTAGTTTGTATAAATGAATGAAGGAATCCAATTCTCTGTTATTAGTTCTAATGATATCGTAATTGTAGGATTTGCATTTACACTATCAGAATAATCAAATTTAACAGCGACTGTGGTATTCGTAATAATACCAACTATGAAGTCATGAAAATGCCACTAATAAGTTAGTGACATTTAAAATACATTATAACTTATAACTAAGTTGTTAAATTATAAATCTAACTTTTTGGAGTGTTTAATAGTTGAAGGTTGAATTTGATTCTGGATTGCTATTAAAGAAATTTGGTTTCTATAATAAATACTTAAGTTCAAGTATCCTATTACAGGTTTATGTGATCCTTTAAGACCTTTAAGGCCTCTGTGATTGTTCGGTTTGCGGAAGCTAAGGCTCCTGACTAATGGGGCTAAGTTGAGGTTGGTTGGTTAGCTCAATGCCTCCCCCCCGCCCCCGTTTACAACCGCGAAAGAAATCTGGTACCCATTCTTCAGAGGGTTACGTGGACCCTAAGAACCGTCTGCAGGGGAAATTCAGCGTGGAAAAATGTCCGGCATCTGCCGGGGATTGAACCCTGCTTCTCAAGACCAAAAGTAAAACACCTTACTACTTCTTTTTCGGCCACTTCCTTTGAGACCAGAAGTGAGCGCAGACCGCAGCTCATATTTTTACCTACCTCTGTAATTCAAAAGGGTTTCAATAAGTCCGACATGTAGTTTGGCTGTGGAGGTGGTATGTATGGACATCACTGACTGACAGCATGAACTTAAGAGATCTACCCTTCCGTTTATATTCTGTGTATGGGAATCGCTTAAAAAAAAAAAACTCGTCCTAAATGAAAATCCAGAAAATTTTACTAAAAAAAAGAACCAAACGGATCCCAAAGATAGAAAATCTAAACAACACTTCCAGCAAAGTATAAGGATACAATTAAAATTCTTAGTTAATCACATCTAGAATAGTATATAAAATTTCAAAGAACATCAGATTAGAATTGCCCGTTAAGAGGTCCTGAAGTCATTTCTGCTAGAAAACCAAAACAATTAATGGATAATGTTAATAAATTCATGTCAAGATTGTGACGCATTTTATCTTCTTGAGTGGGTGGGATTTTGCAAGAACTCTTTCATGAGCCTTCGAACTGTTTAAAATGAAACAGAATATTTCAATTTTGTTCTCACACGAGTTATAAAGTACATTAATGTTGACGATGGAATTTTTGAAAATTTATTATAAACTGCAAAGCATTTGTTACTTGAATAATAAGTATTAGAAGGACTACGTAACCTGTGCCTGCTTCCTCAAATTTCAGTGAAGAAATGATGATGATTTTTTTTATTTTTTTATTTTTGAATAATAATACTCCCAGCACAAAGTCATGCATAAAATAACAAAAAAAATAATATGAAAAAGAAAAGTTCTGTGCTAAGAGCAGATTTGAGAAAGGGATTTGATACTAATTTTCTAACCGTTTGAAGATTTGGAAACGAACAAAATTTATTTTAGATTGAAAAAAAATCTAAAAAAACAAACAAAACAAAACAAAACAAAACCTAAATATTATCATAATTTAAGAACTAATGAACATTAAAAGTTATTTAGAAAGATAAAACAATCGAACGAAAGTTAATATGGATTTTGTGATAAATATATAGTATTTATTGTTAAGGCATTAAGTAGATATTCAGTGCATGTAAAAGTTTAGTACAGTATTAAGTATATTGTTGTTAAAAAAATTCGATCAACTCAATATTCTTGTTGCCTGGCAACAATCGTGCAAAATTTAATTGTGTCGCAATTCAGTTGTTGCGGACGTACGCACACAGGTCTATATTTTTTTAATAATATAGATTTATTACGCATTCTGAAATGTTTTATTCTCGCCGCATTTATTCTCTATATTTTATTTTGGTAGCAAAGCAAACATTTTTCCTATGTGTCCGATTTTAATGAAAGAATTTAAATTGCAGAAATATTCGTACTTGATGTATTAAATGATGAAAATAATTTATGGCAGGGCAATATCACGCTGAGAAGCTGCACAAGAACATCTTAACAAATCTCACATCCCAACATCTAATTTTACTGACTCTTTGCTGTAATGAAGTTTATCAAATGTCGCCATTTTTCAAGATCGATGTAAGATGCTTTTTACTTATTTATTTATTTTTTTGGAGATCGACCTCTATATTTGATTATATCCCGGTTTTTAAAGTAGAAAGGTTCCTTTAAGGCCAGTATAATTAAAGGGTACCATTAAACTCAACTGAAACTCTCCTGTGACTGAATAGTTCGACAGTTAATCTAATTTTGAAGTGACCTAGCCTCAAAATGTGGTTACTTGTACAAATTAAAACAACGACGCTCAGAATTATTCACTTTTAAAGTAAAATTGCCTCGTGAAGTAATGTAATCACTTGACTACTTTTAATTAATGTATTTTAATGGCTTGACAAACAGATCGTAGATATCAAACCGGAGTGGAAATATCTCTGGTATTATTTTTTTTTATTTTAAGTGAAGATACTGCGATATAATAAAGATGCAACTATCAATAAAAAAAATCTTAGCATAATTTTCTTTTAATTGTGAAATAAAACATAATATTTACTTTTAAAATCCAAGTTAGAAGATAGTAAAAGCTATGAAACGAATAATTAAAATAATCTACATTGATATTTAAGTAACTAAATGACGACAATTGACACAGATGAAGATCTTCGGAAGAGCACCTCAAGTTATGTATACTTATCATGACTTTTTTTTCTTTCTTTTTTCAGATAACTTACGTGAAGCTACATATTACTAGCTTAATTTACGAGGGTCGTTCAATAAGTAATGTAACGTATTTTTTTTTCTCAAAGTAGATTTGTCTTATTACAGTTTTAAATATATCACTTTGTTCCTCAATTCTTTAGCTACAAAAAACTATTTTTCAACATAATCTCTGTTCAAGTCTACGCCACCGAGATGTCAGAGCTTGTAGGCCTTGACGGTACCACTCTATTGGTCTACGCCTCAGCCAACTTCTTGCTGCTTCAAGAACTTTCTGATCGTTGCCATATCGCTTCCCGCGGATTGCATCCTTTAGAGGTCCGAAGGTGCGAGATCAGGGCTGTAGGGTGTATGAGGGAGAGCAGTCCAGTGATGTTTTGTGATCTCCTCGCGGTGTCTGGCGATGTCGTGGAGCAGTAGAAGTTTGTGCACGTCTTCGTGGTCACAAACACGCTGGAATCGTTTCCCTCAGTTTCTTAAAGAGTCTTCAGGTAGGCTTCTGAGGTGATCGTTGCACATTGCAACATTGTAGCCGTCACAGCTGTGTGCGGGCGGCCAGAGCGCGGGAGATCAGACAGCTTCCCTTTTCCTTCTTCCGATGACGACAGACGATTCGCCCAACGACTTACAGTGCTTTTATCAACTGCCGGGTCTCCGTAGACATTCTGTAAGCGCTTAGGAATATTTGTCACGGTCTCCTGTTCCGCCAAAAGAAATTCAATGACTGTTTTTTGTTTGGAACGCATCTCATTCACAGACGCCATTTTGAACGGTACCTACAGTGCTGCCGCACAGCGGAGAATGATGAAACAATTTAAGAAAGTGCGGGAATGTTTGAAGATACTGTACAGAAAATTTCGTTTTTTCTTCAAATAATAGCCGAGAAAAAAAAAATGTGTTGCATTACTTATTGAACGACCCTCGTATGTTGATAGAAGGTTTGTCATTTTTTTTATAGCTACCCTCGATTATTGCGGCTCATCCATTGTCAGAGAGATAGACAAGAGAACTATAATTTTATTCCATACTTCATTACCTAATACACTAACATTTATTGAAAACGCAAAAACAAACAGAAGATAAATTGAAGATATGAATATCTTACGATACAAGAAGCTAGGAGTGCATAAAATATACATATTCCGATAATTTGCCAATGAAAAGCAATGAAAAGGACTTGTACAGCATTTGTTTTATTTTGTTTATTAACTTTTTATAAATCTGATTTGTGTTTTAATTTATTAATTTGTTAAATGGGAATAAGTTTTCAATTTCTTGTATTTTTGAATTCAAATTAGATTTCATTTATTTCATTTAAATGTTTATTTATGTAAATTACTTTAATGCCTTGAAAATTAAATTGGAAATTTATTCAAAGGTAAATCTATTTCACAAATGTATATATAAAATCTTAACTATTCTTAGACTGAAAATATATCATCACTTAGTCAGTCCTGAAACTTCTGGTGTTTTGGCAGCCATTTTAGAGATCGTCATTAATCAAAAATGACATGAAGCTATAGAATGTTTCCTTTTTAGTAGGAATTAATGATTAATGTCAGTTTTAATCATTTGATGTTGCCAACATTTTAATAAGTTTTCATTTTAATTTTGTTCATATCAATTCATTTCGTACAACATCGTGGGCGTTCTCGGTCTAGAAAGACAGCAATTTTCAGACATATGATTGGCAGATGCATTTATTGTCGCTAGGTCACGTGCCAATATTTTAGAATGATGAAACTAGTCGCATAAAGTGAATTTGAGGATGGGTAAGATTCACTATCTTCCCTATGACGAATAACAAATATAAGCTATTAAATATAATATTTCTTTATTAAAGCAAGCAAAAGCTTCACCTGTGGACTTATTTGAGCGTGGTAAACCAAATTACATTTAAATAGTTGTAATACATTCATCGAACACGATAACGATATTTTTATTTCAAGAAGTACTTGCAGGAGTTTGGGACTGCTAATGCAGCAAATGAAGTAGATCCACTTCAAAACTTACGAGATGTTATCTGTAGATTTATATCCTTTTTATTTATTATTATTTTTTTGTATCAATCAATGAATTCAGTCCATTTGTCTTCAATAACAAAGAATTTTTGAAATTCTATTCCGCCAAGCACAGGAGATTTTAGAACTGTTAAAAGTTCGCTTGCTGTTAAAATGCATCTAATTTAACTAACTCGTCTGCAGAACAATAGCGCATAACACATAACAACAACACTTTCTGAAATTGAACATAATGTAATCAGGTTTCTCATTGCAGCAAGACTACCGGTATACCAGAGCATTCTGCAACGCCCAGAAACTATATACCATGAATATCATGAAGTTCTTCTAACTGTTAAATTCAAAAGAGAAGCAATATCGTCACATGAGAGAATTTTCGGAATGATATCAACACTCCAAAGAACACTGCATGGCATCAATCTTATTCGTAACATTCGATTTTATTCCTTCTGATATGAACTTACTTTTTCACCCTATTTTTCTAGAAAAGAAATATTCCTCAAATAAGTCAGTATGTGTGTGTCCCCCGCCCCTAAACAATGTTTACACCACGGGATGAAACTTCTGAAAACTCATTATGCATTTTTGAGAATCAGAAATCTAATTTTTACGTTTGAAACCTTTCCCAAGAGGATCCTTGTCGAAAAAATGAACGCGAGAAGGCAACAAAATTCCATAGAAAACCATTGGAATGTAAACAATGTATTATGTATTAAATAATGGGAATTAATCCTTTTAGCTAATCCATTAATTTGCTAATCATATCAAAATTCATGTGATTAAAATTAACCCGAGTTAGACAACTTCAGAAAATAACGCAGATAACTTTTGCAAAAACTAATAAATTTAAAATGTTTGTCTTCATCTGATATTATAATATGAAAATAACGATAAATTATTTTTTCGTTCCTTAATTTTTTCCTTAATGTCGTGTTCACAATTTATAAGTATATAAAGTATAATTTTCTATATATAAAATAGAAAAATGAATAATAACGAGATTTTAATAAATAACATTTTAAGAAACTTAGGCCTTAACTTCTTTAAGAAAGTTCCGTTAACGTACACAGCTTCCTGAAACAGCAATTTTAGGACACATAGAGGAAAATCAGTTTCAGAATACAAATGTGCTATTAATTTGCACGTCAGAGAGATTGTCTTTACTAATCAGTTAAGGAATTTAATGGATATTGATGTTTAAAATTTCTTATTATAATTTCAGTTGTCAATGAAAAATTCTGGAGAAATTATTTGTAATTTTTGATTTAAAACTTTGCGATTATTTAAGCAAGGTACCTTTCAAATGCCAATATTAACGACCCCTTCAATGTCAGTCGCAATGATTAGCTGAACATAAGCCTGGTACTTAACAGATTAATACTATTTCAATTACATGTAACCTATGATTGGAAGATTATTTTTCTGCAATGATAATAATAAAATGCTACTGAAAACTATACATAGTATATGATACCGTTAATGTCATTTATAAAGAAAACAAGAAAGAACTTAATACCTACTTTCTTAAAATATTATATCTTAAAATTTCTTTATCTCATTATTTCAGAGTCGCCAAAACGACAAAAACGAAAATCTGACATTTCTATTACAATTACAATATCTGCTGAATATAAACAATACACATTTTCCGTTTCCTGAAAACAAAAAATGAAATAAATCCTGTTATTTATTTCAATTACAAATCCGATTACTTTTAATCTTTTAAACCACGCACATTAATGAATTTGCTAAGAGTTAAACCAAGCGGATTAAGATTTAACCTTGGGGATTGGCTAAGGTTTAATATTCACCGTTTAAAGACAAAGAGCTATTAACAGAAATAAAGATAGAAAGCCAATGTTTTGATTCCAAAGTTTTTCTATGGGAATTTTGTCTCCTTTTCTCTCTGATTTCTCGACAGAGACCCATTGGGAAAAGATTTTAAATACAGTAAAGCACCGATTACCCGCGAGTGCTGCGAAATTTTTTTTTAATTACGAACCTCAAAAAAAGCAATTTTAATCCAAGCCAACAACAGGGAAAATACAATAGACCCTACAGTGCGAAGGTCGAAAATTACTGACAGGTTTATTGTGCATCGTAATCCTATAGGCCTTCTCGGAATTTGTGGATGAGTGGCAGGCTCTTGCTCTGCAGAAAGGTTACTGCTGTACTGTACATATTTTAAAAGTTTTGCATATTTAGGTTTTTTGTATAATAAAACGTAGTTTTTATGCTGAAATATTCTTTTTTTTTTCATGTTTAGTCTTTTTCGGGTTATCCGCGATTTTTACTATCCATGGTACCCTTGCCACCCAATTCCGCGGATAATTGGGGCTCACGGATAATAGGAGTTAGATCGTCCCTTGACCTGGAATACGTATACAAAATTTGAAGCAGTTCAAAAGTTTTTGGGGTGGGGAGGGAACGCACGCACATTTACACATGTAAACGAACACATACACACAGACCGACTGGATCGTGACTTTCTTAGTGAAAAGCAACTAAAAATTACAAAACGAAATCCTCATATAATATACATATTAATAATATAAACAATGATAGATACATTAAATTTGAGTTTCTGGAAGAATTTATGAGTTTCTTGTATGTGAAGAATATCAAGAGGACTACAAAGTGGGAAAGAGTTTGAGACTAGATATAATTATTTCAAATAAATAGTGTGAGTTAAGATTAAGAGTGATTAATTTGTACCACTCTTATATATCTCCTTTATTTTTTGCGCCGGGAACAAATAAATCTTCGATCGTTGTAATGGTGCACTTGCTGACGTCAGAACCACAGATGAATCAGCCAAAATTACTTAGAGCAACCAAAGGTTTCTGGGATGACGACTATAAGATCCATTAGTCCTTGTTGGGATTCCTACAGTTAATGCCCTCTTTGAGAAAAACAGTCAATCATGAGAAAGAATGACTCTTCTCTGTCTGTCAAGGGGAAAATTAAACTTCAAGCAACCCGGATGCTTACTAACTTTGGTAACCTATATATATGTATATATGTTGGTTTGTTTTAGAAAAAAAAAAACGCTTTCTTTTTCTCCACAAACGACATTCGTTACAAACATTTGAAGATATAAATAACGAAGCTAACCGAAAAAATTATAATGAACATGCGTAAATGTACATCCCTACAACTAATGAAAATCAGAATTTACAATTAATAAAAATTAGATTACTGAAATATATGTTAACAAATCTTGTGCGACAACTAATTGAAAATGTTAATCTTCAAAACAATCTTGTTTAACAACAATATTATTTATTATAAGTTCACTTGACAACCACATCATCAAATACTTCTTAGAAATACATTAGAAAATACTTCTTAGAAAGTAAAGATGCATTGCTTTTAAGCATTACTGTACAGTTACTAGAGTGATATATAAGAAATAGGTATTCAAAATTAAAGTAATTATAATAGGAAGAAATCGGTAGAATTCCTTTAAAAATGAACTGCAAGAAGAATTGTGAAAAGAGAATCTTTTTGAAAGCCATTATTTTTGGAAATAACTTAACTTTTGGAATGGAGAGGAAAAAATATATAAATTGTATATGGACTAAGAAAATGTTACATTTTGAGGGAGCTGCGTGAAAGAAAGATTATTAGCGGTTGAGGGAATAGAAGAGAATGGTAGATAGGATTCATTGAAATGCAACAGAAACATTTTTGTGTTTTAGAAAATTTATTGAGAATGGTCTGGATAAAGACTGAAAGGAAGTTCTCAGATCTGCCAAAACTCCTTCTCACTCAGTTATTTTGCAAAGAGATAAGACCATTTAAAGTAAAGAAAATTATTTCATTCAATAATTAATTTCCTAACTCTTAAGCCTGGCGATTATAAAACTGTGAAGGTAATGCTGACATTTGAGATTTCAAGTTGTCTATTTTTGAATTAACCCGAATGCTTCAATGTGTTTTTGGTGCGGAGAAGAAGAGAAAGGGGTGATAAATCTCCGAACTCGATATCAATTTCATATCACGTGATTTTTATACCAACTGGAAAAATTTCGAAGTGATCTCATAATTTCAATTTCTTTTTCTTGCACAACGTATTTTGCTAATACAGATAATAAAGTTGAAAAGGAAAGTAGGATTTTTGTTTTTGTTTTTTCACGACTTTAAAAAAAAAAAATAAAGAAAATGTAAATAATAATATTTAACGGTAGGAAGTTCTTTAACGGAAGCTAAAAACTAACATTGACGTAGGTTAGAATAAAACTTGATAACAATCTAGTTAACCTCTCATTGTACTAAAAACAGAAAGTTATCTAGAGATTTTGAAAACAATCTGCTTTATTAGGAAAACATGAAAACAAACCTATCTAATTCTTCTCAACGCCATAAACTTTGTAATTTGTAGAACGATTTGTCAAATCTATTCGTGTTGAAATATAAATTGTCTTCCCCTTTAATTTTCCTAAAGCACCCAGTCAATTTGAGATTGGTTTTCAGTGATTAATTCCACGCGGAAGCGAGATCCATGATTAAATTGCTCTAGCTAAAACTTCTACATTTAGCAACTGATGATTTGATAATTTCAGTGAGAATTACTGCACTGTATATATGGAAGTTACGATTGAAAGAGGTTCACCTGCAGCTATAAACAGAACGCTATTTTCAAGTTAGCAGCAAAATTATTAATTGAAAAGCTGTTATATTTCAGATTCTGAAGGTTTTAAAAGATATTTTAAGTCGTGACAAGCAACGAAAAGGAAAAAGCTACATTAAAACCTTTATTAAAAGTTATACCAAATCAGTCAGTAATAAGGGAAAAAAACAAACAAACAAAATTAAACAGTATTTCGAATTTTAGTTTCTTTAAAATGTTATTTCTTAAAATTTCCTATTATTTTTTTTAAGTTAAGACAAAATAAAAAGCCTGTATTTTTTAATTCCAATTGTGATATCTATTACATACAAATAGTACAAATTTTCTGTTTTAAAGAAAACAACAACTTAAATTTGCATTATTTACTGACATTGTATAAAAGGAATTAATTTTAATCACATCAAATCATGCGGAATAGAACAAGGATTTAATATTCATTGTTTTCAATCCTAAATAGAAAAGCATTGGATATAAAAAAGTAGGATAGAAATCCATTGTTTCGGTTCGAATACTTTGGGAATTTCTGTCTCCTTCTCTCGGTAAGTTCTCGACTAGGATCTTATTGGAAAAGATTTTAAATAAACTTCAATAAAAATTAGCAAATATGTATATGTTTCAAGAAGATCCATCCAACGGTTCAGAAGTTCTTATGTGGTTTGTCTGTCTACGACCACGATAACTCAAACACTATAGACCTTAGATAGCTGAAATTTTTGAGGTAGATGTCGATTGTTAGAAGGAAGAGCCTTATTGAGTTTGACATCTATCGGACTAATAGGTAAAGCACAGGGTAAAACAACTGATAAATGAGTCCTTAAAAAGTAATAATCTTGTGGTTCAAAAACTATTTTTCCAACTGAAGCAGATGATTGTTTTCAAGAAAGATTACTGTTCATATTTTGGTAAGAAGATTTTGGTAAGTGTCAAAAACAGCCTGTTCATTGTCCTTCCGTTTTGTTTAAGATAACTCAAAAGCACTTTAACCTTATATGTATCTTATATGACGAAGTTAAGCTCCACTACATTCATTCCAGTATCCACTAGCCATGTACACACAACTTATTTCGTGTCATGGAAATGTAGTACATTTAACTATTTACCTATTTTATCAGAATAGTTTAGTAACGTGTATATTTGCAAAAACAAAGTAGACTTTTACGAATAGTTTCATAATGCTAAAAGGATATTGCTGTAGTACATTAAAAAATATTAAACTTAAAATGAAAGGGAATATAACGGACGCTCGTGAAAAATACCAAGAGTAAATTTTTCTTCCACCTTATAGAGATAGTCTTTCATTTCTGTAGAGCATCGTTACGAAACATATCACGTTGAATGCTTTCTTATGTTCGATCAGTGTAACAACGGATTTAATCAATGCTTTAGCGTTTAGCCGATCTAACAAAAAGAAAGCATGCATCACTGTATTACTAGCCATCTAGCAATGGTTCCCAGAAAACTGTGACGAACTGCAGCTTCGAGACAGGCGTAATTTCCCTTTACACTACAACGGCGCTCCGCGTGGGCATTTTCACAATTGTAAAACAAATCAGTGTCATCAAATTTAATGTTGCAATTTATTTTACCTATCTACAACTTATTCAAAATTAACTTGCAATTTTTTCGAAATGTGTGATCGATCTTCTTTCAAAGGAACTATTATTGAAGTGTAAAAAAAAATTCTGTTTCAAGTATTTCAAATAGGCTGTTTACCTACTACTATTGTGTTGAACCATTCCAATTTCGTTGCTTTCTTTAACCACCTGATGAGAGGACACGCGACACAGGCAGATGGCATTTCTTTGAATCTTATCGGTTTGGGCTTATTACTGTCGGTTCCAATTAGGAAACTCAATAATTGTTTCCGGTTTCCTTTTTAAAATGAAAAAACCAGCAATCTTCTTTGCTATCTGCATTTTTTAGTTTATTTTCCAAAAGGACAGTGAGGTTCATCAAATAAGTCTGTTATTTGAACTTTTCAACTGCGGATGGTTGCTCTTGAAATTTGGCTTAAATATTCAAGGACTAAGGACGATCTTTTACATTTGAAATCTTTTACAAGTGGGTCCTTGTCGAAAAAATAGAGCGAGAAGGCAACAAAAACTCGCAAAGTTTTTTTAAGTTGTTTCTTAAACAATGAATATTAAATCCTTAAACCATTTGGTGAGACTTGACACGATTAAAATAAATCCGATGTAGACAATTTCAGTAAATAATGCGGATTTAACTCATTTTCTCAAAATGTGTACTGTTTGTGTACTATTATTTGAAAATAAATATCGACTTTTTGTTTTTGTCGTTTTTACAAAAAGACAAATAATAAGAAATAACATTTTTATGGATAGTTGGTTTTATGTTCTTTGGAACTTCTTATTTTTAACATACAAGTTTCAATGAGATTTCCTAATTGATTTTTATTTTTTCAAATGTATTATAAAATATTCATTTCTGGTTTTGAAAGCTGCATGGAAATCAATAGAAGTTCTATGTTATTATTAGTTAGCTTTTATTTTGAAAATAGTTTGTGTTCAATATTTGATGGGTTTGATGTAAAATGTGATAAGTGACATTCGATAGAACGTGATGTTGTAATGTCTGTTCGTAGCAATGTAATATCTGCAATTTTCTACAAAGTGGTGTGTGTGCATAATAATCTACTCAACTATGATGAAATAATGATATCGATAGATAGATGTAGATAAACACTATCGTTTCATATAGTAGAACAGATTGTTGATCTATGTTTTCGTGCTGCAGGCAACTAACCCTGAATTTTTCTGAAAACTGTCTATTTGTCACTGAATGCTATCTATTACTTGGTTATGTTGTACTGCATATCTATGCTTGCGAAGCGGGGCAAACTCTTACTATTCCATTTGAGTATTTTTCTTCTATGTCTATTCATCTGCCTGTTAGTCTCTACGCGTTGGACGGAATCCATAAACGGTTAGACGTATTTCCAAAAAAATTGTGTTGTAATTTATTTGTTAAGACTTAAGAATATTTAATTTGGTCTTCACGGCTCTCACGTCTCAAAAATGACTCCTGAAATCCCCTCTTAAACGGCTGGACTGATTTCTTTAGAATTTGGTACAATGCAATTTCTAATGAACCTTAAAATTTAAGTACGATTATTTTGGTCCCTTCCCCTACAAGTCCTCAAAATTAACCCCGCCCTCCAATCTATAGTCCCCACTATACCTTGTGCATTTTTCCAAAATTGAGGTAAAAGTTATTGTGTTTTACACCTAATCGCCCATTTAGTACAGTCAACTCTCGATAACTCGTACTGAAGGGGGAGGGGGGTCTATCCGAGTTACGAAAAATCCGTCTTCTCGAGGGGAAATAAAGTTGTGCCTAAGGAATGAAAACTAATATTTTATTTAAAGTAATATTATACTTTAATATGATGAGGTAAACAATACATATCAGATAAGACACATACACAAATAACACAGCTAAGTACTGGAATGGAAAAGGTTGAGATTACAATAGGCCTATAGTACTTGCAAATTATCTATATACTGTGCTGTATATGCGGAACAATAAAATTGACACTAACTTACTGTACTCAATGTTTAGTGAGAGTCTGATTCATAATCTTTCGGTAGGTCTGTTATAGGAGCACGATGGTGATTGATGTCCCATTGTGATGATATTTTGATCAGCAGATGTAGTCTTCTTCTGTGAATATGTTTGATGTTGCTTCCGATAGTCAATTATCTCCCCCTGCCTTAGACTATTCCTATAACATTTTTAGCCTACTAGCATGCGCATGCGTATTACTAAATAAAATTTTATTTTCGGAGATTTCGAGGTCAATTGACTGTATTATGATGAAGATTTTTACTGAAGACTTAACGATCATGCAGTTTCATGATGGAGTCAACTAATCTTTGCACTCTGAGATTTGAGATTATATTACTATATTTCTATATTCTTTTTTTCAGCTAATTCTTTTTTTTTTTATTCAAAACATTATAGGCTCCACTAATTACTTACTTATCTGAAAAATATTATTCCGTCCCTGAATAACTATTTACAATAGGTCTCATTCCTCGCAAATGATCAAGCAGCGCTGGGAGTAAATAGCGAAATAAAGGTCTCATATTTAAGTTGGACCATAAATAAATATCGTATCAAATTTCATAGAAATCCGTCCAACCGTTTTAAAGTGATAAGTAGACAAATAGATAAACAAAAGAGAAAAATGTTCAAGTGGAATAGGAAGATTCGCCTGCTCAGTCAATAATGTACTGTGGAAATACGTTTTATTGATCCAAATAAATATAATTGCGATTAAATTTATTCAAACGATGCTAAAACGGAAACAAAGCGTTCGGTCTATTAAGGTTAAATTCCTTATTACAGAATGTTCCCATGGTTTTCAAGAAACATAAATATAAAGATGGTATGCAAACTATGTAAAGAAATATTCTAGGCTAATTTTGTAAACAAAATGAAGTTTAATTTAAACGAATTTCTACTTCCATATTAAAGATTTCAAGAAGATTTATTTATCAGTTGTTAACAAAAAGAATATTACTCGGTAATTATTATATTTGGTAAGAGAGCTGTACAACTAATTACTATTTACCCTAGGAAGCTTTTTTTTTTTTTAATGACAGTCAACTGAATGGTTTAAGCTGACCACTATCTATTAATTAAATCTATTAACTATGTTAATTATGGAAATCTAACTAACTCGCAATTTATCTAACTTAGATTATTATTAATAAGGAGCTGGAACCACTGCAAAACGATAAACAACTAATTTTCTTAGTAATATGAAAATTTAATAGTAAGTGTAATCTTCGTTTGCTCTATCGGGATATATTAGATTAAAAAGATTAGATTAAAAGAAATCAATGTTTAAATGTGAATTTTCGAATTCGAGTATTGGAAAATTGGCATGGCAACTATTATTTCTTTCTTCTTTTTTTTAAAAATTCAAGAAATTAAATAAAACATTGTTGTTCCTTTCTTCATATTTTTTTTTTTTCATAAATTGCCTTTTTATTGGAAACGATTCCACTGCAATCGAAAAAGCAAGATTCGCAAGGAATTGCAGAGGTTTTTTTAGATTCAAATTATGCACTCGATTCTGCAGGAAATAAGCAATCAGAACTGCAATCAGACCAACATAATTTCCAATTCCACCAAAGTTCAAGTTATTTTCATCAGAGGAAATTGGATGACTGCTCTCCGTAACTCTCCCAAGTAGTCACTCATGATCAAGGGTCAAAAATATCAGAGAAATAAAATTTCATTGAATTGATAATAAACAGATTGAAGCCTAAAGAAGCACAAAGGAAAAAACTCTAATTAACGTTTTTTTTTCCTAACATAAAAGTCACCAAAAATCGAGAGTTTAGAAATGGTTCCGATATAGGCCTACTCAGGAATATATTTTCTATGTGCAATCATTTTGAAAATAAAGTGTATTTATTAACACAATTTAGATATTAGATAAATTCAATACAAAATCACTTAAAAGTCACTGAAGAAGTTAAAAAATTAACATTTTGTGTTTTATAAATCAAAAAAGTTATAAAACCGAAAGTAGCTTTTGGCTAGATGTGAGAAAAAGGCATATAACATATTTACTGTGCTTCCATATGAACTATATTTAAACTGTAAATCTTTAAATCCTAAATTTATCGCATTACTACTGTCAAGTTAAAATCTTCATCTTAAATGTATCTTTAACTTTTATCATATTATTGTGGATATTTCCATAAAATTTGGCCCTTTCTTATATTCACTTTTAATCCAAACCATTTTTATACTCAATTTATCAGTTAAAAGTATGTCTAATCAGAAGTATCAAAATACTTTGGCGTTCCAGGTCAAAGTTGAAAAGTTCCTGCTAACTTTGATTTTTCTTTTTTTTTACTTAGTTTCAATAGTGAAGCCATTTTAAGTTAAAAAGAAGTTGTCAATCCCGAGCAATTACGTCTATAGAAACCACCAGGAAAACGTAAAAGAGGAAGACCGAAAAAGATATGGCTTGAGGAAATTAACAGAAGTATGGAGATCAGAGGGTTAAAGGTCTAGGATTCACAGAACAGTTGGGTTTGGAAGGTGGGCTCGGGAAGATGACAATCTATTATATAACCCGATAATGGGGGAAGACATTGTCAATAGCTGTATGAAAAAATGATGACTGCTATTAAGTAATTCTCTGTTAAAAGGAAAAAAAAAATCCTACTTAAAGTCATCGTTATGTAGGCCTACTATATTAAACAAAATAACATACAATTCCACATAATAGCAAAAGTTTCAAGATATTTATCGTCAACTCTTTCTCATTGTGTCTAAACAAAGATTGGAAGTTACGACATGACTGTCTGTACAATTTCATTATTAATAACAAAGAATTATTCTAACTAACAGATCAAAGTTAAAAGAAACTTTTGATTCTAATGATTTTATTACCTACCCATTTGGGAGCTATTGTGGTAGCGACCGAAATCGATAACTATTGCGTTTGCCCTGTCCATCTGTCCGACCTTGTCTGTCCACCCCTAACAACTCCCGAATGGAAGGTCGGATCGACAAACGGATTTCACCATCGTATTCAGAGGCCCAAACACCTTAGGAATGGGTATTTTTCAGGGGCCAACGTCTCCCTTGTTCGAGATATTATTGTCATTGTACCCCCTTAAAAATTCCCGAACGAAAGGTCGGATCGACAAACGGACTTCACTACCGTGTTCAGAGGCACAAACAACCTAAGAATAGGCCATTTCAGGGGCAAACGCCTCCCCATGTTCGAGATGTTTGGCCTTTAAGCTAATAGAGGAAATATTCCTCTATTAGCTTAAATGTTAGAAATGCAACTACTTCATTTCAGTTGGCAGCTATAGACTTATAGCTTAAGGTCTCGGACTCATATATGTTGAAGGTTGTCAGTTCGAATCCGTATATCTACTTTTTTTTCTAATTTTTTATTTTTTTTATTTTTTCACTAACTTTTTCTTTTATTTTTTCTTACGTTATTGTACTTCCTTTTTTTTATTATTATGGGTCGCCCTTAAATTTATGCTTAAGTACAAAATTATATTCACTTATTTCGTTTTTAGTCATTTTTCCAAATAAATCCAGCACTCCGTTACCAGAATTTTAGACAGTTTGTGTTTTTTCTGCCTGATAAGTTCTTGGATTTTATTTTTCTTGACATCATTTTTTTAATCAACATCTGTACAAGGACTAAGCTGTTTAGTTTGATAATGCTGTGTTAACTTGGAATTTAACGTGTCTATTCTTGAGATATCGCCTGTGTTTCCCTCACATCTATGTTTTCCCAAAATATGAGTAGCTATAATTGGCACAATTCATTCTATAAATATAAACGGTTACAACTAAAATGTTATATCTATAATTAGTACGACAATATATATCAATGCAAACTACTTATCTAAAGTATAATATTACAATTATTAGTGAACTATTGCATATATTGCCTATAGGCCGAATGCAAAATTTTGACTAATGTATGAGTTAATTACATTTATTAATGCCATGATGTATATAGTTTGTAAGTGATAAGTATATGTGGATTTTTCCGTATTCACTTTAAACAAAGAATTCTGATAAAAATAGTGAATAAGAAAGTATAAGTTTATATATAGTATATATAAATTACAAATATTTACAAATATTTTAATATTAAATGATAAATATTACAAATATTTTAAAAAAGATTTTTTTTTATAATAATGACGTGATCATTACATTAATAGGTGGTCTTTTATTATATATCTGTTTTTAGAAAGAGACAGATATTTTTAACAAACAATGAACATAAAGAAGAACGCTGCAAATGGCTGCAGTGACACGTGGCTGAAGAGAACGAAGCCTTTTGAGGGAAAATTGCATTTAATCAATGAGAGACGGTCTCGCCCACACAACTCAGACGGGGTCACACAGATGAAGCAACAAGCACACATTCGGTGTGCAACAAGTGCAACAATACTTCACTCAACCCTCTCTAGGACTGGTCCACTGCAGTTGTGGGCGGAATGAAGCGTTGTGGCGCCATTCAATATCGATTTCCATTGAGTTCGGTTAGAAGAAGAAGAGGCACAGGGTGCCGTTAATCCGCGGGGGTGCGAATTCGACATAATTATTCATAGGCGTGGTATCATGCAAATTAGAATCAAATGAGAAAAGCTTTACATACATTTGGAATGCCAAGAACGAAGGAAGCTAATAAGTTAGACTAACAGATATCAACATATAGCTACAGGAAAAAAAATGGTTATTTTTTTATCAATAAAGTAAAAATACTAAATCAAACAGAAAAACAGAAGCCTACTTGCCTCAGAATGTTATTTCTTATTTTTTTTTAATTTTTTAAAGTCGTGAAAACTACAAAAACGAACAGCCTTCATTTGTTTTCAAATTATAATGAATACAAGTAGCACACATTCTCCATTTTCTGATAAACATGAATGAATTAAATCCGAATTATTTAGCTACATCGTCTAAATATATAATTAAAATGTATAATTTTAATCATATTAAACCACAAGCAATGGATTAAGGATTTGTTTAGTATAATTAGATACTAAGAAATAGAAATAATAATAGAAATCCATTGTTTAGATTCCAATGCTTTTCTATGGGAATTTTCGACTTCTTCTCTTTCTGATTTCTCGACAAGGAACCATTTGGAAAAGATTTCAAATATCAAAGTTATATCGTCCCTAATTAACGAGTATGTAAACCATATTTCAAGAAGATTAATCCAACGATTTAAAAGCTATTAGGGGGACACAGAAAACAGACAAACTTATATTTGATGAGCGACACCGTAGGAATAATAATATTCAAGAAACAGAACTTGAAAATAAAATATTAATATTAAAAGTATGGAAAGAAAAATTTAAAGAAATGAATTTTGAAGGTGAAAGAAAAAAAAAAAGAAGAGAAACTTTTTCAGATTTAAAGGTGAGAAAAAAAATACGAATACAGCTACGGGAGAAAATAAAGATAAATGACATATTAATATTATTATTACTGTTATTGTTATTATTTATTTAATTGTAACTATAGTTTAGAATTTAGAGCCAAAAAGCCACCACTGTACGATTTTAATGACAGTTTCGCTACCAGGATATACTAAAAACTAATTGTCTCAAAAGTTAAACGTTTGCAAATAAACAACCACTTTTGGCTTCATGCGGGTAACAAAAAGAAACTACACTTGGTAAAAGTCGAGTGTCTTCTTGTTACCCGCATGAAACCAAAAGTAGTTATTTATAAAAAAAAGAACAAGGAAAACAAGGTAAAAGAACAAGGAAAATCTTGAAAGATTTACTTCCAAAGAAAAAGAACAGAAAAATGAAGCAGTTTGTTTCAAATAAGTGATGCTTTCCAATATAAATTTATTGGACTGATTATTTTGCTGTTATAATACTTAATGTTTTATTATTGTGATATTTTAGCATTTAATACATTGATTATCGTGATGTTATAACATTTATTATGTTGATTATTGTAATGTTATATTGTGTGTTGATTAATGTGATATTACAGCATTTCTTTTATTGATTATTAGATGTTTTAGCGTTTATTGTATTGATTATTGTATCCATTCCTCCTAATTCTTTCGCTTATCTAATTTAATGTCATTGTTATCATCATTTTATGTTGCGATAAAAAATTAATAATCTTAACAATGTGACTTATAATCTACACATCCAAATTTTGAAAAAGACAGGAGAAATTTAAAATAAATACTGTTTATTAGGCTTAAATGAAACATCCCACAATCTAAAGATCGAAAGCAAATACACCTGAAATGTCTCTACATAGAATCCTTTATTTATTCAATAATTTAGTGTTGATGTACTTCTTTTATTTTTCCATCCTTACTTTCTTCCCTTCACTCTGTTCTCTTGCCTCCTTTCTCTTCTTATTCCGGTCTGCACAAATCTAGAATCTTGTAAAGTGCTGAGTGCTTTTCATTTTACATGTTGATAAAAGCCTCCAGCTATTTCTTACCCAGCTATCGTGGTTCCGTCTGTGGCAGATACGAAATGTAAGATATTTTGAACTGTGTGACTGACTAAACATTCATGGAAACCATGCGGTTGAGGTATTGTAACATTCTCCGTTGTAGCTCTTTCTAATGATGGATGCATTTTTTATTCGCGCGATAGCCAATTGTAACAGATATTAAAAATTAGATCTAATGTCTATAAAGCTTCTAAATTGCAAAGAGAAAAAAAAAAAAAAAACCACTAGAATAAAAAAATTTAAATTGACTTTGTCCGTCCGTCTTTCCTTCATTTTGTAATGAATAAAAATCAAAACTATACATCCTAGAAATAGCTCAATTTTAAAGGTATCTTTAGTTGCTATAAGGAAGATATCCATTGAATTCGGTAAGATCCGACCAAAGGGTAAGGAAAGAAAAGTTTAGTGAAAAAATTAACAATGTACGACATCCTTAAAGCTCAATTCGCAAATTAGTAGTAGTAATTCGCAAATTATTGATTTTGCAGAGTTGAAGTAAGTTATTACTGCCAGGTAAATGTTATCAAAAGCAATCTCCTTGATGTTAATAGAAGTTGAACGCATAGGGAATGAAGTACTACCAAAATATAATTTCCATGAATAGGTGCCATAACGATTAGCACAAATTGCACAGAAATATTTAAAGACAAAAACATTATATTAACATTAACATTAACAAAAAACATTAACAAAAATATTATATCACTTTCGAAATAGTGCTTGTTAGATCTTATATACGGACATTGGAAAGTTGGCATTCAACTATATTTTGTTAACTAACAAGAAGAAATCGGCATTGCAGGTTTACAGGATGACAAAACATCGAACAGTAATGGAGGGATGAGATTGTTCAGTTTGTGTGAAGGGATACAAATAGCTTTTCTGGGAAAGAGATCATCTAGCATCTCATAATTTGCTTTAAAAAATCTAATGTTCATTGCAAAATAAAGATTAGAGTAAATAAAATGTGCAAGTCTGTAGCCTCTTCTGCACTTCTGTAAACAGGACTCTGGGACACCTGTTTCGAGGTTAACAAAACATTTCCAGCGATAAAAAAGACGTTTTCTTGCTTTGAAATCTTTTCTCATACATTAATACCAAAGAAAATTATAATTGACATTGTAACATGCAGTATAATCTCTTTATTTAAAAAAATGTGAGAAAAAGAAACGATTAATCTAGTTTTAAGAAATGGTATTTTAAAATTATAGATATTATCGTCTTCGAGTTGGGAAAACTTTAAAACGTGCATGTAAGTTGCCTTACAAGTAAAATTAGTCCTAACTTAATCGACATTCTTTTAAGAAATAAAAAGAAATAAAGTAATCATGAGAATACATGTGGAATCCCCAATAACTAACGAAAATAAAAACCTGGTATATAAGTTTTCCCTATGGCTAAGGGTTTCTTTTTTTTTAGTTTTATTCTTGAGTTCTTGGAGGTCATGATTGTTCATTTTGATCTCGTCCTGAGACCTCGCAGTTTTCTGGTGACTACCCCTTGCTGATGATCACCAATAAGCGTGAATCATTTGTTCTGGAGAGTTAGATAGTGAACACTTCAGTCTCGTTTATTGATTTTTATTAATAAAAAAAATAATAAAGTAATTTTGATTTGTATTAAAAAAAAGACTTCTCAAATAAATAAGGTAAAAATATATAAAAATATTAAAACTATCAATTACATTAAAAGATTACATACATCTGGATAGCTCTGCTATCGCAGTCAAATATTTGAGAGGATTCACGATACAAGGTACTGTTAAATACTGTTGGGTTTTTTTTCATTAAATTAATAATTTTAATAAATATATATATACAGTATATTCCTTTGCCTTTTTTCTTTAAATACAATAAATTCTTGAAAAAGTCTACATTCGTGAATTTTCATGTTTTTTTCATCACTTCAAAGAAAAAACAGTCTACGTTCACTTTGTAAATTCTAAAACCTGCTGAATATGAACTGTAGAAATTTTGCATTTCTTAAAAAAATGAATTCAATCAATATTGTTCACTTCAATGGCTTGAATCAGATTAAACTTAAATCACAAAAAAAAGACGCTGAACTATGGATTAGGTAGGAAGATTAATACCCTTGTTAGATGTCGTTGTTTCGGTGCTTTTACTTTTTCTTTGGGTTTGTTATCATGCGCTAATTTCTCAATAAGAACCCAAGTAGAAAGAATTTCACATTTAAAAATTAGATCAAGTTTTATCCTTAAATATTCATACCAAGTTTCATGAAGTTCCATCCATCGATTCAATAGTTATTAAATACAGTGATTTGCTGAGCCTCAAGTATCTAGAAAAACACGCTAAAATACACTATCGTCTTTGAGCTGGGAAAAACTTTAAAATGTGCAAACTTACTTTTCGTTCGATATCAGAACCAGTGGAACTTTCGGACCTAATATAAACGATTAAAGAATCTACTTCTTTAAAGAATCTTTAATTTTCAGTTTAGGCACAAAGCCCAAGTTTACGCTCATAAACGGGGGTAGTCTTCAAGTAATGAATGCAGACCTCATTGGTAAGACCTCGGAACCCTGGGAAAGTTTCTGATCGTAAATACTTGGGCTTAGGCCTTAAAAGCTGAGGATAAAGAGCTTAGTGCCTTTAAATAAATATCAAACTTTAATTTTGTTCTTTTCAATTTCCAAGCTAAGCAAATTCACTATGATAAAATATTAATAAAACACTAATGCACAATACTGTGAAAAATTTATTTAGTGTGACATTATCAACATAAATAATTTTGATTAACATACACAGAGAGATTAAGTAAAATTAAACATATACATGTTGTTTTAAGCAGTTTAACTGCGTATATATTCACTGGTTAAATATACCTTGTTATTGCAATTCAAATTTAATGATTGCACTTTATTACAAGTCTTCTGTTTGGGATTTTCAAAAAACCCGAATTCATGAAAAGCACGAATTTTTTTTATTACGTTGCAATAATTCATTGTTTTGAATGTTGATGGTAAAAAACCTAATAAACTAAAAACTGAAAAACTCTTTTCTAAATTTTTGTTTATTGATACTGTTTTTTTCCATTTATTCTCAAATTGCAAAATGCAGTTGATGTTCAGACTAGTCTGAAGATTCTACATTTCGTGGAATTTAGAATCTAAACAAGAAGTGCCTGAAAATACCTAAAGTTTAGTTTTCTTTTCAATATATAGTCTGAAAGCAAAGGAAAAAAGTCATCAATTGTAAGTGTAAAAAAAAAAACCCAAAGCAAACAGTTTCTTGAATTCCAGTACATGTAAGTTGCCTAAAGCCAATTAAAATCAAAGCAAATGCAAATTATTAAGCGATTTCATATGCGTTGTTAGACTTCGTTAGAAATTCGTAGTTTTTCTTCTAATGTAGAAAATTCTTGATGCAAAAAATTTTCGACAGAGATCCACATCAAAAATTTTTCAGTATGAAAAGTTGAATCATCGCTGATCTGTAAATTGCTTGCTAAGATTCAAGAAGATCCGTTTACCAGTTCAATAGTTATTAGGGGACATTCATATTTAGACATCTGTATTGATTTTATGAACCTCACATCCTTATGAAGTAGACAAATATTAGGCCTTAATTCCACGAAGTTGCCTTAAATTACCATCATGCAATAAGAAGCTTAACTTTCGGATACGATCATCTTTATTTTTATCCCGTTTGTTCCAGATCATTTGTGATCATTCTTCTTCGATACCACTCATGTCTCCATGGACTGTGGTTTCGTGAATCCTTTACCCACAAGGGAATTCGTTGCGGAGAGCTTTTTTTTTTTTATGACGGCAGCTCATTAACAGTCTGATCCTTTGCAGTCTTTCGTGATTTGACCACCCATCAGTGGGGGCATTTTAATCAATATTTCTTCTTTCGTCCACTCCCTTTATTTCCTCCACACTCACAGTAAGCCTTGATGCACAGCTGTTCTTTGATCTTCCTGTCTCAAATTTGCAATTTCACGCTCAACAACCTCAAATTTGCATAATATCTGTTGTGGAAAAGCTTTTCCACTGGGCATGATTAAAGCGCTAGGATCAATCACCTCACAACAATGAAAAGGGCAAATGTGTGCTTGCATCAAAATCTTACTGGCAGCAGAATGTCAAACCCCTCCCTGTTTTTACTACTTTCAAATTTTACTCGTACTTTAGTATTTAGAAAGTATATGGATGTAAGCAGACGACTCACTTTCTGAAGTAATGATTAATTTTACTATTTCCTTAACGATATTTTATTGCTAATCTGGATTCGGATTAAACAGCTAAAAAACTGATTAGCATTTTAATTTTTAACAATTAAGATATCTCAAATATTTTTAAATTCAAAATTCATTCAATATTTTTTCTTAAGTAACCAAATACTTCAACTTATTGTATTTTTAACCTTTTATTTACAGACAAGGAAAAAACTGATTTCATATTGCATATCAAGCAATAGCAACCCTATGCATTCAAGTAGTGAACGCAGACCGGAACTCGATTTTTTTTCCCCCTACAGAGTTCCAATAAAGTATCACTCATGGCTGTCTTACATCTATTTTGTACAGCAAGAACTTCTGGACAGGAAGTCGGTTTTTCTTAAATCTCGAGGCCATGGATAGTACAATGAGGTACATGACTCATGTGGCGCCATTCCTGCTTTGGGCTGTGGAAGAAGTTATACACACATACACATACATACATGGGAATCCTTACAGCTTCCACCGTACTTAGTCTCTAAAAATTTTGTAATAAGATAATTTTTTTATCTGTGTTATTTTCACTGTCTTAACGAAAAGAGAAGGCAAGATTTTAAGAACCGTAGACTTTAAATTCTTTCAGGAACTTTTTCTTCTCTTTTCTTTTTTTTACATTATGTATTGTAATGCGTTATGTATTATGTAAATAAACATTATGTATCATACAACGATGGCAATATCTCAGAATCTTAAATGATTTAACTATTATTTATTAACTACGAAAACTCTTACGAATTCCAGAAAAAAAGACAACAACAGAAACAACAAAGTTGGAACCATTATCTGCACTAAAATAGTAAATGTTTGCCTCCTTTGAGCATGATCCGGTCAATCTGGTGTGCACTGTCACATTAAAAACAACTGGACAGCGTAACATTACAATGTATTTAGTAAATACATATGTAATAATAAAATATTTATGCCATTCTCCTACAGATGGTGCTCAGAAATCTGGTAGGAACCTCCGTATTTCTTTACTAAGTTTCAGAATAAGTAGACGGTTAAACTCATAGTATGATTGTAACTGTATTTCGGGTTTCCTGAAGGATTGTAAGATTTTTCTACTTTGCGTATGACGTAAACAAAATAATCCAATCAAAGATAATAGTACAGCTGTTATCCATGGATTTCTAACATCCTTATTTGTATTTTTCTCAATCACTGAATCCAATCTGTGGTCTTTATTTATTCTTAATTACATCACAGAATTTTATACAGTGATACCTTGATTAATGACGGTAACCCTTTCCAGGATTATCGTCGTTAACGAAAACCGTCGTTACCCAAGGCGCGATTTTAAATGTCATAAAAATATGGTACGTATCATTTATTCATTTATATTTACTACAAAAATTTATCATTAATAAAATGAATAGTTCATGAATACAGTTTCTAAATGTCAATTTTCGCTAGAAGTACAAATTGTGTGTAAAGAAAATATAAATGACATTAGGTATGAATATTTTGCAAAATTTAAATGCGATTTTCTCAATAACTATTGGCCACCACCAATCGACGAAGCTTCGTAAACCAAAGCCTGCGTCGTTACCCAAGACATTTTTTTGCTTACAGCAACTCGTCGTTAACCAAGGTATCACTGTATTAGCTTCCGCAAATCGAAAGAAGATTAAGAAAATCGGAAGAAGATAAAGAAGAAAATTTTAGAACAGTAACAGGTTAGATGGTGGAAGGATATATGACGTCACAGACGTAACTCGTATGCAGAAAGAGAGTGAAATAACAGATACACTGACTGATTTTTCCAAAATAAAATCCAAATATTAAGGTTTCTAAAACTTTATTACATACTTAAAATCAACCATTTTATAAAACAGTTTGAAAACAATTTGAAATACTTATACCTTTTGTAGTTCAAATAAAAAGAAAATGTTTATAAACTGGCTTTATCTAATTACAAAAGATATATCTCCTTATAGATATTTAAGATGGATAAGGAATTTCAATGCTAGCTCTGAATCTGAGCTATCTTCCAATTCTCCCATTCATAGACATATCAGAAATAATATTTAATTCCTGTTCTCTATATTTACAGAAAGAATTGTCCTGATTGCCATAGATATCTTTTGAAAAAGATAATCTCCTGATTCGGTGGAAGGACCTTGTTAGAGAAGTTCCTGAAGCAACTTAAAGTCTTCTTTTATAAAAATCTTATTCCTCAAACTTTCGTTATCCAATTCAATTTATTGCCAATAATATTTTACAAGACATATGTATACATAAGATTTTGACAACCCAATCGTATTAAGGGAGATACCGCCGAGAAGACAAGTAGGCGTCGTGAGTTAGGCAATTAATAAAGGGAATATGTAATAGAACAATACAGGAAAAATATTTACAAAAGAGAAAATCATTGAAGTTTTAACAAATATTTACAAGTTTATTTTGGACAAGGAAACATTTTTTAAGTTTATGAACACATGGAGTAAAAGGAATAGGAAGAAAGTAGGAATAGAGTGATGGATAGTCGAATACACAAAGGAGATAGAATAGAGTAGATGAAAAAGAAAGGTGATAGCTGGAAAGGGATTGCAATTTCATTGTGAAAATGACGTTCCAAATCGTGAAAATGATAAAAGCCTAGATTTATGTAAATTACAATTTCTGCTGAATACAAATTAATACAAATTTACAATTATGAAAAAAAAATCTAATTAAATTCGCATTGTTTTCTTAAATTGTCTAAATAGGATTAATTTTAATAATATTAAAACCACGCTGAAGTTTAATAAATATAAAGGGTTTATAGTCATTGTTTAAGACATCGATAAAATTTCTTTATTTTGGTTCTCTTGCTTTCCCATGGGGATTTTATTTTACATCACCGTTAATTTCTCGACAAGAACCCACTTGGGAAAGATTTCAAATGTAAAACTGAGATCGTCTTTAAATTCCAGAATTCAATGGTTCAAAAGACGGAGGTGCAACAATTGTACAGACAGATTTGATAAGCCTCATTTTCTGATCATAGCAATTGATCCTATATCAATAGTAACTATAGAATGTTATCCTAAATATATAAATATATATATATATATATATATATATATATAGGATTTAAGACATAAAATGGTAAGATATTAATGAACATAAATTCAGTGTATATTAGAAAAGTGCAGACTAGAGAAAACAATAAATGCTTCCAATATACTGATAATGATTAGCAGAAGGTTTTTGGCAGCGCGGAAAGATTGGTGATCGTCTTGGAAAAAAGAGATTGGAGCTGAAGTGGCAATTACGAAGCAGTTTTTGTGGTTTCTTGCAGCGATCGACCGCCCCAGTGCGCAGGACTGATGAGATTGCGCTAAAATGCGCAGAATTGGCAAAGCATTGTCGACAATTTGGAATGGGCGGAAAAGTTCAAACAGCACTGTGATCCGTGTCGAGGCGAGGCTACGGAAGGATTTGCTGGGAGTTCCCGCAATGGCTATGCGGAACTAATGTGCGGAATCGACATCATTCTGAACGTTATTCCAATTGTGAGAAGTTCTGCGCGAGGAGAGCGAAACAAGGATTGAAAACGTACTAAAGCTCACGTCAAAATAAGTTAAAAGCGTTGTTCAGGTTACAGAGGCGTAATACATTTTACCATTTCAGTCAAAAAAAAAGTTCCAGACTGAAAGCTCATTTTTAATTCATCGTATTAATAAAACTTTATGAATGGAATATAAAGTAATATTTATAAAATCTCCTTATATTTAAATTAAGATCCCAGTAATTAGTTCCCAAAGTAAAAAATAAAATAAAAAATCATTGCTTTTTGTCCCAACAGATACATGATATGTCATGGCAAAAATGTAAGATACCGTATATAAGATTAAGTTCATTATGTACTTTATGACTAGTTCATAATACAGGGTGTTTCACTCGATATCGAACACTGATTTTCCGTTACAATGTTCAAAGTAATGGTAGTAATGCAGAGAAATTTGGCAATGACATACCTTGATGTAGGAGAAGCATAGTTAAGGAAGAACACGAGTAGCGGTGATACTGTTTAGGCCGATTCATGCGCTTGTGCGAAGTGATGGTGAATTGCGTTTTCGCTACCCTCGGCATTGGTTGTTGAAATATTCCATGAGTTTGTGAATCCGTTGGATGACGAGGAACTCTGTCCTGGCTTTTTTCAGCAGGATGGTGCCATCTGCCACATCTCCAATGTCAGCATGGCTTAAATTGTTTCTTTCTTTGAAGATCAGACTTTGGCCACTATGGTCGCCTAACCTTACCCTATCGGATTTCTTTCTATGGGGCATGCTGAAAGGGAAAGTGTATCACAACAAGCCACGTGCTCCCATGGAACTGCAAGAAAACATTCGGCGGGAAATTGATGCTACGACTCCCGATCTGTTGGTAAATGAGCCATTCTGAAATTAAGTGGAATTTTCTGTCCCCCCTAAGTTTCTATCTTAAAAAACTGATTTATATAAGCTTGATAATTTTTATAAATGAAACAAGATTGTATTTAAAAAGATCCCAATATTATTTTATGAAAATAATTTTATATTTAAAAGTAAAACTCTGGGAAGTGTACGAAATGTAACCTCCGTGGAATGTCCCCACCCCTGTTTTTTCAACATTAACAAGTGTTTTATCGAAAAATATTATTAAATTTTTCAAAAAAAAACTCAATAACAATAAAAAATTAGATAAATTAAACTCTACACCAACTAACATTTTAAACATAAAATATTTAAATAGCCTAATTTTAACTCAAAAGTTGTCCACGGGGTTGGATGTAACCACCATGGAACATCGATAAAAGTTCTGAAAATGCTCACTGTGCAACAACACTGTTTACTGGTAGAGCTGTAGTGAAGGAGAAGGCAGCGATCTTGAGTAATCTGTTGATTATTTGGATCTCATGTTTGTTGTTTGCTGTTAAAAGACCGGATTGCCTTTATTTCCAGGTGCGTTCTTTTTCTCTTTGTAACCTCCATGGGTTCAACAAATGTTGTATGGCATATGTTAAAACTTTAATTTTAATTGTTTATTTTGGAAATACCTGTTATCTATCAGAAAACATAAGCTCTGGATCTATGGATTTATAGGTTATGAACTACATGTGACTAAATAGCTAAGTGTAACCTCCATGGATGTAACTCCCATGGATAACTTCATCCATGGTGGTTACTTCTATCTATGGGAGTTACACTTAATACAATTTAAAGCCTAAAAGACTATTGAAGGAAGGTTTATTTAAACAAAACATACTTTTAATATATTATTCCACTTTAGTAATATGGATTGTATTAAAATTTATTTCATAATCAGGCCTATTTCTGGCAAGTTGATACCTATTTCATTTAAAAATGTAATACTCAAAGAACAACTAAAATTCATTTGTTGTTTACTCATTAAGTATTTACCACAGTTTATTAATTGTTATTTTTGCAATATTCAGCTGGTTTAATTTAAAAAATATATTTTTTCCTAATCTCCATGGAAGCGAACGTAACCTCCATGGTTGGCAAAATTGTAAACTATTTTTTTCTGGTAAAATATTTATTCTTGACCTCTACAAAGGGTGTACATGTATTTAGTTTGTTATTGGTCATTTAAAAAAAATATTAATAATTATTTTTCTCTAGATTTTTTTTTTTTTCCTTGTACGGAAATTCCACTTAATTTCAGAATGACCCAAATACCTTCCGTTACATGGAGAGGCGTGTGCAGGCATGCCTTGATGCTAATGGCGACCACTTTCAACATTTGCTATGAAATAATCATGCTTCTCCTAAGCCAATGTATGTCCGTGTCAAATTTTTGTGATAGTAGTTAATGACCAAACGTAGTACGTCCTGTAACACTTTCACGGAATTGAAGATGCTGAGCCAGAAACTATTTTGCGACCTCTTCTTTTTTTTTTTGTAAAAGTAACTTTTACTTTATAATTATTATTTTTTTATTCTTGTATCCAAATTAATAAATTTCAATCTGGAATAAAATAATAACCAGATGTTTTAAATTTGATATAAAAAAAAAATCTTATCACACACAGATCGTACGAATTAAATTTACTACATTAACAAAATAGTAGTAGAAAAGGTAAACTTTCGAAGAAAATTGTGGGCAAAAGTCAACGAAAAGACTTCGAAAATTTGCCTTCCGTACTATTTATGTTTTGAATGTTGTAAATATTGATCGGAGAATTGCGTAGGCTGTTTCGAATTGCGTCTATTTCTTCCAAATATTTTTTGCAATACATTTTTTATATTTAAAGATGCTATGATGGCAATACAATATAATTGTAAGACGCTTCAAGACAGAGGATTCAGCGTTATTACGAGGTAGCATCTATAATAATGAATACATGATAGCTCAGAAACAATAATGTGTAATTTTAGCAACAAACATTGTCTTAGTCATTATATGAATTTTTTCTAAAGAATCCTAATGCAGATCTCAAATTTTAAGCATAAAATTTATCAAGAGATTACGATATTCAGTGCTTGAATAAAGAAAATGGATAATTATGAAAACTGAAAAAATACACGAAGTTCGAAGAACTTAAAGCCTACGTTCCTTAGAATGTGATTTCTTATTTTATTTATTTATTTTGTTTTGTGAAAACGACAAAAAGCATAAGTTTATTTTCAAATTCTAATATCTACTGAAAAAAACAGGACGAATTTTCCATTTTTTAAAAAACAAAACAAAAACAAACCACAACTGAATTCGTTTTATTTATTTAAATAGTTAAATCTGATTAAGTTTAATAGTAAACGAACGACGCGCAATGGATTAGCTAAGATTTAATAATCATTGTTTAAGACAATGAGAGCTTAATAGAAATAGGACAGAAATCCGTTGTTTAGATTCCAATGCTTTTCTATAGGAATTTATGCCGCCTTCTCCCGCTAATCACACGGTAAGGACTCATTTGGAAATGATTTCGTATATTAAAGTTAAGCGTCTGCAGTCCTCGAATGATGGATAACAAGATTCAAGCAGATCCATCCAGCAGACCAGCAAACAGTCCGAGTGATCTAATGAGCTAAAATGAATGTTAAGAAGACTAGCTCATTCGAATTGGTTATAAAATGTTGTGATTTAACCGTACAGCAGAAGAAATAATAAGAACTCATGAATACAAAAAAGTAAATCGTGATAAAGTATTATATACGTAACCCCCGAAGAACACGGTACTTGAAGAACACGGTACCTTCTCCCGAATTACACGGTTTGAAATTACACGATTTTCGAGTAATTCTTTTGAAAAAGAATAAAATACATATACCGGTATTATTTGATATAAAATTACAGTAGTTAAAAATTTAGAGTAATATCCTCATCAATTACGTCAGCGATTAATGAAGTTTTAACCTTTTTAATACTTTTAGTGTTTTAGAATTATATTTTTCCCAATTAAAAAATTAATTTGAATTACGTAATACAAGATTTCTTAGAAGTGTTTACCAATATGAATTCAAAAAATAAAAATCTTTAGTTTTATATTTAAGAAAAAAAATAAAATAAAATGTAACTTTTTTTTTATTTTCACACTTGAAACGGAATCCCGTTTTTTGTAGTCTCGAACAACACAGTTTCAAAGAACACGGAACCAATTAATCGTGTTCTTCGGGGGTTAGATGTATTAAATTCTTAATAGATTAACTGATTGTTTATGAAGTAGTTAAGTGCCGGATTACTGAATAGTGGAGAATCACTATTCTTCCAAGGAAAGAAAATACAAATAAGATTAAGTCATTTGTCAATGAAATGACAAACGTTTGAATTGAAATTGGATCAGACGTGATTACAGAATCAATGTGGAATATCGGAATTAATAAAATTTTACTTTTACCTGACAAAACTGCTCAATTTTCCCTTTTTTTAATTTTACCACTTTAATATTACTTACAACAACTCTTTCTTAAGAGAAATACATTTCTTCGATACTTAAGATACCACTTCTTCACATGATTTATCTGGCAATCTTCATAATAAAAAAAAAAAAAAAATTACAAAATATAGATTACGAAACTTTATATTTTCCCCTTAAACTGTCCCATTACGCAAATACTTATAGTTTAGTTCATGAAAGATTACCAAAGGGTAATTACCAATGAACTACTTACTCTAGATATCGGAGCGACATCTACTACTGAAATACCATTCTTGAATGAGTGTGAAAATAATGCGTTGCTGTTTATGATTGTAATCTTTTTCCCATACCAATATCGTAAACTCAAATATCTACCGGTACTTAATTTTGAAGTATTAACTTTATTTTATTTATATTTTGAATAAATGCTGTCTTGTGATCTTCACGACATGATTAGAGTTATTGTCATTTTCTTATGGCAAACTTTTCTTGGTGACAGCAAATATTTCTTCAGATTTGTGAATAAAAACCAAGACACTATTCAAATATGAAATAAAAGCTTTTTTTTACATCCCATTTTTAAGGATCCAGTAGGAAGCAGGTGTGTAAAGGGCTAAACGGAGTCGGATACCCATAAGTCATATTTCTCATTGAAGTCCACAGAGCCTGGAGGTTTCAGAAAAAAAAATCCTTGAATTGACCCTTGAATTACAGGAATAAAGGGATTTTGAGCTCCAATCAATATTACTGACAATTTTAACAAAGCAAGTTTGATACCTGCAAATTGTATGGACGCTGGGTTTTGTGTTTACTCAAAAACTGCGAATTGACTGTAAAGTCCATTTCTGTTCTATAGACATTTCGGATTAAAACTATCAAATCAATCAAATACTATTAATACAGCAATTCTTATAAACTTTATCTTGAAAACGGATTTCATCAAAATCCTTAAACCCAAGGATTTTGATGAAATGGGACGAATCTACCGTCTTAGGTGCGAGAAAGGGATTTAGATAAATCTCATCTTCGGGAAAAGTCATTTAGGAGGTAAATGATTGACCTGCGACCTTGCTTCCAGGTTATTGTCCACAGTGATCTTACTTTATTTTCGTTTTAATTTATTCTTAATAAATTTGTGTTCTAAGCGTTTTACGTGTAATAAATTAATACTTTTATTTTTACATGTAATAAAAACAATAATTTTAGTTAATAAGAATTTTTAAAATTTTTTCTTCTATGTATTCACTGTGGAGCTGTCCATTTTCCGAAAGGGGGTTAAATAACAAAGTAATTGTCTACTGTAGTGTTCTTACATTATTTTCGTTTTATTTTACCGAGTAAAGCTTCCAGGTACTATGTAATATTATCAAAGAGTACAAGACTATTTAAGTGCTACTTTCTGAATAGAATTTACCTAAGATACTCTCCATCTGACTCAGTTTAATAGAAAAGTCAACTTTCAACTTCAATTTAATTTACCGATTAATTAACCAATTGCCCTTGTTAGTCCCTCTGTACCTTGAGCAATGCAAATTCGCATTTCAAGTCAAGTAGAAATGGGCTACTTTCTCTCTTCAACCTTTCCCCAAGCCCCCTTCTCTTTTCTGGGATTTTCCGCTCTTTCGATCAAGACAAGCATCATTCTTAAGCACCATTCTGACTCAAGCAATTCAGGCGACTGCAAACCTTTAATATATTTCTTTTACCAATGCACTTAAAATTCTGAAATTTAAAATATGAACTTGTGAAGCATCTGGGATTTATACTTTCTTGTTTTAAATTTTCAAAATATTCTGTAATTAATTAAATTAAAATTCAAAAATTGTTAATTCTATTAAAATCTATTTTTATAAAAAAAATGCTTAAAAACAAATTTCTTTTTGATCAAATGATTTGTATGGTATTTAGAAAGTGTTTAAATGAAACTTTTTTTTATTATGAAAATACCGAGTAATATTTCGAAAAAAAAAAACCCAAAACTGATTGGTTTTGAATTTTAATTTAACTAATTATTGAATATTTTGAAAATTAAAAACAAGCAAATATAAATCCCACATGCTTCATAAGTGCATATTTAAATTTTCAGAATTTTAGGTGCATTGGTAAAAGATATATATAAAAGTAATAAAATGTTTGCAGTCGCCTTAATTGCTTGAGTTAGGACCTTAACCAAGAATTCAGGTAAATTCAACAGAACCGAACATCTCAAAAAACAGAGCGTCACAATTAACAGCAAGTTTATGATATTAAAGTCATTATTCGGAATTTGTTTGTCAAATATTCAAGATATAAAAACATAAAACAAGTTACCCATAAAATTGTACAGTTAAAGGCAACCGTTGTAAAGGTAAAAGTTGTACAATTAATTACTTACCTTAATGTAAGCAAAGTGTTATATAAATAGTATTTCTTGCTACCATTGTTGTAAATCAGTGTTTCCTAAACTATGGTGGCGAGGTGAGTTTCGGTAGATTTTTGTGATGCCTAAATTTTGTAATTATTTCAAAAATAGAAAATTATAAAAAACAAAACAAAAACAAATGGGAAAATGAAAAGACGAAAAAAAAAATCAATAAGTTCGAAGAACTCAAAGCCTACTTTCATTAAAATATGAATTCTTAAAATTACTTTATTTTTCTTTTCTTTAATTTTTTTAAATCAAGAAAACAAAAAAAAAACCGAAAAGCCTGTGTTTATTTTAAAATTCAAATATCTGTTCCAAAAAAAAGTAGTACAAATTTTGTTTCCCAATAAAACCAAATAAAAAAAATAATTCACATCGAAATCGGACTAAGCTTAATCATATCAGACCTCACGAGAATTAATGGATTAGCTAAAAGAAGATTAAAATTCATTCATTGAAATATTAACAGAAATAAGATAGAAATCCATTGTTTTGATTTCGATGCTTTTGTGTAGGAATTTTTGGCGCCTTCTCAATCTAATTTCTTGTCAAGGACCCATTTGGAAAAGATTTCAAATATAAAAATTAGATGATTCCTATTCTCGAATAAGCATACTAAAATTCAGGAAGATCTATCGACCAATTCAAAAGTTATTAATGAACACAAGCAGATAGGCCGAGTGATCTCATAAGCCTCACTTTCCTATTGGAAAGTAAACAAAAAAAATAAAGGAAAAATAAGGAATATAATATGCAAACGGGAATCTGGTTTCATGGTCAACGCAGTCATCAACAGAAAGAAACACACACGCCATTATGAGAATTAGACTAGTTTTTTTAATCACAATAATAAATTTAAGAAATACGGTAACAGAAAAAAAAACCAGTAAAAATAATTAAATTAAAAACTTATTTCCCCTCATATCCGATCTAATCCGATCTAAAAAACTAATCCGATCTAAAAAAAAAAAAAAAAAAAAGAAAGTTTGGAAATCATTGTGCATTATTTTAATGCACTTCTGTTCTTGATTGTCCGACTTTCATTTACATTCACTCCCCCGTCCCACTTTTTTAACTCCTTCGGATGTTGCTTTCATGGAAATAATGTATTATAAAGTTGTAACCAACGGTACTTGCTTTAATGCATTATCTTTAGGGATTACATGCAAACGTACTTAGTGGCATCGAAAAGCTTTGTTTGAACATTGGAACAGAACAATTCTTGCCATCTCGCACCATTCCTAACACAAAACCCTAGAAGAGCAGCTTGTCCTAATGTTGCCATTAACAGAGAGACTGCAGCGCCCCCGCAGTTCACATCCACTAATACCAGACCTCGTTTTTCCATTCATTCATTAATTAAGAAAGAAAAAAAACAAGATCTTTTGCAAATTCAGAACTTAAGGCAACACTACAAATTATTGGGGCGTGATCGTTCTGTTGTAGAACAATTCTTAATCAAAATCCAAGAGTAACTTAAAAGAACAATTCCAACAAGAACCGATTACATTTAGCAAAACACATTCAAAATTTAAAACTGTAATTTGAAATTTTAAAAGAACTTAAAGTCTACCTTCCTTAAATTGTTATTCTTTAAAATTTCTTTATTAAGTTTCTCTTGTTTTTATTTAAAGTCGTTAAAACGAGAGAAACGCATAGCCTATCTTTATTTTCAAATTATAATATCTGTTGAATGTAAAAGATACAAATTTTCCTTTCTCTGAAACAAAAATTAATTACACGAGTATTACTTACTTAAGATGTCCAAATCGGATTAATCATTACCAAACTACCCGCAAATTAATGGATTAGCTAAAAGAATTAATATTTATCGTTTAAGATAGAAATCCATTGCTTACATTCTAATGCATTTCTTTGAGAATTTCTATCACCTTGTCCCGCTAATTTCTCAACAAGGACTCAACAAGAAGTTATGTAGTCTCTAGTTCTTCAATATGCACACTAAGTTTCAAGAAGATCCATTCAGCGATTTAAAAGTTGTCAAGGAATTGATTGACGAGACAGGACAACACAGACCAATTGATGAGCGTAACTTTTCTAGGAAAGTAAGCTAAAAATATCTAATAAAAAATGAGATATTTTCAGTTTTGTTGATTCTTTCCAACAAATTATGTATTATGATCTCTCCATACATTAATATTAACAAGAATTGATTTCTGTTGTTGTAACATGTTGTCTGCATTTAATCGCAGCAGGCAGTTAGATGGCATCTCTTTTGTTTCCAATGCTTTCCTTCTTGTGTGGAAAAGTAGACCTGTCACATTTTATTCTTTATAGACCAAATTCAGAGCCAGACAAGTTGTCTTAGCTTGTCTTATAAGCTAAAAAAAAAAAAAAAAACATTGGTCTATTATATTGTCTATCCAATATCAGTGTACTGATGAGTGACAAAAATATAAAAATTTTCCTTAAATACATATTTTTAATAATTTAGTCAACACACCAGACTAGGTTTAAAAGCCATACAATTTAAAAGTCTAAATTTATTTCGCAATTAACTATGACATTGGCACACGTTAAATATTTCTTGATATATTTTTAAATATAAACTTTTTATTTATTAACTATATAAATAATATACAAGCTTTTTTACATATTAAGCAAAGTAATATATAAACTGTTATTAAATATATAAACATATATTTAAGAAAAGTTTATCTTTTTGTCGTTTATGAATACATTTCAACTTACAAATTTTACAACCATTAAATTTTCTATGTAGTGATGATACATGCAAAGCAATTAAGATATTACAAGTTAAGTCTGAAAGCTTAACTTTAGAAAATCTGAACCCAAATATTTGCAGATTTAATTTTAATGAAGATTGTATAGTCCTCACGTATGAAATGCATTCGTTTAGGGATTTCTTAAAGTAGAATTTCGTAGCCTAAAGAAGGAAATATTTCAGTATTTTAAAATATTGTGCTATGTCAAGTATTCTGCTTTAAAAGCTATTTCCTGCAGTGGAAAAAAAAAATACAAATCAAGGCACTTCTCATTGTAAGGGTAAGTTGATCACATTCAGGTCATGACCAGAAATCCGGAACAGCTTCAACTAGTGTAATGTTTTTTTTCTTTATTTTCTTTTAGTTTTTATGGAACGACAACTGTTTGCTACATCGGAGTGCAAAAAAATGCTAGTACAGCATTACTCTAGCAGAAACCGCAGGAAAAAGTGTCAGTGAAATTGAATACAAAATAACAAGTGTATCCAATAATGACTCTGTTTGTTTGTTTTGTTTTATCAATTGATTTTTAAGTGTGGATGTATACACACGAACAAAGAGAACATCATTTAAAAGATTTCTTAAAGTAGATCTTCATAGTCTAAAAGACCACACGTTCCAGACGCTGATATTTTGAAATATTATTTTAATTTAATTCACGTTTTATATTAAAGCAAAGTAGAATTTTTGAATATACGAAAGTTTTATTCTTAAGTGTTGACCGCTTTTCCTAGGAAAGAAAAAAAGAAAGATCTATGTTTGTATGTTACTTCTCCACCTTTTGAACCGTGGATGGGTCTTCTTAAAACTTGGTATACTTATTTAAGGACTGCAGACGCTCTAACTTGTATATTTGAAATCTTTTCTTGTTTAAACTTATTGTTTAAAATTAAATTTTAAATTAAATTATGGAATTCTTTTATTACGTATCTACTTTTTTTTTTTGTTGAACAAGAAAAAGTACAAGGCAAGAGATGAAAAATAATCATTATCTTGTTGACAAAAAGCATGAAAACGAATATAAGAAGGCTGTTCAAAAAAGTAATAACACAGGTCTCTCAAAACTCAAATGAAATGTTTATTCGTAAATTTCTACATGTTGTTTTTCAAAGTACTCTCCATTAGATTGTATGCCTTTATCCCAAAGTTCAGCTCATTTACTGTACCACCCTCAACAACCCTTCTTTCGAGAGAAACTTCAGGATCTTCTCCGAAGCTTTAATGCACTCGGTATTGCCGGAAAATCTGCTACGCGACGCCGTAAGGGTTTCTTTAGTTCAGAAAACAGTCAGAAATCACAGGGAGCGAGATCTGGATTGTATGGTGGGTAGGGAAATATCTGGATATTTGTTTCTGAATGAAGTCAGAAACATAGTGAGAAATGTGCGATGCCATTTTATCGTGATGAAGGAAAAATTCCCCCTTTCAAATGCGAACGCTTTTGGTTCACGTGATTACGAAGTTTTTCCAAAACGTTGGTGTAATAAGGGCCATTAATTGTCTTTCCAGACTCCACTGCGTATTGGTACACTAGTCCAGATTTTTGTAAATGAACACAAAATTTAATAGCATAATGTTGCTCCAAAGTTGCCTCCATTTCTGCAGCTCGTAGCCGAAAACCAACACTACTTCAAATGCCTGTGGTTCTAAATCATTCGAAGTTAGGACGATGGACGCGCCTAGTCTTGTTTAATAAGTTGCACTTCCTGTATGTGATTTGCGTTTCACTTTCGAGTTGCTAATTAAAAAAATAAAACATTCTTATTATTTTTTGAACAGCCCTCGTTTATGAAAATTTATTTGCTACGAAATATGTAAGAAACGGTTCTGAAGTAAAAATAAACAATGTTTGATTATTCAAATGCTAAGTAGATGCTGGAAATATGGGCAAACACTCTAGACTAAAAAGATTTGTGGATAATAAACAGCTCTGAAATGATGATTTCATTTTAGCTTAAGTTCCATCAGAGATAAGATAAGAGAGATGTCTTTCAGGCCAGGGCTAAGCTTTTGTAACTTTCTGATACATTCTGATATTTTCTGGATGGGATAGGGGACCGGTTTCATTGAAAAGTACTTTACAGTATCATTGACTTTAATGAGTAACTGATTTATCGTGAAATGTCAGAAATGAGACTTTTGTATTTCTTTCTGCTATTCCTTATTCCAGAAAGTCCTTCAGCTAATTAATACATAAATGGAACTCAAATTCTGCGAATGTGTTGAATACTAGAAGCTACTTGATTAAATTTTCCAAGAAAATTTCAGTAAAGCCACCTGAAGAATATATCTTATTATTACACAGTTTTTTCATGGGTCATGAAAATTTGGTTTTATTTTAATTTTTTATGTGATATTGTATTTTAGAGTGACATTTATAAAAGATTTTAACCTTTTAGAGACATATAAGTAAATATATAAGTATGAATCTTCTGAATTCATACTAATTAATCAGTTATTAGATGACATACTGAATTCTGCTGTTAAATTTTTCAAATTTTTTAAGGAAATTGCAGGCTAGCACAAAATTACAGATAAAGTAATTTATACACATTGAAATACAAGTACTTTCTAAGGGATTTGCGTTTCTTTGTCAAGTGAATAAAGATCTCACTAGACAAAGAAGCGAAGGTCGCTTAAAAAGTACTTGTATTTTAATGTGTATAAATTATTTTATCTATAATTGGCCTGAAATTTCACTTCTGCATTATAACGACACATGTTAAATATTATTTTAATTTTTAAGGATTTTTTTTTTTTTTGTGAGGTTTTATTTTGAAAAGAATTTGAGATTTTAAGTTGAGAAAGAGGAAATTCAGCCAATTCTGAATTTTTAATGCCATCCACTTACGTTGACTTCAAGAACTCCAAAACCTAATCTAATATTATTGCACATTTCTTCCTGTCATATCTTATTTAACTGCTACTCTACGACTTCTCCTGCAAAAAAAAAAACCAAACCATCAGTTTTTGCAGGGAAAGGAACAAGAATCCATCTTCTAAGATTATAAAGATTGATATTTATTTCTCACTTGATTGGAAAATTTCATTAAAAGTATTTCAGACTTCTTTCATTTGCAATATACTGTATTTGCTAATCGTAAGAACATTATAAAAAGAATTATTTATTAGCCTTCTAATCACATATATTCTTCATTGCTAATAATATAATACACAAAAGTATCTTCTAAAACTCCCTTTATACGACAATATTTCGCAGGAATAGATCTTCCTGCTTTTTCAAGTCTTATTAAGAATATAACATAAGCAATAAGAAGGTCTTATCATGTCCAAATCGTGTAACAAGAAGGTCTTATCACATCCAAATCATACAATAATAAGAATTTTTTACATCAAAAACATTATGTCGTAATAAAGTAAACAATAATGGAATCTAACAAAGGATCATACATTTCTTTTAATAATGAAAAACAATAGTGAAGCAATAGTGAAGCAAATATCTTATTTAAATTTTTCCTCTTTTCCTCTAATCATGTCCTGAAAGTAAGATAGTGTGTTTGCATTAACATAATCCTTTATCTGTATTAATGCAAACACATTATCTTACTTTCTTATTGTTTATGTTATATTCTTAATAAGACTTGAAAAAGCAGGAAGATCTATTCCTGCGAAATATTGCCGCATAAAAGGAGTTTTAGAAGATATTTTTATATATTATAATATATATATAAAAACAGCCTTCTCATTAGAAAATTAAAAAAAAAAAAAAAAATGGACCGAAAGTGAGAGAGTTGAGAGGCGTTAGCAACAGAGTTCCAAAAAGCTAATCTCAATGGAAAAGTAAGTGAAAAACTTTATGATATGAAGATGAAAGTAAAAATACCTGTATCGGAAAAAATTGTGAATTTTCGACTTTTAATCATATTACAATTTTCAAGAAATTTTGTTCAATTATATCGAATTATTTGTCAAACATGAAGTAGGAGTACTGCGTAAAAATTCTGAAAACTAGTTCTATTAAAACGTGATTCGAAAGATGAGAAAGGGTTTGTCATCTTGTTTGTAATTTTGCAAGTAACAAAATTACATAACTACGTAGTACTAATATTTTTTTTTACTTTTCTGGTGTGAAAGATTAATTTCCTTTTTTTGGTTGATTTATGAATGGGAATCGCATAAAAAAAAGATTTCTCGATCCAAGATTGGCGATTGTCTAAATTAGTCATTCTTATGAAATGAATAAAGGTTAAACTTACAGTTTAAATGAATAATACAACAATAGTCGATCAAAGTAACTAATTTAGATGAGCGAAGCGAGTCTTAATTCTCAATTGGATCACATTTTGTGAACCAGTTTTATTCAAAATCTACTGCAGCTAGAAATAACAAATTTTGCATGCTCATGCTCATATAGAAATCCATGTAGAAGTGCACGATCATATTTTCAACACTTAAAAACTGTAAATTTTATAGGAATTATTTGTTTTTAAAACTTGGAAAAAGCTATAAGAAAAGCGCCATTACTTCTGAAACCGAAACCTAAATTTGTAATTTCCAATAATCCTACATCGTCGTCGCATTAGTCACTTTTAAATACCTTCAATCTTAACATGTATATATATTTATTATGCAAATTTTATGAAGTGATTTTAACAGTGCGCGAGTCTACTCAAAGCCCGGCTTTTTGCTAGTTTTAATCAATTTGGATTTGAAGTGGCATTTACTGTATGTATAAGAAATTAACGAAACTTATTTATTTTTAAAGTAAGAATTCTTTGTAAGAAAAGTGAAGTCCGGATTATAAGCAATTCGCTAAAGTTCCAAGGACGTTGTCTGGTCAATTCAATTGTTAAGACTTCTTTATTGTTTTTTTTTTCTTTCTTTCTTTCATTTTATCTGAGCCTGAAAAGAAAAGCATTTCTTAATTTCTTCAATATTTCTTTTTTCTTCTTCTGAGATTCTGTTTCATTATCATCTTCTAAAGTCTCTTAGAAATTAAATTTTGTTTTTCATTAAAACTTGTATTTAAAAAAAATATATCTTTTTCAGATTTGAGTTCCGTTTTTTTGTTCTTTGGAATCACGTCTTCTTGTCAACAACGACGCCATTTTGCCTTTGTTGTTTTTTGACCTATTTGGCTGAAGGAAGGTTTTTCAATTATAACGACAGAAATGTTTCTTTTATTTCTTTATTTCCCCTTTGATACTTTCTGCTGCTCTGATTTCGAGAATCATCTTTTCATTTATTTGTCTTTTTTTTAAAAAAAGACAGGAAAAAAAGATGATGAAAACTTTCTAGAACAGTCGTCGTCTTGAAGTTGTCAACATTTGAAATGGCAATACAACCGAATTAGATTTATAAGCTTAGACACATCTTTGTGTCTAAATAACTTCTGCTTCAAGACACTGTGATCAACCTTATAAGAGATACAAAACAACTACAGTGATACAAGGATTAAAATACAAAAGGAAGACTGTAACAAAAGGCAGGGCAGTCTTAAACTATTTTATGAAACTTTACGATAACTGTTTCGAGCTCTTTGAATTCTCATTAGATAAAGTTTTTTTTTTTTAAACATGGATAATACTAAAAAACTTTAACATACATAATAAAAATTCAAAATTTTAAGTCATCTAAAAATTAAACATCTAATATTACTACAGTAGGGCCTTGATAATCCGGCATGCTCGGGGATCTGCCAATGCCAGATTATCAAATATGCCGGATTACCAAGGCCATTTTTAAAACCCTGGTTTAAACAGGGTATATAAATAAAAACTACAGTTTTAACATACAAAAACGATTAATTGTTATTTAGAAAACAGAAAATATTACAGTAAACAAAACAAAAATAAAAAATATGTAATACTGCTAGTTAAACTCGTGAACTACGAAACCCGGTAAATTTAAATCAGTATTATATAAAGTAAATTAAATATTATTATTTTTGTGAATTATTTTTGTGTGTCGTGATTTATTTTACACCATAAACGACTCAATTAATAAAATTTTATTAAAAAACTGCGGATAACTACAGAAGAATTACTAAATCTTACCTTCCCTTGTATCTTACATTTGAATTACCCTCGCTGTAGGTTAACAAAACATAATACGCGTTCTTTTTAGTTAAACTAGTTGTTTCACTTAACTGGATTATAGAAAGCAACTTATAATTTTACACCGTTAAACGTACCTTTTTATTGTTATATATAGTGGTAGTTTTAGACCGACAGCATAGTATATAATTTTTGTACAACTTTTTAAAAAATACAATAATGTTTTAGTTTTAGTACATCAGGGAGAAAAAAATCTGGCAACCCTTTATTTCTGATGCGTGCCGGACTATCGGGTCTGCCGGATTATCGCGGTCTAACTGTATTTTGAATTTCTATTATATGTGCTAAAGTTTTTTAGCATTGTCCATGTTTAAAAAATAATATAAATTAGAGAAAGTTAGTAATTTATTAATCTGGAACTATTAAATCAGTGATTCCCAAATTGTCAGTTTAACAGTACTTTGCAACACTATTCGGCACTTGATACGCAGGCAGTTTAGGCTGAGCCTTTTTTACCTTTTATTGAGATTAGAGACATTAATTTACTTTGATATGTATTAAATGTATTGTTTTATAAGAACTGCCTTCTTTATAAACAGAAAATCATTAAGAAAAGTTTACAGAGATAAAATCTCGGTGCTTTCCATTGATATGGTGTTTTAAAATGAGGGCACCATTCTCATCATAATCACTGCTTTATATAAATGACAGAGTAATAAAGGACAGAAAATCACGTTGCAAATGCCTTGAAGATTCACATCCACACTATGGGTGATATATTGATTAAGTTACGATTACATTTGTCAATGATACTGAGTATTAAATATTTTATTAATGTCAGGGTATATGTGTTCAATTCTCAGCAGAGGCCAAGGCTTTTTCCGAGCTTGTTTCTCTGCCGAATGGGCCTCTGATCTCCAAACCTATAACAAAATGGGAATTTTCTCCGATTAGAGGCAGGCGAACTTTGGGCTGATCATCCAATCTCATCTGATTCCGATTGATCGTATGAATATCTAGTTCATTACTTAATACTTATTTATTAAGTTACGACCCACCAGAAGGCTTACCTATCTATATTCTAATATCTCTAATTTGTTATTTATTAAATAAGAAACATTCTTACGATCTTGTAACTTCAAGAATAATCTGCTTCATGATTTCTGCTTTTTGTTCCAACCCTTCGCCTCCTCCTCTCCCCGAAATTGGCCTCTGCACTGCACTCTCAATTCCCATTACACAATGGAAAGTTGAGCGTATATCAAGTAAAATAATAATAACACTTCAACCACCACAATAAGCAGGAAAACTGATTACCATAATAAGTAGAACATAAAAAATATAAAATGAAAAAAAGGGAAAATAAAAATATTTTATAAGATTTTTAAATATACTTGCTTTCTAAACATAATACCTTCAACAAATATTACATTCCTTTTGGCTTAGAAGCACTTAATCATGCCCAATTAAATTAATTTATTCAAGACAGCGGGTCGCAAACTCTGCGACGTTGCGAACTTACGAGTATCCGCTGGATATTTAGATAATGTAATTAAAATTTTCAATTTATTTTTAATTGTTAAATTCTCAAACAACTACTTAGCTATTAGGACATAAATACTTATTAATTCTTTGAAGCTAATAGTAGAATTGTTAGGTACTTGTTGGGGCCTATGGGACACCGTGAAAAAAATTGGTGGGGCAGTCAGGACGTCGTGACCGAGAAAGCTTGGGCTGGTTTACATACTGAAGTTGCTGAGTAGGAGTAGAGTTCCTAGTCCTCTTGGACATTTGTATGTTTGCCTGTTTGTCCTACATCACGTTATAATGACTTTCATAGAATTTAATGCGAAGCTCATTTCTGGTCCAATTTAAAACACTTTGGTCTGCATCCGTCAACAACAGTCCCCGAAATCAATCGCTAATAGCTGCGTTGATTTCTTTAATATTGGTACCATAGTTATTTATGATCCATCTGAAAATATGCGCACAATTATTTTGGTTTCCTCCCTCCAGTCTTTAAAATGGACCTCTCTCCCCTCTCTGCATGCTCACTTCCCATTACTATGACTAATGAATAGCTGACGGCCAGTTTCTCCAAATATTCGTAAGCTACTCCTGGACTCAGCCCAATTAACTGTGACATAAACTAATACGAAATACTAATAAGAGAAACTGGTGATTAGTATACTGTATATCTATTTTAAAAAATAATTTAGTGCAAACTGAAAATTTGATTTTTTTTTTGGTTGTTTAAAATAATTTTATTTTATCATTGAAGTTTTGTTTAAGATATTTCCATCTGACTGACAAGAAAATAAGCCTGTATTATTCTTATTTTCATGTGTAATACTTAATACTTGTAATTAGTATAAACTTGAAGAAACTTCATTGACAAAAAAAATTACAATTTCTTTTTACTAAATGTAACGGCATAGCAAACATTAAAATATTTACTGTGACAACATCATCTCCACATTTTCTTCTTTAATTTAAAAATTTTTTTTTTAATCCATAGTTTTAAGACAAATTATTTATTTTTCATGTTTATTTTTTTATTTTTTTTTAATTCTGTAAGTAGCTTCATTACAGACATAATGTCCTTAAATTCTAAAGTTGTATTTCGTCTCAGAACTAAAACACTGTTATTTTTGTATCCAATAATATAATTTCAATTGCAAATATCTAATAAAAATGCAAATACATAACTGATAATGTGAAAAATCAAACACTTTTTTTTTTGTATAATCGAATGCAAAATATTCTTTTTTCCTCTTATCATTTAAAAATTTATATTATTTTCCTCAACTATATAATAAAATTTACATTGGAACTGTTTTCGATTTTCACCGTCCTTTTATGGTTCCTTTTTTTGAATCGTAACAGTTTCGAAGGGTTTTATTCGTCGCTATTTCTTGGCCTACAACCGAGTTCTTACACATTCTTTTCCCTCCCGGTGGTACGAATCGATGTGTTCGACATTGCTATACACAACACAGGCCAACGACTTCATCACCAGACCAATAAGGAATACTGGATGCCTCGATTCATTACCGGCTCCGCAGTGGATGCCGGCGGCGAAAGATTTAAAGGGAAGAGAAATTGAAGGAGGAGTAAAGCAAGTTTTCTTAAACTCACAACAAAATGTCTTCTTTTGAAGCATTTAATCAATCGAAGGTTATCCAGTAAATAAAACTGATTTATAAGCTTTCTAAGCTTCCTAAACATTGCTAAAAGAAGAAATATTGCTACTTGCACACATATAATAAAAGTTAAAAATAAATGTTAAAGTTATAATAAAAAGAAAACCGCTACCGGTTTCTCTGGTGAGGTCACCAGCTTCCTCAGGCGAATGGTAAAAATTTCACAAAGTTCAACATTTTAAATACAATCTAAGCAGGAAAGTAATTACGTAATAAATGTAATGTGACGTCCCAGTAGCATTATTTCTTCTAAAAATTACTACACACGTTAAAGTTATTAGTATCATTGTTAAAAGAAGTTTCTATCTCTTCAAAAACAGTGAGCTTATGATATACATGGTGATCAAGTGTTACTCTAGATTTTTCGTAGTTTAGGAATGATGAAGACTTTGATGACAGATTCTAAAGGAAATCATGTGTTTCTCTACCTACTATATTTGTTCCTTCAAGACAAGCAATGATGCGAATTATCAGAAGATTCCCGGAGACTGGAAGTGCTCCCAGGATCACGAGCAACGGAGCCATCACTTGCAAGAGATGAGAAGACTGCTACCTTGATCGTGGCATCATTTGCTGCAAATCCATATATAAGCAGCAGAGCAATCGGACATCAATTAGGAACATCTCGCCAATCGGTCCTCCGAGTTTTCAGAGGTCAACAGTTCCACCCAACTATAGGAATTGCCATCAAGGGTTGGAAGAACAGGATTATCCAGGCCTTGTACACTTTTGCTATTCGATATTAGCGACGTACATATGATGAACATCCAGAAATATTATTGCATATTCCGTGGACTGATGAAGCGCAATTCACAAGAGATGGTTTGGTGAATCTCCTCATTAGTGGAATGAGGAAAACCGATGGTGTCTTGAGAAACAAGTCACCAGAGGCAGTGGCGCTTCAGTGTGGGATTATTGTAACCCAAATTGTCTGATCTTTGTTCTACGATGGTAAGCTGAATGGCCAGAGATATGTGGACCTAATCCTGAGGGGTATAGTAGATAACTCGATAGACAGGGTATTCTACAGAGAAATCTGGTTCCAACATGACGGAGTACCCGCTCATTATGCCTCGTGAAATCGAAGATTTCTAGACGATCGCTTTCCCAATCTCTGGATAGAATCCCACACCTTTGGACTTTTTTTTTGAAAGGTTTTGAATTTAGGTTGAATTTGTTCGTTTTCGATCTTAAGCTAAGTGTTGAAAGTGTTTGTTTTTCCTGGGTCAATAGGGAAGATTCATTTTTGTGATTCTTTTTCCAAAAATTAAGAGCCAATATTTTATAACAATAAAAAAAAAATCATTAGTTTCGTTTAGAATCTATCTTTATCATTCATAAACAACAACACTAAGTGCTAGTGCATATGTTCTGTATCTGCATTAGTTTAGTAATTTTCCTGAAATTTGATTTAAAGAAGATATTAAAAATCATTGAGCGATAACCGTTCAAATAGTAAAATGCTTGTACACAGATAAACTACAGTGTGGCCGGGAAGTTCCTGTACGCACTATTATATAGTAATAAATGTAAATATTTAGTATTGAATGTTATTTCTATTGTTGACACTAGAATGCAGGTTGATTAAAAGCATGGTTAATCCCACAGCTTGAAGACACGGGTATCATGGAACGCGTATGCTTACTGCAGGACAGGGCACCTGCTCACTTCGCTCTTACTGTGCGCGGGTTTCTTCGAGAACATTTTCCAGAACGCTGGATTGGTCGCGTACTCCAGTATCGCCAGCTCCATTGAAATGGCCATCACGAAGTCCTGATCTCACGACGCCTGACAATTCATTGTGGGGAATCATCAAGGCCTATGTGTCTGAACGTCGTTATCCTACAAATGAAGAATTTCGCAATGCAGTTGAGGACACATTTGGAACCATTACATCGGACATGCTCCAAAAAATGTCAAGTAGGACGTGGCGTCGCATGAACTTGTATGTACAGCGTGATTGCGAACACACAGACACATTGGACACTTAAAAGTTTCTTAAAATATGACTACAAATTAACGGGAACTTCCAGGCCACACTGTAGATCAAAATAAAATAACGACTTATTTTATGGTCATTTCACCCTCCAAGTAAAGTTTACAGCGGGTAAAAAAAATAAATAAATAAATAATGTACGTTATGAAAAGCCTTCCAAGATGCAAAAACATCTAATTATTAAGGACATAGTTAGAACTGAAGAGAAGATATTTCACAAATGATAAATCTTTTACAGAAAGTCAACATAGTAAAAGCTTCTAGTCTTCGAAAATGATGGTGTATCTTGAAGAAATAATTAAAAAAGAAATCAAATCACCGTGAAAAATGATGTAAGTATTGAGAAAAATGATGCCATTTGTTTCTTAAATAGTAATTTGTTAATTCGCTACCGATGAGGTACGTCACAGAAATAAACATTCACTCAGTAGCAAAACAAAGCTAATCTATCATTCAGCATCTCTTTTTGTTGCTACTAGAAGACACAGCATTAATAATCATTAGTCTTGTGAGAAGTTGGCCACGACAAAAAAAAAGCTGACAACAATATTTTTGGAGGTTGGATAGGATTGTTTTTAAGTTCAGCCATTGCTGCTTTATTATCTACTGTTGTGTGAAAAACACTGATGTTCCGCGTGAAGGATTTCATCGATCAAAAGATACTTTGTGCCAAGAAGCCTTTTGTTATTAGTATTTGGTTAGGATAAAATGGGTCAAGACAGAAGTCAAGCGTACAGGAATGGATCTCAAGATAAGAGAAGAATTTTAATGAGAATGCATTTAAAGAACAAGGTTTCAGAACAAAGGCTGTACTGAAGATGAGTTTTCAATTAAACTTAAGAAAACGAATAACAAAAATTGATGAAATAAATAAGAAGTTGAGAACTTTTTTAGCAAGTTTAGCTACAAATTCAGAGTCGACCATACAATAAAGTAAATATACTACGTTTTATCGTCAAATATTTATTAGTTTTTATTAGAATTTTTAACAACCACAAACAGAAGAAATGGATTTCATTGAATTATTTGGAAATTTGGAATCCATGAACTGTTGTTGGTTTCAAACCTCATCAGCTGATTAGATCAAGTATGGGTTGCTTAGTGAAACCAATAAATTCATCAAAAAAAAATTTATTGTACCATATTCAAAAGTTTTAATGATTATGTTATTTTTACAATTAAATTCCTATTAAGATTGTGCATAGTCAACTGAGTTTAAGAAAAAAAAACCTTTTATATTTAAATTTGTTTTGATATTTATTCACGAAGAAGATTATTTTTATGTCTGTTTGACTTCTGCTTATGTATTCTTCGATTTTCCGAGCTTCTGATACTTGGTGATTCGAATTAACAGTTGTAGTATTTAAGTAGAGTATTCAAACTCCTCTACAATACTCCAAAAATGGTTTAGTGAAATACATTTTTTTTCCTGTACGCTCTTGTTTGTAAAGATTTATTTTTTTAAATAAAAGATGTTGTATTAATCTTTCTTGTGTAATTTATTAGCATGCACTATAAGAACAATGTAGAGATTGACACGTGTAGTCAATTGTTTTGCTTTCGTCTCTATATCGCATTTGCTTGTGTATGAATATGGAACCTTGTCTGAGATGTATTTTTTGTTTCGAGATTTTAAAATATTATTTTTATCATTCATTAGGAGTTCATTAAGAAAGGCTTGGAGTTATTCGAATAGAAGGTAGGAATTGAGATAGGGTAGAAAATTGAGATGAGGTCTTCGATAAGTTTAACTCATATTTATCGGAAAATTTGACAAACATGCATCTCATTGTAACCAAGCTTTTTTGATAGCCAAAGGACTGACGCCTAGTGGATGTTTATTGTTACTGCATCGTCCAGAAGGTTTTATGAATTAAGCTTGATTTTCAATTACATCGATATGTGTTGCATTTTTGAACAAGTGAGCACAATAACTTATTCCACTTTAAGTGCAGTTTTCGATTAAAATTATTGATCATACAAACATTTGACCTATTAATGGGAGTCACTGAATTAATGCAAAATAAAGTTATATATGAGATACTTGTTTGGTTGTAATACGAGACTTGCTGTATATGTATATCCTTCGGATGGATTCAGCAACAATTTTGACTATACGGTTCGAATATTTCTTAAATTTTGCCACATCAACAAAAATATTTTCTTGCTTTGTAAATTAGATGATCGCTCTAGCCATTCTTTATGAGACTAGGACAACTGAGGAAGCAGTGCTTATTTTGTAAGATGGGTATCCATAATGAGTGCACAGGCCAGAAGAAATTACGTATATGATTACAGAAATATTAGTGCGTCATTAATATTTAAACATATAAACTTTGTAAATTTTTGACGTCGTTTCTTTATTTAGTTTTTGAAACTACATCTAGTGTCTCATATTGCAATCCTATTTTTGAAAAGTCAAATGTTGCAGTATTTCAAAAAAAACAAACAAAGGAATAATTAAATTTCTTAATATTTATTTAATAATTACTTGATATTGATCAAGTAATTTATGTTATATATCACATAAAATTCACTAACTATAAATGTTTGATTTGCATGATCAGATCTATTTTGAGACTTTCTAAGATTAATAATATGGGGTATCTCGTATTCCAACTTTGATTCTATGTAACTGCCTAATTAAGATAGATTTATAGCAAAAAAAAAAAAAAAAAAACGGAGACAATTTTTATGTGGAAACACGATTTTTGCATTAATCTCAAACGAAACAAATATTCGGAATTTATAGTATCTGTAAATAAAACTTTTCTGTGAATTTATATTTGAAAACAAAACAGGAATTTTATAAAGCTTACAAGTGAAGCCAGATGGTGATTGAGGTTCTATATCACGTACTCTGCGCATTTAATTTAGGCAAGGTGACCCGACTATGTACTAATGATGACTGTCTCAAAGGCACAATCAATTAGATGACAGGATCGTTTGGAAACAGTACGAAAGCACTCAGCAACCCATAATCACGTGCATCAGTTTAATTTTACAGCAGCCATCAATGTTAGGAACAAAAGTGATTGCTTCTATGGGAGGCAACTCAATGGCATCACCCCTACTGAGTAATGAATGGGGGTGGACATTTACGAGTAACGTGACCAAACTACTATTGGAATTCTCAGGAACGCTCACAAAAGAATTTAAACAAAAGTTCTATTAGAAAAAGTGAAAGTTAAATGATATTAAGGAACTAAAAAAACTGCTGTATGTAAGTGCAAAATTAAGTCTAAAACTTGTTGAGTTAACTTGATTTACAAAGAACTTCTACAAAAAAAGATGGCATTAAAATGTAAATAACTTCAAAGAACTGCTTTAAATTTCCGTTTATTTTAAAGACAGAAATAAGAGATGAAACTAGGTATGTTATTACACTGCCACCAATGACAAAGAAGAAATAGTACCAGAAAGAACTTGAAACATACTTTACTTAAAACATTCATAATCGTACTTATATTTACGTAATGATTTTATTCTTAAAACCAGAGGAATCTAACTAACAAGTAAATAAAAACCAGATAATGTGGATTCTTTCATTATTTATGAATAGTTTTTAATTTAAAATTACATATTATATTAAAATGGAAAAAAAAATTGAAACTAAGCCCTACAAGTTATTTAATTTTAATTAACTTATAAGTCACTGATGAAATCAGCTCCTTGGAAGCAACTGACTGAATTCACAGGACTGTAGTTTATTTTTACATGCAACCTCTGCGGTGTGGTTTGGCGCAAATTTGAGAAATTCATCTCTTATCCAACACTAACTTTTTTAGAATGTAAACCACGGTAGATTTCCACTCTTTCTCTGAATAAAAGTCTACGACCTGTTAATCAGTTTCAGTATAGATTCATTACGGCTAACATTGCTCTTAAAAATCGATGGATAATGGTAGGAAGAAAAAAATCTACATTTGATAAGACAAAAATTTCGAAATTTAAAAGATTTCCTTTGATAAATAATCGATTGTTTCATTGTTTTCATCAGTGACTCAGCACACATTCGTGGTCAATAATTTTCTGCAAACTATCATATTCCAACGAATTCTCGAATCGTGGAATGAACTACCCTTGTTCTAAAAATCTCCCGACCGCTTGCCTTTATAATTACTCCATAGGAAGAATATTTTGATAACGATGCAATTTGGGACTAAGAAATCCTTAAAAATAGCCATGAGATATGATTTGCAATTGAAATATCTACTGCGCGGCCACTATATAAGAAAGGAATAAATAACATGAAAGAGAATCAATTTCAGAAAGTATACTTCAAAAATAAAAGTTCCTTCAGAAACTTGCTGAAGGAACTTTTTATTTTTATCAACGTATCATGCAAATATCTGTATTACGAAGTAACATACATTAAACTTATTAATGATAAGGCGGCTTTAACTGAGTTCTGGCAAAGAACATACAAATGCTTTCATCTTCTATTTTTCTCTTCTGTCTGTACTCTACTAATTATTCTTCTATAATGAGCTCATTTGACGAACAAATATTTCAAGTCTTTGTTTACAAATTCGTTAATGATCTTTTATTATCGAATGTATCTTGAAATGAAATTGTCTTTAAATTTTAATTGCGAACATTTCAGTTAGGCCTAATTGATCAGACTTTATTCATCTATGAAAGAACAAATAATCCTACAGCTTTATTTTTAAAATCTTTTCAGCTACTTTCCTTATCAGATCATTCAATCTATGTGTATCTCTGTGTAATGAACCGCAGGATGGATATTCTTAAAACTTGGTATCCATATTTACGGACCAGAGAGATCTAATTTTTACATTTGTAATCTTTTCCAAATCGGCTCTTTTTGAGATAATAGCGCGAGAAGGCGCGAAAAATTATCGTAGAAACGCACCAGGAATTTACACAATGGATTTCTGTTCTATTCCTATTAAACTTCTTTGTTTTAACATTGAATCTTAATCCCTATTTTAGGTAATCCATTAATTAGCGACATGATTTAATTTAATCCGGTTTCCGCAACTTAACTAAGTAATACTGATGGAATTAATTTTTATCAGAAAGTAAGCCTATTGTTTGAAGCCTATAGTTTAAGTCAGCAGATACTGGAATTTCAAAATAAGCGTATATCTTTCGTTTTTATCGTTTTCACAAAAATAAATAAATAATTAAATAAATAAATAAATAAATAAATAAATAAATAAATAAATAAATAAATAAATAAATAAGAAAAACGAGAAGTTTCTTCTTTAATTTCTCCGAACGTTTAGTTTTCTTGTAGCAGACAGGATATTAATGTTGATTTTTTTTCTTTTTTTATTCGAAAACTCTAATATTACCCTGAATTCTCGAGTAATAATTTTAGTTGAAAATTACTTTGATGTTTTAGGAATTTTTTTTATATTTTTAAATTAAACTCTTGGTTTATGAATTCGAATCTACTTAAACAAAAATATAAAAAAAAAAACAAAAAAAACAAAACAAACAATCATTTTGCATTTTGTTTCCTAAAGTAAACATTTTCTTCATTGGCCCCTCCAGCACTACATACTCAAGTCTCCTCTACTCGATGGAAAACAAATCGTAAATTTTTTATTAGGAAAAAAAATATTTAAACGAAATGGTTTTTAAATATTTAATCGAAACAAATATTTAAAAATAAAATGTTAAAAAAATAAAAATAAAATGCTAAAACTAAAAACATAAATATTGCTGAGTTTCAAGGAAAAAAACTCATGTTGATATTGAAGTTCCCATATCAGAAAATCACTGCAGTACTTTTTTAGTGTCTGGAAGTTCATGTCAACAGCAGTCATTCAAAAGATGAGTAAAACACAATGCGTTTTAAGAAGGGAAAGCCTTTTGAGTCAATCTCAGACCCTGGGACGGCCGTGTCGAGCTTATTTTGCTCTCATCAGCCAGAACTATTCAGCCAGTGCAAAGCCAAAAGGCTCCTTTTTGAAATGGCTGAGTAGCCCCGGCTGATGAGAGCCCAGCTCGAAACGGCCGACCCAGAGTCTGGGTTTGACCCAAAATGCTTCCTCCCCCCCTTTTAACAAAATTAAGGGGGTTTGTTACTTTCTTTTACTCTTTAGAGGTTTTTTTATCTTTTCTTTTCTTTGTAGTCAAATACCTGATGAGGTAGAAAATGTGATGCCCAAGGTTTTTGAATTCCTCATTTGATTGTTGTTTTTACTTTTTTTGTTCTTTAGTTTTGAGGGTCATTTTATCCATTAACAATAAAAAATGTCTTGTTTATTATTAAGAAATGTTCTAAAAATTTGCCTTAAAAAATATACTGTAGGGAATTGCAAAACAGAATCACATTATTTTTACATTCTTTCACGAAGAGTTTACAATAGTTCAGTTTTTCAATAAAGGTATTGCCCTAAGATACTGGAAAGATTACTCCATTACTACTCCTACGCCCCTTTTACGAAGTTTGGTAAATCAACCTTAATAAGCTTCTGCTGAATTATTACTCCACATAAACAAACATCCTTTATTTCCCAGCATCCTTTTGTTGCTTTAGCGGCTGTTTAATGCTTTTTGTGAATACAAAAAATCAATAGATAATTGTAATTCGAGATGTACTTGATATTTTTTTAATAAATACAAGAAATGGTATAGATCTCTAAAACAAATCGAGTTTTTACTTCATAGAACGAAGATCAATAAAAGAAAAGAAAAATTCAGAAAAAAAAAAAAAAAACCCAGAGAATGACAAAAGCAAATGTAACTATTCAGAACGGTTTTTATTGCTGAAGTTTATCGTTGTGCTTACTATGAAATGCAATGTATTTCGATTGCGAACCTTATTAGCAATTCAAGAAGGAAGGGGATTTTACTAGCAACGGGAGCCCTATTAATAGAATAAAAAAGAGATCCGCCACTGCCTACAGGTACGGCCGCCATTATGCAATTCATGTGGCTGAATTGAAATATCAAAGACCAACAGAACAGAAATTGTAACTTGGGCGGAAATGGTTTCAATGAATTTCTCCAAACCCAGAACACCTCATAAAACAGAGAATTCGTTTACTTGTATCTCCTTAAGGCTACTGCTAATAAAGAAAGTAGAGGCACAACTGAACATGATTAATAGAACGGATGAATTTATTTCAGTTAATTAACTATGAAAGAAAATGCGATCAGAAGTTAATAGTGACTGTTTACAATCTACGTGTATTCTCAGCTATCCATGACTATCTCGCAACTAAGTCTGCCGCGATGGGAGACTAATGCATGAGATGGGAATGGAGACCAAAACACTGTAGTAGTTCATTTATTTTAAGTTGGACTGTACGAAATTTTAAAGGAATCAGAATATGAATCATATTTAGGAGGGATATCAAGGTAAGGAGGCATTTCTAAGAGAAATGGAAGGAATAAAGGCGAAAACAAAAATGTCTAAATTTGAATGTCGACCATGCAACGTACCAACTTTTATAGAAATGTGTCCAAAATATTAATCAGTTTGTATGCGTATCTTATTAAAAAAGATATTCAGATTATATTAGAAAAGATTATCAGATGGCGCCTTTTTCTACTATACGGAGCCTTTGTCGATTTTGATTGAACTTATAATTTTTGAATAATTATTATTATACAAACATGTAATTTTTTACAATTTCTGATTCTGATGATGATGAGGGCCCTGTGTCCTTGACGCAGTCCGGTCTGTATTTTTAACGTATAAAATACATTTTAATCATTTTATATGTGTGTTTTGGAGTTCCCTTATTAAATATTTTATTATCACACACGTTAAACAGAATTATATTAAACTGACTAATAAAGAACAACAAGTATTCAATTTCTATATCAAGATTAACTAAAATATTCCGTATAACAAGTGTGTCGGATTGCTAACTTCTAATAATAGTTGTAACCAATAGTGATATTCAACTTTTAACGTTTCTCGTAATTCGTGTTTATTTATCACTACAGCGATTCTTTCCGAAAATGTATCCCATTAATAGTTTTCGGCTTTTATGCGACCGATTTCTGACAAAATCAATGTGGAAACGACATTTGCACTCATTAACATTTCAACTTTGTAAATAATTTTTAATAATCGCAGTAATTTGCGGTTTAAGGAGACTGAATTTTGGTAGTTGTTAATCGAATGTGTTTCAAAATTAACAGGAATCTAGCTATAATTAAAAACTTTGTGCGATGTGAAGTTTTTGAGTCATTTTGATGCATTGATATTCGGCTTAAAATTGTATTCCAGAACTTTTTTTTAAAATTCGAACTCTTTCTTTCCGAGGCAACATTACCAGGTAGCCTATCTGCGTCATTTCATCGCAGTACATTTCGTGAATTCTAATGAAGACTGAACATGAAGTGAGTGGGACAACAATTTTGTGGTCGGAAGTGAGGGACAAAAATAATCGTGCTCAGATTTTTGTTGAATTAGTATCGTAACAAATTTTAAAGAAATTGGTAACCAACCCTCTAGCTAAGGATATAAGGGGTCATTTTCGACGGTTGACCAAAATATGAGACTAAAATTAATGAACCTATGCTTTATGTGGAACTATAAGCAAATACTATATAATATTTGAAATGAAAGCAGCAGCGCCTTTTTAGCTAGGGATTTCGGGGTATTTTTGAGAGATGGAAGGGGTTAAAATTAAAATAAATGTTGATTTAAGTTGGATCGTAAATAAGCCAGGTAACAAATTTTATTCAAATCCGTCTAGCTGTTTTAGCACGTTGCATTTACAAATAGACATACAGAGAAATGGACACAGAACAAGAACATTTTTTTTTTTGTTATTTATTCAAGTGCAATAGTATAAGTCTTTGTAAACTTTGCATCCTCAGAGAATAAAAGTTGAACACTTTATAACACAGATCAACTCTTTTTTGTGACATTCACCGCGATATGGCATAGTGGCACCTAACATCAGGAAAATATGTAGAATATTTAAATGTATTTTATATACCTATAAATAGAGATACTGAGCACATTATGTGAATACCGACACCTGATGTTATACAAGAAAAGCTCTGCTTCTAATACTGTAAAAACAATATCTATTAAATATAAATATGTTGGGTTATTGCCTATTTCTACAAATCCCCCTTAGTATCACAATCTCATCACTCGCCTGTGATTTGCAATGCCTGTGTTCAAATAAGATAAGATATGGTAGTTTCTAAGCTGAGAAAGCTAAAAATATATCTGTAAATAAAACATTTATAATTTTTGAATTTGTTGAAAATGAAAAAACTGATAATTACAATTGGGCAGAAAAAGGACTTCTTGGTGTTTCCAAAATCTCTTAATAAGCATCTGATGTTTTCATTTATACTTGAGAGTTCACTAATAAGTGTTTTTTTTTTTTTTTTCATTTCTAATATTTTTTATTCTTATATTGGGTGGTCGGGAAAAAAATTACTCAATACAAAGTTTAGCAACGTCAGCAATTCAAATCTTTTTGAGATTTGGCACACATTAAAAAAATGCATACTATCTTCAATTGCTAGAAGTTTCAAATAAGTAGGTTTTGTTTAGCTCAAACATTAAAAACATATGTCTAAAAAATAGCGTCCCTGGGAAAATGAATTTAAATTTTCTGCCCTCAATTGTTTCTTCCACGAGAAGATGCACTTCCGGGCCTTATCTAAGATAATATCCACCCTTCCTATACTGATTTTGCTTTTAAGTCCATGTTTTTCTGCTCCTAGTTCTTTACTAGATTTTTTTCTGCTTCTTTACTAGGCCATACTGAATAATCCATCTGATTACAGTCGGGGGAAGGAGACGGCCATTCATCCTTTTTGATTAAATTAAAGATCTCTTGCGTTAGATGATTCTGGATCAGTCAGTTTGTATGGAAGGATGCCTCGTCTTGCTTGAAAATAATGCCAAATCTCAATCGCATAAGATTTGAATTGTTATTAAACAATTGAACAAAGATTGAAGTTATTAAACTTTGTTTTTTGAGCAAAGTTTTTTCCTGGCCACCTCGATATATTACACATGTCATCTTTTTCTTTTTCGTCTATTTGTTGTCAATTTCTCTGATATCACTAGTTAATTGTTCTTAAACTAATGTAAAGCACATCCAATTAACATAAAGCAAAGCGAAATGGAAATAATTTCATTTCATTTCTTAGATATTCAGGGATATTTGAAGAACAACCATTTGTATACAGTTTTCGAAATTTCATATGCTAGGCCATCAACGATGAAAACAAATTTGCGCCTGCATTATTTGAAAGAAAACCAAATCTCTCTTGAATAAAAAGCTTATTTGGTTAAAAGATGGTCTCATTGTGAAGAAAGTTCTTTTCTTAGAGCAAAAAGCTTGAAGATGAAAGCATTACTTTCCCTTATGTAAATGCTGGGCTTACAGCGAGCGTTTTAAGTTTCTTTTGAATGCAATGTCAATCAAGATAATTCACTTTCTGCGTTTATTTACCAAAGCACACAAACACGGGAAATCCAATCTTTAAGTAAGTCGTTTCAATGTGAAGACTTAAGCTTTCCTCGCAGACAAAAACATTAACAACAACAAACATTTAGCACGATTACTAAGTATATTTTATAAGTATTATACATTCAGGAATTGTACAAAGCTACACAGCATCTATTCGATGTATCCAGAAGTGTAAAAATCGGAAATCTAAAGATTTCTAAACAATACCAATGGATTTTGTTGTGATTAAATTATTAAAGTAGAATAATTTAATGACTTTGAATTGTAGTAGCTAATAAAATAAATTGCTTGAAACAATTTTTATTTTTTATTTATTTAGTAATGAGACTGATCCGGAGAAAATTTAAATATTGAGATTTAAATGACGTAGAGTGACGTTGAGGATCAGTGACGTCAAAGTGTGTGACGCTAGTTAGTGGAATGGATCAGTAACGATCTGTAACGTCGAAAGAGTCAGACGTTCGTTAGTGTTGGTAGCAGTTGGTCAGGTAGCAGATGTGTGAATTACTGAGCCGGTTGGAAATTGAAATGCTGAGTCTAAAGCATATTAGTCGGAAGATATGGATTTCCGCAGAAGTAAAAGTTTAATCCAAGTAAGATTAAATTATTGTGAAAGGGATAACGGCGAGAAGTATTCTGAAGCCGAATGAACTATTCCGTTTTAAGGGTAACCCGGCAGGTTGAATGTCTTAGTGTAATAAGACGATGGAAATTAATGAAAGGCCGATGGTATGTAGCAGTGTTAATCTAATGGACAGATTAATATAGAAGTAAATATTTAATCGTAGGAAACCTAGCTATGAGAAGCGTATAAGACGCTAATTCAATTAAATTGAAGAATAGTGAAAGCGGTTCCGAGTAATGGGGAATTCCAAAGATAAGGAATTAGATATCTATTGGAAGATATAGTGGAACTATTATGGCCTTGTATTATAAGTATTCAATTGAACTGAATGTATTCTATTGCAGCATTATTGCGAGAACTATTATTTCTAGTAAGAAGCTAACCTGAACCCTCGAGATAGGAGTGGAACCATCCGAGCAGAGAACTGCGAAAACCAGATTGAGCATTCTCAAAGTAAGAGAATTATGAACTATATTTTTCCTATTATGAATGGTAATAAATACCGCTAGATATTCAAGTGGAATATTGGAAGAACTATTAGTAAATTTCCGTGGAAGTATGATCCGGAAAGATTTGGTATAAGTAAACCAGATGTTGCGTACCGAAGGATAGGACGACAACGTGATCCGAAGTCAAGTACGAAGACAACCTATGATGAGATAGGATAGCGCCATATTCGAATGGAAGAAATGGATACAAGTGTGCTTGAGTGTTGTGTTGGAGAATTCAACATAGTGAAGCGAAGCTAAGTGTGTTACAGTGCATCATAAGTAAGAAGTCAACAAGCGTCTTCTAGACTGTAAGTAGTGAACTATTATTACTAGTATTTTGGATGGGCCTCATAGAGTGACATTAATGAATGATGGAAACGAAGAGTGATTCGTACAGTGAACTCATTAATTAATATGAGAGCCAACTATTGATTCACATAAGGTGAAATAAAAGCTATTGAAGCGTAATAAATATTAGTATTCACATACGAGTGAAAATTACTTAGATTATATTAGATCTAGTAAATATTATTAAAGGCAGTGTAACAGTGATTAATATTTCGTACAAGTGATTGGGATAGTTTATCAATTACGAAGTAATTAATTGTGATAAAATAGCCAGTGAAATATTTAATGGTGTGATTTAAATATAGTGAGCTATAGTGAAATTATTCTAATGAGAGAATAATTAAGTAACTGAAAGTAAAGTTAAAGTAAAACAATGTTTAGTGTATTTGATAGTGCAAAAGTTTAGCAGATCAATTCTGAGTGAATCTGACTAAAGGAAGACAACTGTGACATTGCAGTGACTGACTTTGAAATATAAAAGGAGTTACTAAATATCTCCATTGTAAATATAGATTCACGAATTTTAAATGATACCTTATTAAAATAAAAATATTTTAATTCGCCTATACTCATTTTGTTTTCTTTGCTCATTCTCTCTGTTATTAGTAGGGTGTCTGCTGTTCATATATTCTATTAAATAGAATATTATTATATATTATTCAATTTCCCCCGTAGCAGATTTCTTTCGATAAAAGAAGAAACCACTTCTTTTATCCACTTGTTTATCTTTTTGCTCATTTCTAAGACTAGTATACTGGAGTTCCTGTAGAAGTTCAGTGCTATCTTGCGGCCATGCTGCAGTTATTTCAAATGGAAATGATTATATATATATATATATATATGTAGTATGTGTTACATAAGTGTGTTTTTATGTCTCTAATGTTTATACATATAGGGTCAGTGTGCCGAATATGAGACCCCCAGCCTACAGAATGTAGTAAGTGCTGCCGCCTGGCGACTGGAGCGTGAAACAGTAGTCTAATGCATCATCCGTCAGCGGTGAGTCAGTCGAGTGTTTCCTAGCGCAAACAAAGGTTCAGTAATTTCTCCCCTGAATTTGTGCTCGTCGACTTTTTTGCACGTGTATTTTCGTTGGCTGTTTTCACCTTTAAGATAAGACTCGTTTTGAAACTCTTAGTATCGGATAGATAGCTTTAAATGTGTAGTATAAACATGCCGGTTTGTTTTTAAGCTAACGTTAAGCCTAACCTAAAAAATTCGTTGGCGTGTATGACAACGCGGTCGTGCCTAATATGAGACCCCAAAGGATGCCTAATATGAGATAGGGGCTCATATTAGGCATTCTTTTTTTTTTCTTCATGCAAAGCTTGTTTATATATTTTTTTTAATTTTTTAGATGCCTTCCGAAACAAAACGCAAAAAATGGGATCCTGTAATAATGGTACGAGCTGTCAAAGCCTTAAGAAGTTGTGATAGGGGCTACAAAAAAAGCTGCAAAATATTTTGAAGTTCCAAAAGGAACTCTGGAGAGTTATGATAAAGATTCAGAAAAAACAGCTGAATCACTAGTAGACGTTAGTTTGGGAAGACAGCCTACTTTACCACAACATATTGAAGATTCGTTAGTAAAATACTGCATTGAGATGGATTCAAGGTTTTATGGCTTCAGAACGAGGTATATTAAAACATCATAAAAACAATGTGCTGGTGAAAAATGGTTAAAGGGATTTTTATAACGACACCCACAACTGTCTCTAAAATAACTTCAAGCAACATCGTTCGCAAGAATTAAGGGATTTAGCCCAAACAATGTGAAATTTTGGAATCTAAAAACGAAAAGTAAACAAAACCTGAAGTAAACTTCAACTAATTCGTTTAAATGTTATTTTTCTTTTTTACCTATTAGCGATGAAGATAAATATTACCTAATTATTGTTTAAAGTTTTGTTTTTGACGAACTTTTTAGTAATTACAATTCATTTTTTTAGGTATAGAAGAGGGTCTCATATTAGGACTACTTTTTTCAAACCCCAAAAATGTGACATTTGTGTTTAAAATTTCATATAAGACAAAATGTAAAGTTGTTTTAATTTTCTGTCATTGTTATTTGTAGTAAAATGTATGCCTTAAAAGAACAGTACGTTGGTACTGTAATTCCTCAATTATTTTCCTAGTTATAGATGAAAATCAAAAAGGGTCTCATATTCGGCCCACTGACCCTACATAAGCATTTGTATGTATGTATGTGCATGTTTGATCGAGTTAATTCATTTTCATTAATTTCCGAATGATATGAATATTGTTTGTAAATCATTTTGTGGTATTTATGCATCTGAAAAATTCATGAAGGATGAGATCTGAATATAAGAAATGAAATGAATTTATGACCAAACCTAAAATATGAAGGGATACAGGAGAGGATATAATATGTAATTTTTAACATATTTCCTATTGATCTCCCTTTTAAATTAAATACTTTTATTACATTTAATACTTTGATCATTCTACTTACACTTAAGTATATGATAATGGTTGTAAGTAAAATTTTAAAGGCTACTTTACAACTACGACTGCAAACAAATTTCGAAAGTTGTTATCTTTTGTAAATAGATAAGTGTGCGTGTTTTCCCTGCGATACAATGGTGGCTCAAAGGTGTCTCGAAGGTTAAGGCTTCGACGTTTCTTGGACCATTGGGACCAGTTGAGAATCTTTAACCCCCAGGAAAGAATCCATGTTCCCATTCCTTATATTGTGCTGGATGAACTCTAGGGCCTGTCCAGAAGAAAAATAACCAAGGAAGAAATCTACAACCAACAGTTCAGTGCCTACACCTAAACCATTGGAATTAGAAATATCTCCCAAAATATAAAGTTTAATTTTTAAGATTTAATTTAGAAGTGCCTGGATATGATTAGACTTTTGGCTAAATAACTTAATAAAATTATTTTTGGGCTATTAACTCAAAAACAAATGTCCAAAATACTTAAAAATTCGAACTGAAGATTTATAATCCGCTTTGAGGTAATTCCTAAGAAACTGAGAATTCCTAGTAAAATATTTTTAAAACTTTCGCTTCAACAACCGGAATAGAAACTTAATAAAAATTCTAATGACGAATTTCAAATAATACAGTTAAATCTTCGCAATTTCTATATTTACATTTACAATGAGCATTTTTCTTTCATTTCACGTCTCACAAAAATTTCTAAGAAATTGCAGAAAAATAGATTATGAAAATGATCTCAATACATTTCTATTCATAAGATAAAACAATCACTGTAATCACCGTAAGTTCCTGTAATGATTTCATTTTGATTTCCATATTTTGAATAAATAAGATAATAAGTAAGAATAAGATAGAATAACATTTTAAAAAGAAAAGAGCTTCAAATCTACTTGAATAACGCTGAAGTCCTTTCCATAATTTTAGGTGAGATTGAAGATTGAAGTTGAAAAGTAGTAATGGAAATTTTATTTCTATTTTTCCCTAAGATTGGTGTTTCGAATTTGAAAAACTTGTAAGGAATCGGCATTTGCTCTTTTACACATCTGCAGAAGGGCTTCTCCGTTACTTTACAATTTGTCGTGGCTGGTTTTAGTTCCTAAAGTTTTCCCTGCAAAAACCCATGAAATTTTAGAGTTTATTACCCTATCTATTTATTTAAAGTGTTTCTACAGAAATAGTCATCGTTTATAGTACAGGTTACTTAGGTAATTGAATATAGTTACCGAGATAATAGTTTAAATTAACTGAGTCTGCGAAATATTACTATTTATTTAAATATTTTCTTCTTTCTTTGTCTATTTTTTTGTTTGTATGCATTACGCTAAAACGGCTCGACAGATTTCCATAGAATTTGAAGCCTTGCTTATTTAGTATCCAACTTAAAACATAAGACATCTAATTTGGTCTCCACCCTCCCATCCCTGAAAAACGACCTCTGAAGTCCTTCGCTATTGAAAGTTGGTACGATGCTCAGCTGTAATAAAACATAAAAAATTATTTTGTTCAATGATTTTGTTCTCCCCCTCCCCCCAGACCTGAAATTGACCCGTCAGCGCTATACTCTGAGTCCCCAATATGAGATGGATAGCACTGCGTATAACTTAGTGTAAGCTATATTAAGTTTCAAGGTTTCACCTCTCGCGAGTTAGGCTACGTACCGTATCATTAAATCAAAAATCAAGAGGAGTTTAGATATAATAACCAATGACATTAGAGAGGCAACTCTAAATCCTTTTGAGCGATTCCATCTAAAGAGAGGTTCGAAAGAGTGTCGTTCTTGAATTCTTAATTCAGTTAGTGAAGGGATTAAGAATGTGACTGGCGAATTAAACAGGCTTATAACATTCATATTTAAAAAGGATAAGATAAAGTTAATCCTAATCTTACTGTATGATATTTAAAGCTTCGTATTTAGTAGTATTATAAATTATTTTAAAAGGAATAATAAGTAGAAATATGTTTCACTGAACTAGTAACCTCTACTATAATAAATGACACTATTTTTCTGCTTAGAGTTCAACCAATATCTATGCACTAAATACATCATCTCTATGTTCACCACGAGGCCAATTCCAGCATCAGCAAATTCATCGAGCAAAACTGACATTCGCTTACACGGTTCCCAATGATAAATTACGTATGGGAGTTAACTTTGAAAATTTGCTAAATAATTCATTTCTGACTTTTCGAAACTAGTGACATTTAGACATTTAGTTTTAACACATTTGAAATTTAACATCAACTCACACTGTACAATAAATCTGATTTCAGACATGTATATTGTATTCTCAATGTAAACATGAACTATCTAAGGATGTTCCATATCTGCAGTAACTTTAACACCGTTAATATACAAAACAAAAACAAAAGAAAGTGGCATTGAATTTTAATACACATTAATGAGGAGCTATTTCAAAAACAACAATGCTGTTAAAAGATAAGTACAGTAATAATACTAGCTGAAATGTAAACAATATACAAAGTACACGCTCAGCTTTTCATTTCTGACTTAAGCAGCAGCGCCAGATTTACATACTGAGGGGGAAAAGCGGGAGACAAAAAATAATTGTGTTTGTATTTTAATTTAGCCATCGTATCAAATAAATAAAAAGCATCGAATCAAATTTTAAAGAAATCGGTCGGGCCTTTCAAGGGTTCTCGGGATTAGTTTAGAAGAAGTCCATTTATTTTGGTCTTAACCTTTCGTATATGTTTAAAGTTGGACCAAAAAGAAGCTTCTTACTAAATTTGATGAAAATCTGTGCAGCCATTTTAAAGTGATGCATCTACAAATAGACAAACAGACCAATGGAAAAACGGAGGATACAAATGTTTAAGTGGGATACTGAGACTTCGAATACTACGGAACAAATGTTACAATTATTAAATTTATTGTTTCTGACGGAGAATGCGAAGTCTCACTATTTCCCTTGAACGTTTTTCTTTGTTAGTCTCGCGTGTCACTCCAAATTAGAGGACTGATTTCCTTCACGTTTGATTTGGTCAAGCTGAAAATACAACACGGCTTTTTTTTTGCGTGTGACTTCTCCGCCTCCACAGCTCTTCCACACAATGTATAACTTTCCATCCCTGCAAGCTCAGTTCCCAATAAGTGATGAATACCTTAACGTATTTGTATTATAAGTACGACTGCAATAACCCAAACATTACACTGGACAACAAAAAATCTTTACAGAATTCAAATAAAAAAATCGGATTTTTGCTGATACCCACGGTAATGACGTTAATCAAAGTCTCCAATTTACAGGAAATCCAATTTTCACCACTACTTAACCATTTATTGATGAACACAGAGAGATCTTATTTTAAATGTTACAATTGTTGATTTTCTGCTCCGTTTTGCTTCTTTTTAGTTTATATTATTACAGTAAACTAAATCATGCTTCTGCAAAAATAAGCACCGAAATTCATCGCTCTTGAAGTTTCGTAATCGAGAAGTAAAAAATTCTGCCTGTTATCTGATATCCTCAAGTCTCAAACAAGGCTATTTAAATCTCTTTATACTATTCGCTGTTATTATCTTTGACTAAATCTCAATTTAAATTGTGTGGCCAATGTATATCGCAATATCGGTGTGACTTGATATAACAAATATCTGATTCATCGTCGTCCAAGTTTCAACTCCCTGTTAGCTTAGGTGTAGGAACAGTGTAGTGTAGGAACTCTTTATTGTGGAACTGTAATTATTTACGAATGTGCAAATAAATATCTATGAAGTTTAAGATTCCTGTTTCATATGATCCGTAATTGGAATTATTTACCATCTTCTTAATATAAAATACTTAATTAATAAATAAAATTGACCGTCAAATTGAAGCATCTGATTTTATTAGCTGACGACATAGCTTTGTGACATACGCTTATATAGGCTCTAAACTCTAGAAATGCATTGAAAACACCAATTTCTTTCATTTTACTGTTGGGTGGGCGGTTGAGAGGATCCTGGCCTCCTCCAGAGTTTTCAAATCAACGTTTTTTTTTTCTTTTTTTTGTTGACTTCCTAACTTGGTTCATCCTGAAATAGAAATAGAATCCTACTTTATAGTAAGTGTCTTAAAACTTGCTTCATCCAACCAGTTAACGACTTAAGTCGGAAAGTAAAATCCTGCTGAGATTTTAGATGTTAGTGGCTTAACAGTAATTCCAAGTTTACAACTGCTACAGTCATTAATTGTAATTGGAAACCTAAATCTTCTTCGAGGTTCATTGCTTGACATCGCATAAAAGCAACAACCTGGTCAAACAATTAACTTAAAACTTTTTCTGTATTCAAAAGTCTGTGTAACAAGAAAACAGTAAATTTAGTGTTTCTGAAGTGAATGTTTTGTAAAGAAAGTCAGCAAAAAAATAAATAAGTTTCAAAATAAAGAAATATGCTTAAATAAATGTTTATAAAGATTTTATATTGCAATACAAAGAAACAAAAAATTCCCGCATTCAAATCTTGGATTACAGAAAGTTTAATAGTTTTCTATGTAGAGTATAAATAGTAGATACTAGGTTGATTCCTTACAATTCAGAAGATCTGGAACAATCCGTAAGCCTATATCGGTTACATTAAATAGCCCGAAAGCAATTTAAAACATTCACAAAACCAAACAACAGGCTTCAAGTGACAATAAAAGTAACTAACATAAAATTTAGATATCACAATTTCATTCAGATCATAGTACTATTCTCACTTAGGCTTAGCTAATATATGACTGATTTATGAAGGGGTATCGCAAATAGTGTCATATAGTATCACTTATATGAATATAATCAGGAGATTTTAAAATAAGGTCAGTTTTAACAGCTAATACTTACAATAAGCTAATAAGTTACTCCCAAATTCTAACACATTAAGTAAGCTCTGAGAAATAAGAATTAAGATCGAAATATAAAGAAAAGAATGTAACTGTAACATTTCTCAAAAATCAGCTAAAATCTGGTAGGATAGAATATAAGATTCCATGATATTTTGATGATAAAAGACCTAGACGTAATGGAATAAAAGAGCACAGAAATTCGTGGCATTCATATATACTGAATAGACGAATACTAACATAACTAACGAAACACAAACTCAAAGAAAAACGATGGGTAAGAAGACGAATAACGTAAATTGTAATAACAGAATCAGGTTCATCTTGAATAGAAGAAGGTGAACAATGTAATAAATAATCATAACTGCCTCCAGTGCTGTTGTTAAAACACTAATACTGACAGAAGATGGCTACTCTGCTTAAAAAGAAAAATATGAAATCGATTTATTTAACTATTTTATATTTGAGAAGAATTATAGATACTTATTAAGAAAGCAATTTTAAAATTTCAACTAATAAAAAATTAGCAAGAGATATAAAGTTATGAATTACGAAGTCTTAGACCGATTACACTGATTAGTCATACGTACATTAAGGAAATTGAAAGGGTACTGACTGGGATGTACAGTAAAAAGAAAGCTTTGTCAAAGAGAAATTCGAAAGTAAATTTTTTCTAACAAAATCTAAAGTCTTATACAAATGCAGATACTTCATTCTTCCTCATGGACAGAAAAACGGTTTTGATGACACTACAACAATTTTCATATCCATAAGATATGCTTTAAAAGTATATGATTAACAATAAAAATACTATAATAAACCAAATCACGGATTGACAAATTCTAGTTAGAATTCAATTTCACGCTTGACATTTTAATATTGATTGTTTAGTATTAGATTGAAAATTACAGTCATGCATTTTAACGAAAGCTAGAAAGGTTTCTGATGTAATAAGGAACCACTCAAAATAAATTGAATACAATAATCCACTTCAACTATTAAAGCCAGCAGGAAACTATGACTCAATTACGGATTTGTTATTTGTAAGCATTATCAGCAAAGTTACTTATACTTGATAACTTAGTTTATAAGCAAACGACATGAAAATACGGATGATGGAAATATTTTAAATTAAAGAAGTAGATTAGGACGAAAAAAAAATTAAAGAAACTAATTAACGTTTTTACATGAATAGTGAGTTAAAAATATTTACTAACAAGTACACCATTGTGTAGTAGGGAATGAGCATGCAAAGCTGGGAATCCATTTTGAGGAGTTCGGAAGTGTGGAATTGGAGTCTAAAATAATGGTTCTCATATTTTAAGTTGGACCATAAATAAGCATTGTATCAAATTTTAAGAACATCAGGCCAGTCTTTTAAAGAGGAAATCCGGTGGTCACTTTTGAGGGATAGGAAAGATGAAGTACAAATAAACAACTGACAAAGGAAGAAGAAAAATTTGAAATGGAACGTCACATGCTCAATTCAAAAAGTAATAATAGATATTATTGTAGTGTATATGCTCACTATAGTGTATATGCTTAGAGCTTTATATTGCATAGTGCTTATTATGCAGCTCGGATGGGCAATTTCGTGATCATAAATAATCAACATATCAAATATTACGAAGTAGACTAGATATTCTTCTAGTCATTTCTAAAAGAAGGGAATTTCGAGGGTCAATTTTGAGAGATAGAAGGCTGTAGATTAAAACAAAAAAGCCTAAGTTGATCCCAAATAATCTACATTCAGCAGTTTTAATGTCAAGTGTGGACACGGAAAATCAAAAATATACAATTGGAATAGTGATACTCCGCATGCTCAGTAACTAAAACTAGAAAAGCTTTGAAAATGCTAAAAAATGATAATTAATAAAATGCGACAAGAATTCTATCTTTTGTATCGAGTTTGTTGCCACTCAGTGCTGAAATAAAAAATTCAATGAAATCAACAATTTAAATAGCTTTAAATCTGAGTATTCAGTCTTTAAAATAGATTTCTTCTTAAATCATTAGCAGTAATTGACACTTCGATTAAACTGTGTGTAACATCAATCAGACTACTTAACGTGTTCATCAATTTTAAAGTAACTGTTTAAAAATACTTCGCAAAGTCAGTTTTACTATTTTGCATTTTGCATTTTGAAGAACTTTAAATTAGATTATTCTGCACTGAGAGAAGATTGACTGTGACATTTAACTCGACTTGGCTGTAATATAAAATTGAATTACCATTCCTAGGTTAACAAATGGGATGGATTTCGTAAATGTTAAGAGAGAGGCTGACACAAACACTAGGCTTCTGATCTACAAATGAATTCGGATATGGCAAATTTAGAATACTTTCTGAATGAACTTAAAGTCCACTGTCTTCATTGTTTCTCTTTTAATTAGTTTTTTAAATCTTCAAAATGGAGATACAAACTAAAGTCTAACTTTAAATTAAGGTCTTACATCTGTCTAATTTAAACGAAAAAAAAAATGCTGGAAAAAGTAAAATTTACATTAATTAGTAAAATTGTCTTAATCGGGTTAAACCCCGTTGGTTCTTCCTGGGAGCCATTTTCGAGAGCTGTTTGTACGTTCACAAGAATAACAGTATCCTAACACAAGGCGAGCACCGGATGCTTCACCTGTGTACAACAGTGGGCAAGCACCTGACATCAATACGAGCACTTTGTGACATTTAACGTGCATTAGTGACCGTGGGATAATTCATGACGGCAGGCAGAGAAAGTGGTGCGTTCCGGTTAAAGCAAAGCGTGTCTGTCATTAAGGTTTATTTACGAGTCGAAGGGCAACATCTCTGCATCAAGACGTTTATTTGATGAGGAATATGGTTTTCTCCGGAACGTGAAACAATGACTGCAATCAAGAAGAAATTTGAAGACACTGGTTTTGTAGCAATAAAACATGATGCGAAAGAATCACTCACCACAATCATTATCGAAGAGAAACAACACATTGTTGCTACTATTTACAAAATTGACTAGGTCATTTAATTATTGCTACTGTAAGCAATATTGTATGGGTCTAACTGATACATCCTGTAGATTAAAAAGTAAAAAGAAGAAAGTATTAAACTATAAAGTGTAAAAACTTAAATAATAAGTGAAAAGTAAAATTTAAAAAGTAGGTAGATATAAACCAGGAAAAGTAAGAAAGATTTCAGAAAAGATTTCAAAAATTATTTTAACAAATAATTTGAAAAAGATACATATTTATCTACAGAAGAATAGGCAAACAAATATTAAAAGTAGCATATTTGGCATTAATAGGTAAGATATTCAAAATTTAAGATCAAGACATTTCAGCATTGTAATTGTTTTTACAATAGCTAACAAGAATGGAAATTGTGGATTCGAAATACTAGTTCGAATATGTCCAACATGGAAATTCATATTTTCATAATCCATATCTACAAAGTTTTAGCCACTGCTACGGTGCTTAGTTGCTATAAGCTGAGGTCTACACCACTAACTCAGGTTCACCGATAAAATGAACTAACTCTCCGAAGCCAAGTTGCAAAATAAATTTTACACAGAAAGTCCCTTTAATCAAATGCTTTTTAAAATCCGATTGATAGTAGATTTTTACATTTTATTTCCAATACGCCATCCTCTTTGCAGCTGCTTTTCTTTATTTATGGTTTGTTTACTAGTCTCTCTGACAGCTCGTAATATTTTAATAAGATCGAAGTAAATTGCATTTGCTTCCAGGAATGGTAGAGACAAAAAAATAACATAAAGATCAAAACAGTATAGATCAAAACAGTTGAAAACATTTATTTACGAAAGGTATTAGTTGTAAAAATCGCCTATTATTAAAAAAATTGATTTACTTTGAACGCAAATTAACTTAGTTTAAAAAAATATACGATTTCTTTTATGATTACTATTATAGTATGCGCATAAAAGAATCGTATTTTTTTAAAACTAATTTAATTTGCATTCAAGGCAGATCAATTTTTTAAATAATAGTCGATTTTTACAACAAACACCTTTCGTAAATCAATGTTTTCCACTGTTTTGATCTAGACATTCTTTATATGTTATTCTTTTGTCTCTACCATTCTTTGAAACAAATGCAATTTACTTTGATTTTATTAAATATAATAACTCCGCTATAAACATGCATACTTACGTACACCAAGAAATTAAATCCCTTAAAATGGGCCGCGTTATTAGTATAAAAATCGTACTTTTAAGTCAAGTTTGAAAGTACAGAGCACAAAAAAAAAAAACAAGCGAGAAAACTGCAGCACAATGATTTCTTTTATTGCATTTACAATTTTAGAAAAAGCACCAAATTCTGTAGTATACTGAGATCAAAATAATGCATAATCCGTAAATTTCAAAAGTTCACTTCCACAAATTGTTTATTACAAAATAAAATTCAAACAAAGAAAATTAATATATTACAGAAATTGCTTTGCGATGAAAAGGTTAAGTAATTCTGTAATATATTAATTTTCTGTGTGTGAGGGGGCTGAGCATACAGCTGGGATTTGCGGAAGTGTTTTCGGAAATAATGAATATTAATATTGATTAAATATCACATAATGTTTTCCATTTGGTGAAGCATTGACATTCAGTTCATCCTCTTGTTACTGTTAGATCATCTGTTTTCTAATATGTGTTTCAGCCTTTGAGACAACATTTCCGTTGTCATCTTTCACGTAGTCTTCGAAGAGATAATTCAGACTTTTCCAGATTTATCGCATCTACTGGTTTCTTGACGGTGATTATACTAGTGTCAGCCACTAGCCAAAAATCATTCAATCACTATTCAACTTAAGACAGAGATAGAAAACACATGAAATCCACAAGATAGATTTCGCTTTCTTTCAATTTCCATTTACCTTACTTGGTAGGTCATTGTTTCTTTGCTGAGAATTGAAATTCAGCATCCATCATCGTTTCAACAAATGTCTTGGCCCCCAGTTGGGTTACAGTTTAGACCAAAGAGTGCCCAGGTATAGTAATGGGAGGATTATGTTAGTCCTCGCAGTTCAATCCAGAAATAATGAGGGAATGGTTACAAATAAAACTATTGCTATCCAACAAAAAAAAAAAGGTTGCAAAATTGTTTTCTTTTTGGAATGAAATGGAGAACAATTAGCACATTGAGCTAAAATTATTTCCTGAGAGAAATCAACACAGTAATAATATGGATAAAATTTTATTTTAATACGTCGTTTCTAAATAGAGGAAATTGTGCTGAAACTTTCGCTTTTGGCCACGCCTCCAAAAAGCGTGGTCACGTGGTTGTGACGTCAAAGTTCCCCAACTTTAAAAGTGAGTCAGTTCAACCTGCATCTTACACACTTCGGCATTACTTTATTCAAATGACGTCTGTGAAACATTCAGAAGTTAAAAACTATTATAAATACTGCATTATGCCACTGTGCAAAAATACAAACGGGACTTCGCCAGACAAAATTTTTATTTCTATGCCGAAGAAAGCAGAAAGAAGAGAGGCGCCGCTCGCCGAAAAATCAGTTGTTTTATCTATCAAAATCACTTTAATATATTACAAAAGAACACATTTCTTATAAATGTGCATTCTAGTAAATAATAATTAAATAATTAGTTCTTACGATTCACTTATCGGTGACTGCCGATGCATTAGGTAGAACTCAAAATTATTGAAATCGTTATCTGATGTGGCTGAAATTATTTTCAGTATGGTTTTAAATTCAAATAAATACTCAAACATTCATGAGTATTTTTTCCTCATTGCTACAAAATACTTTACAAAAAGGTTAAAAATATTCAATGATAAGCGCAACAAAAAATAATATTGAAAATTGCTGTTGCGGAGTATTTACCATTTACATTTTCTATAATTTAGAGAATTGTTTTACATCGAAAAGATTTAAAATTATATCTTCTTTTTAAATTTATTTTAAGAATAACTTCTAAATTCTTTTACTTTTTTCCCGTGTTTTGATAATGCTGAAATATTTTTTTTTTAGCAAATTGATTTAATTTATAAGCTTTTAATTTATTTATTAATTTAATTTATTTATGTATTTTTTTCTTTTAATTGCTAAACTGATAACTAAAAGTAATTTTTATTTTGACACGTAAGAAATTCAAAAAAGTTTGTTTTATTTCTCTCATTTTGTTTGCTAAATTTGAAGCGATTCGCTTTTGAAGTATAAAAATGTATTTGCATTTGCTTCTGATTTGCGCGACTCAGCCCGAGGCTCGGTAGCGTAATGAAGACCTCGCTCAGCCGTAGCCAGATACAGTATACGAAGGCTACGTCGCTCGTTGCCCGGCCTCGCGCTTAGAAGGCCCCGCGGTCCACGAATTGGTCAATTTTGATTACGTAATTACAGATTTTGAAGCCAAATAAAATATTTAATATTTACTGTATACTCGTGTATATTATACGTGTGTGTGTTTTATTATTATAAAATTTAGAAGTACATATATTTTTTATTTTTTATCTTTTTTATTTTTTTTTGGCCCCGCAAAAAGTTAACGCCAGTCTTCGCAGCTGATACGAAATTCTCTCAGATCTAAAATTACCTAACTAAAACGATTAAAGTTTTCATAAACAGCATGACGCAATATTTAAAAATCTACAAGTTTTTATCTTTGTTTTCTAAAAGAGTATTGATTACCTTTCAGTTTTCATACCCTTCATTTCGGCGGAAACAAAATCTTCATTTCCAGCAAAAAAACTGACAATCATTAGGTAAATTCTCTGAATTACACTTAACAAACAGGCTCTAGCAGAGATGTATGAAAACTGAATAAATAAAAAATCGGGAAAGTTTTGGAGTTTCTTTATGTTGCAAACGTAACAGTCTGAGTATGGAGTCGAACGATCGAGAAAAAGACATCAGACCAATCACAGAGCGTTTCATTTTGATGACGTCACGGCACCATTTCTGTCTTTTCGAAAATAGATTTCTTGAAAAATACTTAAAATTGAGCCGAGAGTTTTAGGATGGTAAACTTTTGAAAATAAATTAGTGGAAATGTAAGGTCAAATGTGATTTTTATTTCAGAGAATTGTTCCCCATAAAGGGCGGAGGGATATTACAAATTGCTCCTCGCACGCTAGTAGTTTAGATTATCCGAGTTTCTGTTACAATTGAAAGTTCCATTTTCTAAACAGGGGAGTTCTGAAATGATTTCCAGAAAAATTCTTGATTTATAATGACCACTGCTTACGGTTAAAATCTAAGGTCATTATTTATCAGACTCAGAGAATCTTTTTTTTAAATAATTAACTCAGTAATATATGCAACAGCACGAATGTTTTGATATCCACATATAGGTACTGTATGAAAAAAATTCAAAACACAACTCTCTTCATTACATACCTTTCATTTTCATCCAATCTTTTGCTAAGCCTGTACTGAAGAGCTATTTTACTGTTGAGCTAGCCAACAGTAAGATTAGAATCATATTGTTTATTATTTATTCCAAATCTTTCTTTCTCCGATATACATTAAGGAAAGTTGAAAACATTCAATGATGTAAACATATGGCCGATATGCTTTTCAAAACTTGCCCTTTGAATTTTTTTTTTTCTTTTTCTTTAATATTTTTTCCAACTTCACCATTTAGAGCTTGGAAAGGTACAATGACTGCTTGGATGTTGATGCAACTGAAAACCAAGAATTGGAATGAAGAGAGGATTACCTAATGTCCTAATATGGCTATTTGTTGTAAAAGTGGTTTTTTTTTTTTCAATTTCTCAGTAAAACAGAAATGGCATAGTCTAATATATTAACTGTTTAGGTCTAATTTTACTCAGAAAATCTAAAAAGCAAAAACATTTGAGGGAAGGGTCACCCACGACAAATTTATTAAAATTCTTCATAAAAAAATTACATAAACACAAATGTGAAGGTGCTGGAATTCTCTAGTAATTTAATTTTTTCATAATATCTTTTCTTACAGTTTGCAAAAAAACATGAAAATTTCGAATTTTTGTTATAAATTTGTGATTTATTGGAGTGGTATGTTCATACTATATATTTACGTGGTCTTTGTGTAAACTTCGATATATAAAGCTCATCCAGACATTTAATTTGGAAACACGACTAAAAAATCCAGAATATTAAAAATATTCGTAAACTCAGTGGGTTTGGAAAAAATTTTTTTTTTCTTATTAATAAAGAATAAAATCAATATGAAACTTAATTCTGCTAATATCTTTTGCTTTTTAGTCATTATCTTCAATTTCAGCAAGGATTATTGGTATTATTACTATAATCATTAGGTACATCCTCAGCAATCTATCTCATAGTGTGGACTGAGCATACAGAGATGGGGATCAATTATGAGGAATGTGGAGAAAGGAGAAAACAAAATACTCTTCTTATATTTAAGTTGTGCAATAAATAAGCATCGTATCAAATTTTATGGAAACCTTTCCAGCCGTTTTAGCCTTAGACGAACGGATAATCACAGAAATACTGAAGAAAAATGTTCAAATTGAATGGTATGACTTCCCATGCGCAATGAACAGATTACTGTCAGTAATCACAATAGAATAATAGTTAGACTCGAATATATTCACTATAAAAACATAATAATATATATGTAAACACTTAGATACACACAAACAAAAATGAAGAAGTATTCGTCAAAAATTAAACATTAGCAAATGTATTCAAAATAAACAAAAGTCACTAAACAAAAATCTGAGATACGAATCAGCTATCTTAGTTTTTCGTTTTGTCGTATTTTTTAAAATAGCCATCTTAAACTTCATTGTTGTGATTTGAAATTCTTGAATATATGATTTTATGCATTTATTTACGAAGTCCACATTACTCAATGGATTCCAAATAAGCGTAATGCATGTCGACATACTCATAATATATGCTAATCTTTTGACTTTAAACTCAGATTGTTCTATCTTTCACCATTTGAATGAAAAATTGAGATAGGTTCAATGTCTCTATAGATTCGGAAAATGAATATCAACAAATAGCATTTTATCAACAAATTTCAGTGCCTATATAATGTATGTACTGTTCATCAATATTTCTGTTAGCACGTTGACGATAGAGAAAGACTGAAAGCCATGTTTGACTTACTTAATTTTGGCATGTTTTTTTATTTTTTTTTTGTTTTCCACATTTTGACCTTGTATTTATTTTCTGTTTATTATTTTTTGAAGAGTTACTTTATTTTCTGCATTTGCTTATGTATGTAGGAAACTGATTGCTGACTGAATTCGAAGATAATTTACTCCAGTAATTAGCCAATAGTATCTTGTACAATCCTTCAGTTTTATTAATAATATTAAGTGGTAAAGTTTGTGAGTTTGTCCATAATAAACTCAAAAACTGAATTGATTTTGATAAAACCTTTTATTCTTTATTACCTCTGAAGTAACAGAGGCTATGTGTTTTAATGCAGTGGCAGTTAATAAAAATGTGAAGCAAGGCGAGGAAACAAACGTGATTTCCGCACTTAAACCTCGATAAGCTGCATAAAAGAGATACGCCAAAACCATGTATGAAGGAATTGTAGCATTTCAATAGTTCTACAAAAAATTTCGCGCCAGTATACATTTAAATTTTATAAATAACTGAGAACAAGTAACTTCAGGTGTTTAATTGTTTACATTTTCATGGCTTCCACTTTTTGTGATGAATATTAGCCAACATTTTACAGAGATACAAAAGGAAATAAAAGAAACGGAAAGTATAAGGAACAAAAACGCTATCATTTACACTATCTACAACTGATAGTTTACGAAGATATTATTGATAGAGTAAATAAACTAACTTAGATTAAAAGCTGGTGCTCCAATTGTGTTGTTGCCCAATTTGAATCCACTAAAACTTTGTAATGGCACCAGGTTACCTATTAAGGTAATACTTGCCGGATCTGTTGCAGGAGAATTTGAAGTATAATGATAAAGGAAGGAGCAAAAGTTAGAAAAGATAATGTAAGCAATTTTAATTTGAAATAAGCTGATCTTTGTGATGCAGATAATCCAAAAACTTATACAATAGAAGGCTCACACTTTAGGTTTTTTTTTGTAGTATTGTTGATTTTATTACAATGGATGGATAGAGGCAAAAAGCCATAAAATAAACTTACATGGTTATTTTTTAGAGCATTAATAACGAAGCAGTCTTAAATATTTATTTTATGTTCTTTGATAGTTTAATAAACACTTATTATATAGAAACATTACTGAAGTTTATTGATAAATGAACTTTGTTAAACTATTGGTATATTCTATAACAAGGTATTCGAAAATTAGATGCCAACTATATAAAGTGTTTTTTCTTTTTTGTGCCATTGCCATATTTTGGGTTACCGAAATGTTAATTTGAGGTTCCAAAATAAACTGTATTGTATCCACAATTTTTTCCCTGTTGTTCCACCATGGTATCTACATGCCATAAACAGTGCTGCCAAGACAGGAAATGGCTTAGAAAATATTAAATTAATTCATTGAAATTTGGTCGGACGTTAGACATTTGACATGCACATTGCGGATTGTTACCAGTATTTGACATACACATAAACTTTCAGCAACTGGTGAATGAATAAGAAATGAGCAAATATCTAATAATTGTAATTAGTTGTACGGCATTGATCAGATTCTATTACAACGAGCAACATTTTCATGTCAGAATTTTGAAAACAACCGACAATTCAAGTCAAAGCGGCCATATTGGTTCGGACGTTACAAGCATTTGGCACATGGTTTTCAACAAAAAAGAGGTTTCACAAATGTAGGTAAAAAGTTGCTTTCTACAGCAAAACCTTCTTTATAACTTAAAAATCTTAATAAATACTAAAAACGAATTTAAATTTGGATTAGTGATTGTTTTACAGAAGGCAATCTCTGAATGTCGGACGTTACAGATTTTGACAAAAAAGAAATTTCCCGTTTCAACTTAGGCTTAAATTAAGAATTGTAGCACCCTCTGAAGCTACGAAATTTGCACAACCAAATAAAACAATAGACAGCCCACTAAGCCTAATTTTGATCATTAAACAATTCAAAAAGAATAGCATAAGATTGATTGTTTCGGACGTTACAATTTGACATACACAAAACTCAATTCAAGTCGGATTTTTGAAAGGAAGATGTGCATTTTTGCAGTCGGTCAGATATCTCCCTTTGGTGGGAATTGTTGGAGCAAACTTAAGACATGGTTTTACAATTTATTCCACATCAAAAACGCTTCTAGAAGTGGAGCTATACTAATTCAATGACAGCGTTGTTTGCTCAGTTAACATTGCGGCTGATAAATTTAAGCACTTTTTGCTAGTTTTAGTTAAAATTAGTCACATAAACCATTTTAATTATGGTTTTTATTGCTTTTCTTGTTTAATTGAACATTTTAAGACTAGGTAATACACGGTTTGTTTTTGTTTAGGTTGTAATAATGAAACTTGAGCCTTTTAAAAAACCCAGTTTCTAAACTCCCCAGAATATGGCAATGGCACTTTTACTATTAAATACCTTATTAATTTTGTTGAAGTTGAAGTAAAAACCAAAATACTAAAATTTTACAGTTTTGAGCGCAGCATTTGGTGACTTATTTCAGTATTTACTGAACGATCTTAGTCTATTTCACTCGGCTTTGGAGCCATCTACTAGGCCTGGATCCAAATCAGGGACATAAATAAATCAAATCTTATCCCAAACGAAATGGACTTAAATCATGAAAATATAAATACTTTGTAAATCATGTAAAAATGTTTATTTCTATTCTGGGCAACATCAGTGCATTTCCTAATATACATATAGTTTATTTTATTTTACTGTATACATACAGCTTACAATCGTTATGAATATGGAGCTACTGACTATTGAGAGGCTATTTTTCATTTCTAAAACAGCTCTGCCGTTTTCTCAATGGTGTATTTGAAATCACATTTTAGTGGTTTTCCTTCTAATTCTGCTTCTGCTTCTAAATTGGGCCTTTGAGCATCGATCAGCCGTCTTTTACGTTTCACGTAAATCTGTTTGTGCTGCTTTCTCCATCTACAACTAAAAGATTCCGCTTCAAATCTGGATAATCCTTCCCTTTCGATCGGAGTTAAGCTTCTCTTTGGAAATTCAAAGGAAGAATTCCCTTCCGACTTGAATGCGAACCATCCGGATTTGTCAGTTGTTGATCGGCAATGCGGAATAGTGGGCGGATAATGTCTCCAACTCTATTTGTTTTATGATAAATTATCGTTAATGGGAATTTCAAATTGAATCCTAAAAAAATATTATCTCATTTTGTCGTTTTAATTCTTAAAGATCAAAAAAAAAAAAATATGTCGAAAGTTGCTTCCAGGTATATTAAATTAGCTCCGCTTGTTAATTTTTTTATCTCATTAAAAATAGAGATAATCTGCAGACAGTCAACTTATTGCTACATTCAAATTCATTAAAAATAAAGTTCTCTTCTGTTGAATAAAATCAATATAATTTCTATTTGCAATTCCGAACTCATCAAACCTACGATGCGAAGCATAATTACATAAATATTTGTTCGAAAACATTATCAACTAAGATATTCTTTATTGTTTTAAAATTCTGAATATTCAGTATTCAGTAATATTTACTCTTCAATATTACAATTTAAGTAGAATGGTGGTATCCACAGCGTAGAAGAAAATAAGAATGCCGTGATTCAGATTAATTTACAGGATCTAGACCGAAATAATCGTCCTCATATTTGAAGTTGAACTGTACCTAAGCATCGTAACGAGTTTTAAGGAAATTCATCGAGCCGTTTAAACGTATGCGCGAAAAAAACAACAACAACAACAACAACAAAAATTGTGTTATATTCATTTCGCAATATCCCCTAAATTTTGTGAGCAGTGTATTAAGACGGTAAGCCTAAATCCCTACGGAATAACTATTTTACCAATGTAAATTAATAAATCTACAAAGACTGAATAATAAGTTATAATATGTAAATTATTTAAGAATATGTTATAGATTAGATTAGATTAGATTAGATTAGATTACTTGTGAATGTGGGTGGCTGGACAGCCGAGCACGTCGACCTGAAAGATCTTTTGTGCTATCCCACGGAAAGAAGGACAGACGGAAAGAAAGACTGAGAAAGGATGGTGTGAGAAATGCAGGGGAAATGGGAGAACCCCGGGAAAACCTGCCCAGCGCGGATCGCCACCATCAACGAGAATCGCCACAAGAGAATCAAACCCGGTACTCACAGGTGAGAGACCAGTGTCAGAGCGACATCGCCATGTTATAGATTAAGTAGAGACTGAAAAATATTAGTGTAATCAAAAGTAGCCATTTGACATTTTCATTAAAAATAGCACTACGCCGTAATGCTCAACTCGAAAGAAATTAATAATAAAATAGCTGTTCATTAGTATTTTCATTTTACATTTTGTTCTTTCAATAATAAATATGTTTTTCAGTAACAAATAGCTGCTCCATAATAACTCAGAATTTTGGTTGATGATGATGAGGGTTCAAATATCCTTGAAGACCTGATATGTATTAGCAAGTAAAAAGGCTCTTAAGTAATCAATTTCAATCCTATTTAAAATTATCAATAACCTTTAGCATAGTTGGATTTATAGAAATTCCTAGAAATAAAAGGAGTCAATGAGTAATTCCTCCTCATCTTTATTTAGTTAACGACGCATCTACTATAGAAATTCGTCCCAGATTTATCCTTCAAATTGTACTAATTTTCGCAATATTTGTTAAAATACATTTACATTTACGAGATAACTATGAAGACGGTAAAGACATTTACTAATAAGTGTTGGACGGATTTCCATCGAATTTGATATATAGTCTTAAAACATTAGTTTTAGTCTTCACCCATCCTATCCCTGAAACCCCTTCCTAAAACCGCTGGGTGATTTCTTTACATTTTGATACGCAGCTTATTTTGGTTCAATTTAAAACCATTTGATTTGGTCTTGATCGTTCTCATCCATAAAAACTGATTCTCTGAAACTCTCGCTGAAATGGCCAGATTGATTTCTCTTAATTTGATACGATACTTTAGGGTCCAACTTAAAATAGGAGTATGATTATTTTGATCTCCTGAGCTATAGATACTCCAAACTATACGAAAGTTGAGCTTAGAGCGTAGACCGTACGAGACGGTATGCAGACCGAGACGGTACCTAGACGGTACGTAGACCGAGACGGTATCAGACGGTACGTAGACCGTACGAGTTTCTACTGGGCGCCAAAGATATAGTCTCCGACTTTTTAATACTCATCAGGGCTAGTTGAGATTGGATGATCGGAAAGCTAGTATAATAGTAAACAAAGGGAAGCATTTTAATTTCAGTGGCTATCAAGCGGAGACTAAGAATGCAACGTTCGGGAGGGGAGAAGAGAGGTTAATTTTGAGGAAAGAGGGGCCTTTAGACCAAAATAATAGTACTCATATTTTACGTTGGACCTTAAATAAAAATCTTATCAAACTTTAAAGAACCCATTTCAGTGAGAGATTTATGGGGTCATTTTTGACGGAGGGGAGCAGTGGAGACCAAACTAAATGGACCTAAGTTTGAAATTGGACCACAAATAAGTTAAGCAGCAAATTTATTGGAAACCTTTTTCATCTTTTTAACGTGATACATTCAGACAAGCAGACAAATGGACAAACAAGAGGCAAAGATGCTGAAACAGTAATAGTAAATTAAAAATAGTCTCTATTGTATAGCGAAGTCACAATGTCTTGATCTTATAATGTCTTCATTATTAGAAGAGTGAGTCTTAAAAACCATATTAATTTAGGATAGGAATATTGCTTGAAACATTTTACTTGCATTCGAAGAGTATTCTAACAATTAGCAAAGAGTGATATTCTTTAGTTCACAGTAAGCATTTAAATTAGTCAGTTGCAGCAAGAAATAGATTTTTCTTCTGTTGTCAACTTGTTTATTGTAAATTAACACCTCTTTGATATTTTGTTATTCATGAAAAAGAAACTGTAAAAGTCAAAAGTAAAAACTTTTAGATATTCATCGTCCTCTTTTTCTTTCTAATTCCATTAATGAAATGTTATGGCAGGTTTGCAATTTCTGCGCTTCCTACAGATGTTGCAGAGCAGCTATATATTCTACAATAGGTCAGAGTAATATTTCTCGTCAGCTGCGATTGCCCTAAAAATTAACTTGGTAGAAACCAATTGAAGAACCAGAGAAATTACCAATGAAGACTTAAACGATTTGAAAGTGACGCGTGTAAGCTTCCTTATATACCAAACATTAGAAATATTAGATGCTGTCATTGATCGTTCTTCAACGGGACAATCAACTTTCTCTTCATTTTTCTATAAAATCACCATCTCCTGACGTCTGTCAAAATATCTGAGTTAGATACAAAGGATCTCATTCCGGAACCACTTAACTGACTTCTGATTTTCTTCACGAAAACCATCTTTCTTAACTGATTTACATGGCAAATACATTCGAAATCTAATGTGACGTCTTGGACGAGGAAGTGAATGGTAATTAAATATTCATTAGAAGTTCAAGAGATTTTAACTATGCAATGGAATTCAGGTTTTATTTATCTGAAAGTCCACTTTGGTAATCTTCCGTTTGCCAAACATTCACATGGATCGTTTACAAGAAGAAATGTGAGGAGCATATTTCCATAATCGGATATAGAAAAAAAGTGGCTTTCTTACTGTAAATAATACATTGGATATGGATGACATTTTGCACAAAGTTGAATGACGGGAAGAAGGTGGTTTTTAGACGAAGAAAATCTGTAGTCGGTCATGGTCTATTGATTTATTCCTTTTTCTTGAGAGTCAAATTTTAAGAAATCAGTTAATCAATTCCAAATTCAGTTTAGTAGTGGTAGATAACCAGGATTCTACAGGAGTCTGATAAAGGACGAGTTCTGGTTATTCAAGAAAAAGAAACAAATTACTCTTGATTTTTTTTAAAGTGATTACAGCCAGCATATTTTGGCAAAAGCAATTTTTTAAATGTTCTACTAAATGTTAATTTTTTTTGGCATTCTTTGGAAGATTTTAGCAGATTACTTCCATTCTTAAGAGTTTGCAAGTGAACGAATTTCAAAGAACTAATTCCTAATATCGTTTCAGACACCTAAGCAACATTTCATAGGTGACCTACCCGTGAAAGACGACGAGTCTTTTGTAGACTTTCTCACTCGCACTCTTGCCTTAGCAACCCTATTTTTGCTGTCGGTTTTTTCTTAAAGGTTCCTTGTTACAGGCGATTCCGTTTCATTCTCTTTGTAATGGAATGTTGCTTGTTATGTTGTTTTTTTTTGTTGAATCACCGGAGCTTTTATTTGTTCAAGAATCCCTTTTACGCCCTTCACAAGCCCGACAAAAAAAAAGAAGCATAATCCTTCGCCTCAAGGAGATGCAAATATCAAAAATTCGTAGGCATCTTTGTTCCCAAAGGTTTAGACCGTTCTCTCTTGTTGGCCTCGACGGTAAATTCGGGCCAAAGAATCTTCCACTTTGTAGTCGTTATTCTCTATAAGGATCAGCCTCGCGAAGGCATTACCTGACAAAATGTTTCAGAAAGACTTTCAAACACCAGAACATAAGAAAGTTTTCTTTAAAACGAAAAAAAAAGTAGACGCTTCCATTGCTACCAAAACAGAACAAGTATTAGACGTTACGACACAACACGGAAGTATTTTCATGAGAGTAAAGTTATTTAACTAAATATTTCAGCAAAAAAAGCTGACTTTAGGCTAAGTTACTATTTTGAAAATAAAACTAAAGCCACTTCAGAGAAAACCTTGTTACAAAGATCAAGATGGTAGCAAAAATAGTGAATATTTTACATAGTAATTATTTCTCTCCTATTAATCAGCTTATTTTTGTGGCACTTAGCATTATAACAAAATATTTACCATATTGGCGGCAGCAAATTAAGCAGAAAATGAACTACATTTGGTTTCTACAAGATTTTCTTAACTGTAAATTTAATTAGGAATACGTAAATGATGTGTAAGTTAAACATATAAGACATAAGTGCAAAATCCCTGGATGTAGAATTTAGAAAGATCACCTATATTACGTAAGATAAGTGTAAATTATATTATAAACGCTTATATGTAATTTATAAAGAACATAACTTATCCATACATTTCGTTGATCCATAAACAAGAAATATACAGCATGTATTTTCATATCTTACTGGAGGTTTTGACAATGCTTGATACTAATTATTATAAATCGTTTGCAATAAGTTGGATGCCCTGCATACTTTCTTAAACTAATCAAATTTATATATTTATTAAACTGCATCAAAAATGTCAGCTGTTGTAATTAAAAAACAATTCACTAAGTCATGTCCTCAGGATTTTCTCCCTATTTCCATGGAATTTATTAATCAACCCCCTTTTGGATCAACAATGGTCAGCTAATTCCTTAATACAAGTCTTTGCTGATGATTTGGCTATTCCAGAAGTCCAATCCAGAACTTTACAAAATATTGAAGAAAAATTAAATGTAATGTTGAATAGTGAGATGCAATGAGGATGTATTAATAAACTTATCGTTAGTGCCTTTAAATTTAAAGCAATTTTATTGAGTACTACATAATAAAACTCAGAGTAGTAGTACTACTTAGGAAATCTTGTAATTTTGGTAAATAATGTTATGATAGAATGGGATCCGAAATATAAATATTTTAGTGTAAGTTTAGAAAACATAATTACAAATCTATTGTGATTGCTAATAGATCAATTATCAAGATGTGGTGGATGTACATGCGGGTTATCTTCATCAGCTTACAGACATATTTATACGAGCAATATAACCAAAGGTTTTATATGCAGCTGCTGTTTGGGAATATACTTTACGTATCAATATAGTAAAAGATCAGTTAGTATCTAATCAAAGAATTTTTCCTTCTAAAATTATAAAGGCTTCAAGAGTGTCTCAACTGAAGCAGCTTTGGTTTAGCTAATTGACCTCTGCTTTTGGAAAGACAATCCTTGATTTATTCTCTCTTGAAAAGAAGCAGGATTAACGCTGAACATCAAGGATTTATTTGGAAATCAGGATTAATGTGCTTGCTATATAAAAACTGAGCTTACTTACAAGCACTCTCTACTTCTCCGAAAACCGCTAGATATTTGTTTTGAATTTTAACCAGTTTCATTACGGAATCTGATATTCAAATATAAATTAATGGCTCTAAAATATCTTTGGGGATATAACGAGTTTCATAGTTATAGTTTTTTCAGTTATAGTATAACAAGTTTTTGTAGTTATACACCTCAGCATATTTTAAAGTTAATTTGAGTACTCAATTATTTTTCAGACAGATCTTGTGGATCTATGTTTTGCTGTTAAATGGGTAACTTTTTATGTTGCATTTCCTGTAATTATATTAATATTTCTTTTATTTTTTTATTCTTAGTTAATGTAAACTGAACAGAGCAGCTGTTTACTATAGAAGATAGAATCGAAAACAGACTACAGTGAAGACACTAGAAGACAAATAGCTGTGCACTTTAGAGCAGCCTTAGTGTCACTGTAGATTATTACTCAATATTAGAGTACTGAATGTTAGAGCACATATTGATATAGATGGCAATGAAAACGTAGAATAAGTATGCAAAATTGACGGCAACTGTTGAGGATATTCCTGTAACTTTTCTCCCTTACCAATATTGGATAGTACAGCTATTGATTCAAAACTATAAATGAAGAGTGGTAACACATGGTTTAAAATCATCAAAGGGGTCAATTACGATTATTAATGAAATGAAACCTAACTTCAAATACATTAATGTTAACAGAACAAATTATTTAAGACTTGAAACCTTGAAAAATAAAGACAGAACATCTAATACTTGGAATGAAATGGCCTTGTCTTTCAGTAGAAGCACCACATAAGTTATATTTTGTTTGTTTTTTTATTCAAAACATAGAATCTTTTACAATTTCAGTGCATTGTATTTAAAAAGGCCAGTTACTTTTAGTCATTATGTAATATTGTATATCTAATAATTATATCGTTTGTTAGTTTTATTTACACTCTTCGGAGGTGGTACTACACTACACTCTTCGGAGGTGGTAGACTTATTAAATTTTCTTCTTAATTCCTTCACTGATCCATATATATCCACATACAGTATTTTACATTTATGAAATCTTCATTTATATTTAAAAAATATTTAATATAAATTTTATTGTTATTTCCTGCAGACAAATTAGCTTGGCACTAATAAATGTAAATTGAACGTTAATAGACGTTGAGTTCCAAATCCAACCTTTTAAGAGGTTTTTGGTAAATCACTGATGCTGCCCTAAACACTAGAGAAATCTATTTCATGTCGTACTGAAACATTTGCAACAATTCTAATCATCTAATATAATAATGATAAGTTATAGAAATCTATATATGATATTATAGTTGGATAGGTTAGTTTTGAAATTGTAGTTAATTGTATTTGTTGAACATAACATAGTCTATTTTTGTAGCTTATGTATGTCAATACAAATACAATGCAATATGATCAATAATTACTTACCATCGAGTATATATTAATTAAGGATGACTTTTCACTCGGTTATTTAGAGGATAAGCAAATTACGCGTAAGAATAGCGCTGGTTTGACAAATCAACTTTATTGAAACTATACTGTTGTAGAAAAACAAGAATGCAATAAGAATAAATTGCATCTCGATTCTGAATTCGCAGATCTTCATGAGATGCATTACATGAGGACAAGACTGATTTTAGAACCAGTACTAGGAACCAAACTAGTCCAGAGGAGGTTCAGCTATATTGAAGCAAAATTGAAGTTCAGACTATTGTAGCAATGCTGAGGTAAGGAAATTATCAAGCATCGGATAAAATCACTAATCCATCGCATTTTAGATTAGTCTGCTTATTGATGATCTGCCTGACGCTGCAGTACGCATCATCTTTTATATTTCACAAGTTTCTCCCTCTCTCCCTAAATAATCATAGGATTTAGAACGATTTCCTTCATCCAATCAGTGCCTGAAAAGTAATCTTTGGTGAGCGAAGTAAACCTACCTCGTTTTTCTACAAGAAAGTATATTTCCACAGTAAACTAAATCTGGTCATGGAAGCTTTTAGCACTTTAATAACTAACGATAACATGGCACATTATAGAAAATTATCTCCTAAATACATTCATGTAATGAGACCTTAGATTTATAAGTGACACACCTGGTACTGCTGTGTCACGTAGATCATCAATAAGTTATACGTTGTTTAATTTTGAAAGTACCACATTACTTTCCATTACTAATCTCTGCTTTTAATTAACACTAATAGCACTGGTATCTTCGGTTAGAATTTATGACAAGATAAAAGTGTCTTTTGCCTTGTGGTTCTCAGAAAAAGAAACTGATCACTATTTATTTCTTGTACGTTTTTTTTTTCTTTTCTTTTGGGGTCGCGCCAGGGATGTCATTTACCTAGTAATTACGCCTATAAATTCACGGTAGCGTGAGTATCAGGTGTTTTAATTTACTTCCCACAATACTGCTTGATGAATCGCTTACTTTTGATAGGACATAAAGTAGCTCCTCCATTCTAGACTTAATCACGTGTTATTTTCTTGTCGTCTCACCGTCGAGTGCCATCGTAAGTTTCAGTGTCCCTGAAGTAGTTGTGTAATGAATCTCAACGCTCCATAAATTCGCCAATATTCTCAGCTTGCTACTTTCCCATATTCCAGAGAGAGAGAGACAGCAAAAAAATAAGCACCACTATCGTAAAAGAAACCCCCATCGATCATCATTTGGATCGAGGCATAAATATAAAAACACAATCGATTCGTATAATCTTCCCTTAGAACTCATAACACAAAGAAGACGACTTCTAAAAACAAATTGGAGACTCTACATTTATCTTTTATCAACTGGAAGAATGAATTATTTTCTTTTACATGTTTATAGATAACTTAAGCTACTACACCTGAATTGTTGTAGGAACAATGTTCTGGCTACACAAACATTCTATTTAAGTGGGTTTTTTTTCCATTTTGTAAGGAATATTAATTTTTCGAACACAATCTTACAAGATACGGTATACCACGAAGCCGAGAACAGAATTCAGTTATCCATGAAAACTAGAGGTAGTAATATTTTAATTAAATAACAGTACCTGGAATTGGAGACTTGATTAGTGCTAGTCATGGGAAAAACAACTCTGATCCCTTCTTAGGAAACAAAACTAGACCTTTGATTCCGAGCTAAAACTAAAACTTTCCACGAAAGATCGGTCTACCCGGGAAGAGCCGATCTCGTTTGACTTTAAAAAAAAAAAAAAAAAAGAAGAATTGAATTTCCAATTCTTTAAAAACGTACAATTTAATATGTGACGAGAAATTGCCTAAATTAAGTTCAGGCGAAGATACTTATTAAAAATATTAAATTAAGAACTTTAAAATACATAGAATACAGTAATACCTTGAGATACGAGCTTATCCATTCAAGGACCGAGCTCGTAACTCGAGGTGCTCATATCTCAAATCATTTTTTCCCATAAGAAATAACAGAAAACAAATTAATCCGTTCCGGCCCTCTAAAAACTTCCCTTATTAGTGCTAATAATAATGGAAAAAAATGTTTTTAATTGCTATAGAGACGTAAACACAAAAAAATTATTATAATATATAAGGATTCCTGTCATATAAAATAAAATGTGGTTTTAATTATGAGTTCTACTGACAGACGATACAATAGCGGCTAATGGCGGCATGTGTGGAGAAGGAGGAGGAGGAAGGGAGGGAAGAGAGTTGGCCCGTACTTGATTCCGTAACGTACACTACGTAACTTACATAAACTTAGAATTAACTTAGCTTACGTATTTTTTTTTTAATTTTCTTATTTTTTTTTGCTTTTTTCGATTTGTATTCTTTACTTTTCTTAACTTTCTTCTCCTGAGGGTATACCCTCACTTTCACTTGGCCCAGGCCTCTAAACGAAATACCTATCGAGGGAGATTTGTTTCTGTCTCCCTTTCAAAATGTTACGGAAATGAGTAAGGCACGTGTCGTCAAAAAGAGTGAGGCCACCTAGCATCGGCGTCTGTAAGCGTGCTCGTATCTCAAATCTTTACTCGTATCTCAAAGCAAAAATTTGCTCGAAGGCTTGCTCGTATCTCGGAATAATCGTATGTCGGGACGCTCGTATCTCAAGGTATTACTGTATTAAAATCTTGAAAGCTCCTAATGAAGAAATTCGACAAAGAGATATATCCAGGATCCCGAAACGTTGTGCTTTTTAATATTTTTAAATTATATATTTTATTTTAATCAAAAGTATAAAATTATTGCAGAGGTTTTTTTTCTTACTCTGGTATTATTTATTTTTTTTCTTTCCTTTCAATATTTTATGAAATAGAATTACAAATTTATATTACAAGTTACTTTATTAACACTAAACCCAGATAATTAATAAAGATAATAAAAATAGAACAAACAAATAGATACATTCCTACTCCCAATTTGCGACATTTCGCTTTCTAATGCAATAGTTTTCAACTGCCATCATTCCCCAATTAGGCGATAGATGATTCGTTGATACGATACTTTTGCGATATGACGTTATATGGCGTCAGTTTGCTTACTAACACGGAACGAACTACATCTCTTGTGTTACTCTCTGTGTTTAAGTGAATATTAAACTACAGTAAATCTCGTTAAGTCGTCACTCCGTTTAAGTCGTCGTTTTCCTTTGGTCCCGACAAGGTCTCATACACAATAATGTAAAATAACCCTGCTTTACCCGTCACCAAATTTAATTCTACTCCGGATAACTCGTCACCCTCAAAATGGCCAAAAGCATCTTACTTCTCCATTTTGCATGCCATCGTGTTGTCTTTTCAGCCCCGCTCCTTCACTTTAAGAAAGCCAAGCCTCTACGGGGAATTATCGACTACGCCTGTCACTTCATTCCTTTCCTACCCCTTCGGGGGATTTGGGTTTTTGGAATCTTGCTGCTAATCATTCAAAGCACACTTTCGCTGCGACTCTCTCGAGTGTAGACGTTTTTCTTGACCGCTCCTGAGTGTGACTTCATTTCATAAGGGCTGTTTTTTCTCTTGCAATTTCGTGGTTCGATTACGTTTTTAACATGCCAGGGAAGCGAAAACTTACCTTGTTATCTTTTAAAGAAAAAAAAGACTTAATTGCACTTTTTGAAAAATCAGATGTTTCGAAAACAGCTTTTGCCAAAGAACACCATATTCCCAGGACTACATTAAACGATATTCTATCATCGAAACAAGTAATTGAAGAAGCTGACTGCAAAGACAAAAGAAAGAGAATGAAGAAATCGAAGTTTGACGAGATCGAGGAGGTTTTAGTTCGATGGCTAAAAATGCCAGATCGCAAAATGTGCCTATTTCTGCCATGATTCTCAAAGAAAAAGCCATGGAAATTGCTAAGGAGTTGAACATTGAAGATTTCGGCGGTAGCAATGGTTGGCTGGAACGTTTCAAAGACAGACATTGCCTTTCTTTTAAAACGATTAAATGTGGTAACTATAAAAAGTGTTTTTTTTTTTCATTTTCCACTCATTCATTTGCATGAATTAATTTCTGAAAATCTTGTTTTTCTCACCGAATCCTACAGCAATTCATGAAAATACTGTATTTCAGTGTTTTTTTGTTTTGTTTTTTTTCAAAAATTCCCACTCCGCCTAAGTCGTCACTCCGCTTAAGTCATCAAAAATGTTTGGTCCCTTGAGTGACGATTTAACGAGGTTTTACTGTATTAAATAAAAAGACGGTGTCTCGTTATCCGACCGTTTTCACTTTACGATTACATATCGTAATTTTTCCGGAGTCTATCTGTATGTATTTTTTTAACATCCTTTCGTTTAAATATCTTATTTGTAAAGTAATTTTTAATACTTTTTAAAATACAATGGTTTAAAGTAACCCAACGGTGACTTCAGGGCCATCTTAAGAACTTCTAATTTATGTTTAAGAATATGTAAATAAAAGACTTGACGGGAGATTATTATTAATTTCCAATTCTAGTTTTATAACCTTTTATATTTATGACTTCGGAAATATGAAATGATGATTTGGCTTCCCATTTCCGTCCACCCAAATGTCTAAGAAAATTAAGGATATGAAGAATGAAAGATTAGCAGAAAAACAAGAGTTGTCACCAACCTTCGATCTTGTGTTTTTAGCCCTTAGGATTTTTTTTTGTGGATCGCTTAATCTTCGGTTAGCATGACAGAAGCGACCCCTTCATTTCAGTTCGTGAATAATATTCTGCACTCTCCAGTACTTCCGTGCCAGTAATTTATTGCGACCCTAGTGTTGGGCAAGGAAAGCTCTCTGGCACACGGCAATTTATGAAGGCAATTTGTCCAGGGTTCGTAGATAGAACATCTTCTAACCCAGTTAGCATCGCTGCATTTAATAACTTCCTATTAAAAAATAAGAAAAAAAATAGAAAAAAAAATTACAGCGGTTTCATTAAGAACTTCTGATAATATATTTAAAAAAATTATTAAAAAAATCATACATATATATTTTATGCCATACAAATAAACAAATTAGTATGCTAATTAATTACATTATTTTTATTATAACTTCGATCTGGACACAATAAGTATAGTTATAATTATTATAACTTAGAAATTACAATTAGAATTGGATAACTACTTTCCCAATATTAGCATTGAATCAGTAAATGTGGTTTTATTTTACCTCAAGTTATCTTGTGACAATATACATTAAAAGGATGAAGAGAACGATAGATAAACCTTACCTACTTTTAAAATTTCAGCTTTCTAGAATAAGTAGATATCGATCGGTTGTTATTAGAATGCTTGTTTGTGTTTTTAGCATCGTAAATTAATATTTATGAGAAGCATTTTTTTAACACTTATTTGACGAAGGAAGGTCTCTGAAACTTACTTTAAAATTGATTGTGCTATTTTAACAATATATATTGGGTAGACCAGTCCACAGAATGTCTTGTAAGCCTACATACATTAAATTTTAAAAATCAGTATTTTAAAGAAAAGTCTCTATTCTCTAATTCCTTACAGGTAAGTCAGTGTTACCAATCTCAATAATATCTTTGTAATTGATGCTGTCACGTGATTACGAAGGAACAGCAGAGATTGGCAAATGCTGGAATCTAACTAAAAAGGATAACAACCATCCTTTTTACTACTTTATTTTTGACGAATACAAAGTTGTTTTTATAAATATATATATATATAAAGATTATGATTGGTTGATCAATAGTCACATGTTTTGATAATTTCAATCAAATCAAAAAGATAACGCTTAAATTAACGATAACAGAATCAAAACAAAATAAAACATTTCAAATTTGATTTAAAAATTTAACGGACTGACAGATACTTAATAACAAATAAAGGAATTTAAATAATGAAAACAGTAATCTATTACGTTAAGCCTACTGCCAAAATCCTATGAGCAGTTAAGTCATGATATTCCTGGGATTATTAGGTAGGCTAGGCCTATCATTAGGTAAGGCGTATTACATTTTCTGCACCACTCTTTAATAATCTTCGTTGCTACGCTTATTATTATACATAAAGAAAAAGTAGCAGTAATGAAATGAAGTTTGATATTTTCGCAAAGCAAATGTCCCTTTCCCTTTAACAAAAGTTAAGTAAATTAACAATTCAAAATTATTTGAAGTTAGTTCTAAAAAACTGACTCATGTAGTTCGCATCCACATCTTTAATTCCTTCTCTTTATATACATCTATATATTTGCGCCTTTCATTAAGTAATGAAATTTAATATTGTTCAATTCCATTAAGATCCGTGACGATTGCAGGGGTGAAACACTTCCTCTACGCTCTAATTATTTTATTGTGATTCGTCGTAAATAGATAGAAGCTGACATGCCTGACTCCATTTCGTAAAGAGGAAAGTTTGGGTGTTTGGCTCACGTAAATCCTGAATACAATTCAGTCATTTGATTTATTTGAGCTGTAACTGTACGAAATTATCTTCTGCGCATTCACATATACCCATAAAATAATAAACTGAATCCTCATTTTAAAAGAATGTAAATTTATTCATATTCACTAATTTTCATCTACGTTAGAATTAGTTATACCAATTAGAATTACACATGCATAATTACAGAGAATAACTACAGTGAAGTCTCACTTATACGAAACATTCAGTTTTACGAAGAATTTCTCATTCCCCGGCGAAACCCCCATAGTCCTATATGTAATTCACTTACACGAAATATTCACTTATACGAATAATTTTTCGTTCCCCCTCATATTGTGTAAAGTGAGACTTCACTGTATACAATTTTGAAAATAGCAATAAATGTATGCACTTGAAATACTATTCAGTAACAATTATTTATAATTAAATGTTAATTATTATTATTAATACATGCAATAAATGTTAATTCAAATCATGTTAAACATAGAGTGGATTCCCAATTTTTTTTGTTTGTATAACAATCGCTTCGGGAAGTAGCAAGTTCTTGGTTAAATTTCTAATGAAGATAATTTTATTTAAAAAAATAAATTACTTACTTTGTTTTACAGAAGTTATATTTTAACGACTTATTTCGTTTTCATGAAACGGTAATTTATCAAAAAGTATTTGTCTTTCGGAGTCAAAATGGCTTGTTTACACCGGAAGTGCATTTCGATCCCTTCCACTATTGGTTTTCATTATTATTTTCAACAATTGTGTCATATTTTTCAAGAAGCCATTCTAAGTAGGAAACTTAGTTTTTCAAAATAAATTAGTTAAAGGTTTTCTAATACAGGTATATTCCGAATTACGTTGCTGGACTTACAACCATATCGTGAGCTTGCGTCCGCTTGCATCGGACTTACAACCGATTAATGTCAACGTACATCACAATTTATTTTTTTTTTTCACCATTCGCAATCAACCGGTCGATTATCAGGTCAGTTTCCATTAAAACACTGGTCGCTGAACATCTCTTTGTAGCCGTCTAGTCTTCACACCTGCCCCAAAAAGGTATCTCTCTGAAGGGGACATGGAAATGCTTTACTATAGTAGCTTTAGTAAAATTCTTTATTCTCATTTGTGTTATGTTTATTTATCATTTATTTAATACTCTATAATGTTTATTTTAGTTATAATGCATTATTTACTTCACTTTTAGATGTATAAGATGCAGGCAGTGTAGTACACAGATCGGTAAGTGAAAAAAGTATTGTAACTTACGTCCGTTCTCACCTTACGTCATCCCTCGGAAACTAAAGGAGACGTAAGAGCGGGGCATGTCTGTTTAGACAAATTAGTTGTACGAATAAAAAAAAAAAATACTGAAAATTAATTCTTTAAAATAAAATCTTTAACTTTTGTTTCAATGAATTATCTCGTAAATATGCTGAGAAAGAAACAGTAGAAATGAATAAATTAAATAAAAAATAATAAAATAACTGAAAATAACAACAGAAAATAAAAGTTAAATACTAACTGTCGGGTTTTTAACTCGTTACTGTTTTTTAAACAATGGACCAGCAAGAAGAGAGAATTTATCAAAAATTGCCTATCTTTCGGAGTCAATCTTGTTTATGAAAATCCGTTCAACCGTTTTACATAATGCATTCACAAACCGATAGACAAACGGGCAAAAGAACAAAAGACAAATAAAGAAGAATATTAAAGTACAATAGCAAGACTTCCACGCTCAGACAACAATCACATTTTCCAGTTTATTCCGAGACCCCCCAAAAAATCAATATTCTAATTCAAAAAAGTATTCGAATCTGATGTTCTAAACTTTTTATCTGAAAAAGGAAATGAGATTTAACAGAAATTTAAAAAAGCTTTAATCCTTTCTTTAAATCTTAAATATATATTCCTTTAATTCCCCGACAACGCCTGGAAACTTATCACAATTAGAAATAGAGAATCACCACGTTTGTTTTGCATTTAAAAAACGTTCTTATGAAAAAGACGTGCAAATAAGCCAAGGCACAGGAGTTGCTATCTACCCGCATCTCTATTTTGCATTTAGTTTAAGAAACTTTCTGCCATTTTTTTTTCTTCAAAGAAAAGCAAACATCTTTTATTAAAGAACAATAAAGTATTTACATTCAGCACTTTCAGCTTCTTTCGTAAGGATGACAAAAAAAGTCAAAAATCTAATTTGGAAAGAATTTCCAAGTAATTCAAAATAAAAAAAGGAAAACCAGTCAAGTATTCGTAAAATGTTTTATTATCACACTTTTTTTATTTCACTTATTATTTTGGTTTGATTTTCTTCTAGTTTTTATTTATAGTTTTATTATATTATTCATTTCATAAAAGGAAATCCTTTGCTGACGTAATCGGCTTATGGATTGAGGTTTCCAGGACGTAAAAGCGACATCTATTGTTAAAATTTTAACAGTAAAAAAAAAAAAATCCTGGTTTTGCAGTTACGAATATATTTTTATATTATTGCTATTACTATTTAAATAATTTTATAATTTTTTAAAGATTATTTGATTGAAAATGTTTTTGTGAATTGTATTTTTTTAAATTTAAAAATGGAGTTGAATGTGTTTTTACAATTTGAAGTAAAGTGGTCTCTCTAGTATATTTAGTGGCCCTGAAAAGGGCCTTTTTCATTTCGCTGTAGAAATTCCTCACATTAATTCTTCTATAATTCATTCCAAGTTTCATGTGCAAAATTCGTTGCAAAGGTGTTTTGCTTCCATTGAATTCAATCTATGACCGAATATTCGAATGATTGAAATCACTTGTTGGGTATTCATTCTCATGAAAAATTTCACTGATGATCGCTCTAACAACAGAAGTCAAAGTCATCCATATCCACCACTGTTTTTACTCCAATTCGATTCTTGCCGGGATTGCAGAAAGACTTCCCACCTCGGACAATTTTCTTCAAGCGGACAAATTTGTTGCTGTAGCCGTTCTATCCAGCGCTTCATAAAAACACACTTATTCTGACTTCATAAAAACACACTTATTTGGAACGTTTTTCAATATTTCATATTGAAAAACGTTCCAAATTGTATTGGCTGGAACGTCTTCCCTGGATTGGCTGTTACCTCTTCCCTCGCTTAGTGATAGTAACTTGTTTTGCAACGACGACATTTCTATGTTTGACATCTCGATTTCCAGGCAAACGTAAGTGATCAGATTTCGCCATGTAAGGAGATCTTACTCTGCTGAAATCCACTTTACATTGTTATACTTAATTCCAGGTTGATTATTTTTTTTTTGTTTATTTTCCATTAGGAAAGTGAGGCTCATCAAATTAGTCAGTCAGTGTGTGTGCATTCTCACCTAATAAAAATCTTAAAAACCGCTGGATGGATCTTCCTGAAAAGTTAAATACATATTTAAGAACAAGAGACTTATGTATAATATTTTAATTTTTTTTCTGTATGGGTCTGGGCGAGAAATGAGCGTGAAAAGGTGACGAAATTCCCTTACATTGGAACTCAAACATGTCGCCGAAAAATGTATATTAATCCCTTTAACTAACCGCTAATTTGCGCCCCCTTCGATATGATTAAAACTTAATAGAATTTATGAAACTTTAGAATAACAATGTGGATTCAATTGCTCTCTTCAGAAAATGGAAAGTTTATATTATTTGTATTTATCAGATATTACAATTTATAAGTAAATAATAGTCTTTTCATTTGTGTCGTTTACACGAGTTAGAAAACAATGAAAAATAAACAAGAAATTACAAAGACCAGCATTTTCAAGAAAGTAGACTTTAAGTTCTTCTTGTTATGTTTTATTTTTCATAGTTATTATTTTTTTTTGTTACTTTACTACGTAATTCTTACATCCTTAAGATTCAAGTTTTTATCTTTTTATTTTCATTTGCTTTTTTCGTCAATATTTTGGATACAAAGAAAAGTTCTTTATATTGGCGTTTATATTCTTTACTATTTATTTATTTTTTTATTTCGACCAAGTTTAATAAATCAAGCGATAATTAGAAAGAATGACAGGGATTTAGAAAATTACATAGATTAATGGAGAACTTAGTTTAAGGAAATAAACTGATTTTGTCCTAATATTTGTATCTGTATTTTTTTATAAATGCTCATTCAAATATCCTTTTGAAATAATATTTAATTTCATAAAAAAAATAAAGCTTCAGTAACTTAATGTATCAATATTATACATTTTTTTTGTAAAAAGTAACAAATTAACTCGCTTACTGTAAAACCTAGCGGACATTATTTTTCGGGATTTTATATTCTAAATAATTTATAAAATTACAAACTTTCGATAAGAGTAAGCAAACAACTAATTATACTCATTTTATTGTTAATTATGATAGCAATAATATTTCTAACTACCCTATCTATCTATCTATTTCTCTATCTACCTATCTATGTAAAAATCAGACATCTCTTGATTCTGTCTCTCTCCATTCATTTTCTGTAAAATGCAGAGATTGAAAAAGCTCAATTCGCAAAGTTGCAGCCTAGGGTCTACTCAGCCATCTATTTAGAATAAATCTAATAGTACATGAATCAGATCATAATCTATCGCTGTATAATAGATGTAAGTAATACAATCAATAAGTAAACCGTACTTTTGATTTAAATTCATACTAATTCTAAACTGTTTTAAAAAAAATCTTCACTTTTTTTTTATTTTTATTTTCATAACTGTTTTGTTTTACAAATTTTTGCTAAAAAACTTTATTTTATTCCTTTCTTTAATGATTTAAAGCATACCTCCAACCATGTAATTACCATAAAGTGTTTATTTTCAGGTGTTGTTTAATGGCAATAAGATTTGAAAACTCAGTAATGAAATATTACTTTAGAATGAGATCCAGAAGGTTGGATTCCCAGGCGAGCTGTATTTCACCCGTGTATGGATGGTCTTAAGTGGAAAGGGGAGGTAATGAGACAATTCGATAAAATTAAAGACGAAGTTGAATGATCCAAAGCCTTGAAGGCAAAACAGGAGGAGGCACTTCGAAGATTGTCACTAGGGTGGGTGACGCAGCTGGCAAATGCTTAACATGTCAAAGAACATTGCTTCCAATGACCCCTAGGTGGACACTCAGAGACAGTGAAAGCGGAAAATTGCTCCCGTCTTACTAAAGAGGATTTGAAGTTACAATGGGCTTCTAACGAAGCACTCATACAAGGAACAAGAGATTTTGTAATCCAAAGAAGCACTCAACCTATTGAAGATGATGTAGTAGGAATTTTGATTAGTTTTCAGTCTTTTCGAAAATGGGCCCATAAAATCAGTATATCTATTTAGGTATTTATACGTACAAATACCATAATAACTTCTGAACTGCTGAATGAATCTTCCTGAGACTTGATGTATTTTTAATATATGGTCAATATATGTTAGCGACTTCACATAATATAATTTTCTCAGAAGGTTTTGTCATAAATTTGGAAGTGAAGGTAATAAAAATTCTTTTAAAAAATCCTGGAAGCGGAACAACGAATTCATAACAATATCTGAATGCACCTGAATAAATAAGGATTCTCGCACCCCGAGCTACCATTTCGGGAATCTGAGACAGCTGTAACAATATCTAACAAAGCATGTTAATTTATGGTCATTTACTAGACCTTTCCTATGATTAAAATTAATTGGATTTAAAAAAGGTAAATATTAACGAATTTAATTAATTTTAAGCAAAGAGAAAAATTGAAAGTAGTGATTTATACTTAGCCAGATACCATAATTTACAAATGAACGGATTTTTTTATCCTTTGTTGTTCTAAAGTCTTAAAACAAAGAATAAACCAAGCAATAAAACAAAATTGCAATATTAAAGAAAAATAACAATAAATTTTTTTTTTTTAGCTCTTCTTGGTTTTTTTTTTTTTTTTGATAATCACTGTACAAAACAATAAACTTAGATAAAAACCAATTATGACATCTAATAACAATTAAACAAATAGATAGCAATTGAAACAAACAGGGATTTAAGAATTTGCTTTGGATTATTACTATAATAACATTATAAGAAAGCCAAACTCATTTCTCGTTCTTAAAAACTATCAATTACAAAGATAAATTTTACTATCCTGAGACTGCTGTTCTTAGTTGCTTTCCCACGAAAATGACGCTCACCAAACCAGTCATTTTCCATGAGTGCCTTTCCCTGATAACTTTTAAATCTGGATGGATCTTCTTGAAGATTGATGTGCATTGATGAAGGATGTGGACGATCTAACTTTACATTTGGAATTTTTTCCAATTGGGGTCCCAAAAAGAAAGTAGCGCAAGATGGCGGCAAAAATTCAAAAAGCAAAGCTTTAGAAACTAAACAATAGTTTTCTAACGACATCTTAAATAACGGATATTTGTTAATCCATTAATTTGCTGGAGGTTTGATGTGATTAAAATTAAACGCATCTTTATTCATGAACGGCAAATAGTATCCTCTTAATATTAGTAATAGTATTAATATTAATGTCGCAACTCAATTGGAATCATTTGCAATTAATCTAGGAGTAGCTTACGACTACTTGGAGAAACCGGCCGTAAGACAATTCCAGTAAATATTGCGGATTAATTATTTTACAAAATGGAAAATTTGAATTGTTTATATTCAGCAGTAGACATTATTTTTGAATTTGAAAATAAACACAGGCTATTCTTTTGCTTCGTTTCAATTTAAAAAACAAAATTATAATGTAAAAATATAGATAACATTTAAAGTTTAAGTTCTTTTAAATTCTTCTTTTTCTATCTAATAGAAAAAAAGGAGAATTTTTTTTTTATATACTCAAAAGAAATGTTGAATTAAATAACAGTTGATTTTCTTCTGTTTACCGTTGTGGTTAGGAATGGGGTGCCTATATATGAATATTCTCGAAGATTCGCTACAGGGAAAGACGGAGGCAACGCTAGAGGGACTTCAATTCCTTTATCAGATGTTTCTTTAAATATTTATAAAAGCAATTATCTACAACTGTTCAAGATTCTGGAGCAAACGCTTCAAGTGTCAACTCAGATCGCATATATTTGAAGAATTATTCAAACAGATTGTATATTTGCATTTTTGAAATATTAATAACTGGTCTCGTGCTTCTCACAGTCACCAAAATACCATTGCAACAGCTTTTAAATCAATGTTATTTATTGATTTCAATTACTGAAATCTTTACTGTTTGTTTGTTTGTATGTTTTTGGGTTTTTTTGTCTTTGTTTTTTGTTTTTTCACGTTTATCTTTTATGTAAATAACTGTGCTTACTAACATTGTTTATGGTGCATCAATGTGGGAAAATATGCATCTGTTTCGACGCTTCTCAAGGCATTCTCAGTTGTGGCGCTTAGACTAATGATGATCCAAAGAAATAATAAAAAAAGAATCTTTAAATTTCTCATTATTTTAGTTTTGTAGTTCAGTCAGCAAGTTACATTAAAAAGAAATATCATTCTTGTAAACGATAGAGCATTTCGAGTAATAAAAAAACAGTTATGAAGATCTTATTATAGCTTAAAGAGACCGTCACAAAAACCCATCGAAAGCGATTTCAATATATATCAATTTGATAACAAATAACGTAAATACCTATTTGTGATTACGGCAAACGTTAATAGTCACAATTTTTATTTTTCTATACACTGTATGAAAAGTGGGCCCGATAGCCAAGTGATAAAGCGCTTGACTGTGGTTTGGAAGAGCCGCGGTTCGGTTCATTCCGCGTCTAGGTTCGGGGATTTATTTTTTTCCTTGCCGACTTCTCCTCCAGACGGGTTCTAGGGTCCATCTAACCTTCTGTAGAATAAGTACCGGGTTTCTTTCCCGTGGGTTAAAGGCGGGTGGGCATCCGACTGACCACCCGATCTCAACCAAGTCTTATTAGTCAAGAAACCCCGGGTGCCTTACCTCCCGCGATCTTAAGGGACAAATAGACCTTTAATAGGATACTTTAATTAACTAACTGTAAGAAAAAGTATAATATATATATGACTTACAAATATAAAATATTGTGGTGAGTGTTTGCGGCCACTGGTTCGTGAAATAAGGGATAAACTATTAGACTGAATAAGATCTCGCAAGAACTCTCTAACTAATTACAATCCCCGCGGTGAATAAAGATCCTCCCAGAATGCAAAGCAGGTTATAGATTGTCCTTTCCTGGGCGACCGCTAACATTGAAACAGAAGAGAAGCGACCTCTTCTCTTTCAATGTTAGCGGTCGGCCAGGAAAGCTCAATCTATAAGCTGCGTTGCATTCTGGGAGGATCTTTATTCACCGCGGGGACATTAACTAACTATTTATTCATATGCTGCAGGGGTTTAAATAGACTATTTACAAGGGCTGTGATTGATTGGCGTGCTGTTATTGATACAATTTATTGGGGGATTTAATTTACACGTGGACTTTAACTAATTTTTAAATGTATTTTTAAATAACAACGAATCAGGGAGAGAAGGCCAACGGAAAATTTGAATTGAATAAGTAAATAACGGATTTAAATAGTACAAATTAGAATATACAATTGATAATAGAATAAATGTTGATACAATTACAAACGTAAAACAACTAAGAATATACAAGAATGAATAGAACTAATAAAAAGATAAATGTAAATATAAAAATCATTGCAATATTCTTACTTATTATTTTATAATTTGTCAAAGTTTCTAAATAAAATATAATATCTCAACCTAATTGTCCATTCGAAATAATGAAAATTCACAATCCGTACAATATACACAAATGGTCTGCATGGCATGTCTTTGTGTTATATAGGCATTATAAAATAGTTTTAAAAGTTTATCCAATTTTATCTTAATTATATTCTAATATTCGATGCTAATAGAAACAAAATATTCGATGCTATTCTGAAACAACCTCACTTTTTACCAGTCTGCAAATTGTGGTTTAGATAAAAATACTTACATGTCCTACAGGGTGTTTCAGAGGGAAGTGCTACTTTTAAATAGATCAGTCGTTCGAGTTAATAACTAAACACCAGCATAACTACGTGTCAATGAGAGATTAATAATGAGAGAATGACATTCCATCAAATCATTCCTTTCGAGAACACATTTGCGCACGTTTCCCCAGATTTCCGCTGTACACCTCACCATACCTGTGTCGATATTTCCCGGAGATCTGAATGATTTGTGGTCTGTTTATGTAGACTTCTTCCTTAAGACAGCCCTACAGGAAGTACTGGCTATAGCGTGAACTGAGGAGTTAATGCGGGTCAAGCCGTTCGCGCACCGTTTGAACGCACTTCCATGTGACTATCACCATCGGTCACATAGTGATAGCTAATTACAAAGTGGGACATCCGCTGAAACACCCTGTATAAAAATATTGATATGCTATGTATATACAGTAAGGATCGATCAGACAAAAAGTTTACAACCACTAGAAATTTAATTTATGAGTTTGCCATACTGCCGGTGGTTGTTGAAATGTCGATAGAGGGCTATTACTTCTCGTGTGTCATTGGAGATGAGCGCTGTCATTTCAAGATGGCGATCCGCTTGGTCTGCTATTGAAACTTAAAAGAAATTGCTCAACAACATCAGGAAGAAACGTCCTGGTCTTCTGAATGACAGTGTAATCCTCCTTCATGCCAATTTCCGACCTCACGTTGTACGGAAAACACAGAATTTGCTACACGGTTTCCACTGAGAAATTTTGGAACATCCGCCATACTGTCTGGGTTTGGCTCCCTGTGATTTATCTGTTCCCTGCCTCAGGAAAGAGCATGTCGGGTCGGCATTTCACAAGCTACGAAGAAGTCCAACGTAAGGCAAAAAAGTGATAACAGCAGGGTCTTGACTCCTATACTGCTGGGATGAACAAATTGATTAAACTTTGTGACAAATATATCAATCGTCAAGGTAACTTTGTAGAAAAATGTTATGTAAGCCATTTTAAGAGCACCATTTCATTTTCTTCCAATAAAGGTTTCCATTTCATACACAAGCTTTGTAAACTTTTTTCTGATCCTACCTACGTATAGAGGAGAATGTCCAAATATGGGCTCTCACTTTTATTTTATGAATTGCACCAAGAAAAAATTAAGATAATTAAATTGTACCAGTTTACTTAATATCGTCTACTTTAAAAGGTTGAAATAAAAGGTTGAAATAAATATATCTATTAAAAAAATAAATAAATAAAAAGGTCTAAATATGGGCTGGCCAATATCGAACGGGCTAGCCTTTATTTAGACCAAACTGGTAATAAATATTTAATATCGGTTCCCGCCATTATCACGTCGTTCTATGCAATAAATAAACTATGCTAGAACAAGTTCATAATGTAAGTAATGTTACGCATTTTCACAAATCCGCTTTTGATTCAATAGAATTTGATTAAAGAAAATAACAAAACGTATCTGTGAAATTTTTCAAGATCATGAAATAGGTTGATTGACACTTGTCACCACTCTACTTCTGAATAACTTGACTGTAGGCGACCAACTGTTCTACTCATTTCTCTTTGTTACTCAGACACATTTTCACTTTATTTTCACTGCGGGGCAGTACCTCCCATACCCGAATACTTCAACTAGCCCATATTTAGCTCCAGCCTATTCTTCTCTATTGACTGCATAGACTACAAATTATTACGTAGATAGAAATCAATTTTATCAATTATTTTTGTAAGGCTTATAGAATACTTTACAGCGATGCACAAAGTTGCTTGCTTCAAAATCAAAAAGGGAGAGAATAAACCATTCCTTCTCCTGTTTCTACCCTCAACACAATGGTTTTGTCTTAAACATCTGACCCATCTTGCTGCATTCTCGGCAGTCAGTGTTTCATACTACGATAATCAGCAATGAAAATATATTTTTTTGTTCACGCGAACTGGCATCTGAATACGAAAGATCTTTCAACAGATAACCTCGAAAACAAACATTTTCAGTAGAGTTACAGAATGCATTCATTTCAGAGAAGATTAAAAAAAAAATGATATTTTCTTTGTTTTGCTATTAAGAAATAAATTACTCATTTCCCTTTCAACCTTTTAATTTTCAAGACATTCAACTCTTTAGCTTAAGATCTTTTATCTTAAAATGCTTTTTAATGCCTATTCCTACATCCTACAAAGCATAGCAGCTTACGGTGTTCGCCGGTAGATGCCCGTTCCAGTTTTATTACCTGACTACTGCCTCTTCATTGAGTTATTCTCGTACTTAAACCGCCTGCATCTATTGTAATTTTTACTTGTAAATGAACAGCTAACTGTTCGAAACATGTCGGTTTTAATGTGCTAAATGTTTTTTTAAATTTTAGTTTGTATATTGGCTTATTATTTATTTAAGATATATATATGCTTAAATTTACTTACTTTTCTTTTGTAATACAAGTTTTAAAATGGATGTGTAGATCAGAGATTCGTATCCTTTTCTAGGCCATGGTCCATTGAAGGATGCAATTATATTGTCACGTATTTGTATTTGTTGGAAATAAATTAGTAGAAACTGTAAAAATTTCGTTGAAAGAAAATTTATTCATTCGTGATAAACTTTACTTACTACAAACGTTCCCATGGTCTCTTTCTCTGGGCAAGCACGGGAGTTTATGTTGAAAGCCCCCCCTCCCCCAGAGGGCGTTACAACAAAATTTCCAGAGTTCTCTGGATAATTTTTTTTTTTATTTTGGCCTTGTATGTCAGTCCACGGCGGGACGCAAGGCGTTCCCCCTAAGAACGGCGGGAACACTGGTCGTAATCACCCCGACTGACCAGGTGACTGGGGTGATGGGAAGAGAAGAGACAAGGGACAGAGAAGAAGCAGACAAACACATGAAAGGAAAGTGAAACAGCCATGCCACTGCCGGGATTCGAACCCAGGTACTGGCGCATTGGTCGCCACGGCTGGCCGCCGCCGAGACCGCACGGCCACGCCAGCACGGCTCTCTGGATAAATAACGATTTTAAATAATTAAAAATAAATTGTAAAAATAACCACAAAAAAATAATAACTAAAGTAATATAACAATTAATAAAAAATTAGTAATAATATTAAGTCATTTAAACAAGGGATTCAACCAAAAAAACAAAAAACGTTTCGATAACCAATTAAAACAAGATAAACATCCTCCAACCAACCAAAAAAAGAAAAAAAAAAAAACTAATGGAACAGCCAAAAGGAGAAGCAAATATTTACAGTTAAGACTTCAGGGACCCTTGAAGTTCCTCCATGAAGCACGAAGTTTAAATAAAAGTAAATTAGTTAAAATAATATTTACAAGTTGTATTGTAGTTTTAATAATTAAAGTTTTGATTACTAACAACACAATTACTAAACTTTTCAGTTCACTGAATTTAATTAAGGAAATTAGAACAGTTTCTAAATCAAACTGAAAATACAGGTTTTTATCTTTAAGAGGAGCAGATTTATAGTTGAGAGCTTCAGAACAAAACCGCCATCGCTGTCATAAAATATATTGTCTTCTTAAGCCCATGTGTACACAACACTATTCTCTACCGAAAGAAAAATAATGGACTAATTATTTGTTTCACAAAAACCCTTTTATGTCGATCATAAATATTCGAATTAGTTTCGTCCCGCTCTGCTGTCTCCTGGGTTTAATTATTCATTTTTATTTTATTGTCTTCACAGCTTTTTTACGATTCACTCAGAAAATGATCAATGATTTCTCGATTATCCAAGGAGCTATTGGAGTTTTTTTTTTTTACATTTAACGAAGAAACTTTAATTTATGTAACTTTATTCTTCCAAATTTTGATATAGCTTTAAAATTGATCAAATTTGAATATCAGAGTAATAAAAAGGCAATTCAGAGTTTTTGTAGTAAAAACAAAATAAAGTGACGCAGTGCAATTTGTAATCTATCAAGCGCTGACGTTATTAAAAGTGACATTGCTCCTGATTGGCGCGCAAAACTCCTTTATCCAAGCCGTTGTAATTGAAGGATCAAACACAATGTCAAGCGATGCTCGCATTCAGTTCACTTCGTATGTTTAGAGCCACATTTTGCACCAATTTTGCAATACTGAATAAGTGATTACAATGTGTCGAGAGTATAAAATTCGTTCTAAGTAAAATCGATTCAGTGGAGATTGTACCATTTATCTTTTGTATCAGTGGATTTTCCTAATCAGGTCAATGGCTACCTAAAAAGGGAACTGGTCTGTATCGGAAGTCGGCTTCTTCCAGACCTCTAAGCCATGGGGAGTCCAATCTAGGGTTTTATTACTCATGGGGCTCCAACCCCCGGTTTCGGCTGTGGAGAGCATTTTACACACACACACATCTACACAGACTCGGGAATCCTAATAGTTCCTTCCAATGGGGGGGGGGGGGTCACTAAATAACTAAGATACAACTATCGCGATGACAATTGCTGCAGACTTTCCACAACAAACACTATTTAGGAAAATTCTGGAATATTATTACAATAAAAACATTAATAAATATAATTAATATATATAATTTATTCATATTTTTAAAATAATTACCCTCCCTTCTCAATCAGTCCCAAATTCCTGTAAACAAGTGTAGGGTCCATTCAAATACGTTAACTCTAAACATGACTGAGAAGATTTTATTTTAGTTATTTATTTATTAGCATAATAATAATAGCAAACAGCTAATAATTGCAGGAATACGAATACTTATTAAAAACAAGTAAATTATTTTCCATTTATAAACGTATTACAATGCTCCTCGCCTTATGAGGGTTACGTCTCGATAAATCCATCGTAAGTCGAAAATGCATTTAATAAAGCTAACCTACCAAATGTCGTAGCTTAGCCTAGCTCTAATGGCTCCCTGCAGCTGCTGAACATCACGAGAGAGAACGAAAGCCTTATATCACTGGGAAAAGATCAAAATTCAAAGTATGGTTTCTAGTAAATGTGTATTGCTTTCGCTCCATCGTAAATTCGAAAAATCGTAATCGGACCGTCTTTATATATTATATGTTGTAAAATAAATATATTTAATATATTATTAAAAGTCATTAAGGCCAGACACACAAATAATCTTTAAATAAACATTTAACATATTAAAACCACGGCCAGGTTTCAATCGGCGAATCGGTCATTTACAAATGAAGTTAAATTCGCCGATTGAAATCTGGTCGTGATTTTACTGTGTTAAACATTGTTTCATTTAAAAGATAATTTGTGTGTCTGGCTTCAATGACTTCTAGTAATATACCAAAGTTTTTAACACATGTTAAATTATCATACAAAAATATATTTAATAAACATTTGTATGTTAAATAAATTATTTGTAAAAAAGAATACCCTATCTTATTTCATGCCAAACTATTTCGTTTTAACGATCAACGTAACAGATAAACGAAATTTAGATTTTAGCATAGCGAAAACTTAACAAAAACGATATCCCTTTTTTTTTGTCTGAAACAAAAAACGTAAAGAATCATCTTTTTTTTTTTTTTTTCCGTTTGCCAGCTCTGCTTCAAATTGTTTCTCCGCTCCTTACTACTGTGGGAGTTATGTTGATAATTTCTTTCTCTAGAAATATGAAACTCCTTCTATCAAACCAAACTAGAATTTTATTATTCTTTTTACAAGCACTCAAAAGATTGGAAGGCTACCTGTACGATTGCTTTCTAGTATGACAACTGGTCCCAACAAAGTGTCCCAATATTAAATTTTGATGTAAAATTTTAATACGATCACAACTGAAGAGTAACTCTGGATCACTGACCTTTTCGTTTTTGTCTAATTTAGTTTAAATAAAATGAATTGATAAAATATTCCCTAAAATACTCATCAGACATGTACTACAATAAATCGAATCGACGTAAAAAGAACCCATTTTGTAATGTACACAAAAGGATGCGTTCCATACATTCAAAAATATAATGTTTTTATTTAATTAAATCATGCTATTATAAGTTTTTACGACTAAAATTAATGTAAAATATTTATGTACTTTCATAGATTTATTAAATTAACATAAAATAATAAAAGCCAAATTATTACATGCATACAGTTTAAAGTGTGTCAGGGTACATTCCTTTTACCGGATATGAGTACATTTATTTTTAAAAACTCTTACACTATTAATTGTAATACGTATTTATCATAACATTCACAGGTACTCAACGCAGGATGACTGAGCAAAATATAAGCGAGGAGGGCAGGAGTCACGTGGACGAGTGGGCGGAGCCTAATTACAGCTATTAAAGTTGACTGCATTCAGCGTTATGGCTGCATTTTCGCTTAAGAAATTTAATTTTTCCTTTTTCACATTTTTTATTTTTTTTTAAATATATTTTTCTTCATTTTGGCCTAAATTCTAAGCCAGCGTAAATCTGAATCGTCGTAAATTGAGCCGTCGTAAAACGAGGGCTGCCTTTAAAGTTAATCAATTAATCGTCGTATGGATTGCTCAGACACAGCGCAAACACCTTGACCTACTAATTTGGCTAAGAGATCTGAATCTAGGTTCGAATTCGGGTCCGACATGGATGTTTGCTTTGTTTTCTGTGTGTTTTCTCATTGTCTGTGACTTTTGCTATTCTACAGGGTCTGTACAACAATCCTAGAGGTCGTAATCCTAGTGCGGTAAACACAAGACCTTTCGAATTACATATAACAAAACAAAATTCTATGTCTTTTTGAAGAGTCAGTTCTTGAAATCGTGTAAACTGTATCAAGTGGTTTCAATAAGGTAGCACGAACGCAATTCAAAGAGTGCATGAAAACCAACAAGAACTTTTGAATGGATTGGATAAGTTTTACGTG
>JAFIDM010009631.1:285320638-285335896 GCA_023159025.1 Thereuonema tuberculata | reverse complement strand
CCACTTGAAAAAGCCAGCTCTCGCTAGCGAAACCGTTGTGAATTTGTTAATAGATTTTTGATTAAATTTCTTAGTATTAAACAGGTGTACGGCTCTACTTATGTCATCAACTTTTTAATGGACTTCGGAGATACATGAACGAAAAAAATTAACGAAATTCGAACTAAACTGAAAGCCTACTTTCCTTATAATATTATGTCTTAAAATTCCTTTTTTTTTTTCAATACAAAAAAATACAGTTATTTTCAAAATATATCTACTGAATACAAAGAGCAGAAGATTTTTATTTTCCGAAAAAAAGAATGAATTAAATCCATTTCATTTACTTAAATTGTATAAATAGGATTTAAGATTTAATATTAAAAGTGTTTAAGGCAATGAAATATTAATAGAAATAGGACAGAAATCAATGCTTTTCTTAAGGAAATTTTTGTTGCCTTCTCGAGCTAAGTTGTCGACAAGTTCCCAAAAATTTTTAATGTCAAATATAATATATAAATATCTATTCTCCTGACCCGGAAAATGCATACAAAGTTTCAACTGTCCAGCGGTTTAAAAGTTATTAGAGCGGTTTAAAAGTTATTAGACTAACTGATTAGATGAGTATCAATTTCCTATGGTAGTTTGGACTACCATATATTGGACTACCATATACTGTATATCTACGAAGATATACAGTATATGTATTGATCTGGAAAGCATTGCTAATGATAGAATGCTCTTTGAAAGCTACATTTTCAATGATTACTAACCAGGATATCTATATCTAATGTATTTTCAATTCAGGATTTCAATGCTGCTCTCGAGAATGAATGGAGCTATTTAAAACTAAATTACTATTTCTCTTTTGCATTTCATGATACATTGGTAATTAATGAGAAGTGCCTCAAAGGAATGAAATGTATTTGATTTTTAGAAATTCATTAAAAACCTTCAATTAACGAATAATGGCGCATTTTGAAGTAGGTAAAATATTCAATGTATAGAGAGTTGTTCAAAGTTTACGACTGAAAAGCGAACATTCACATTACCTAAATCATTCAATAAGTTGATCGAAACTTTTTGGCTAAAAAAGTCTAAAATTACCTGATTATAATACTGAGAATATGTCTTTTTAATTATATGTTTTAAGTAAAAACAGTATGATTCTGACTGTTATCCCCCACCTGTAAACATATGATACTTCTTAATAAATATCACCAAATGAAAATGAATTAAATATAAATACAATAGAACCCGAAGTTTGAAAAGGAGATAGAGGATGCAGAGAAATAAAATTCGAAATTCCAATCCGATTTTCTCAGAATTAATTCCAGGGAAAGAGATACCGATACTTTTTTGACAGAGGGTAAGGTGAACCCTAGGACCACTCATTTTATCAACTAGAGCTACCGGGCTCTGATTAACAATATTTAACATATTTGCAATCATTTGCACCTATTATTTCAAATATTCATTCTAATATACACCTATACACCTTGGAAAGTTCGGCTGCAATATACTTCAAAGCTGTGATAGCTACAATAATGAAACTGTACAAGAAGCTTTATGACGACGTATTTAAGTTCGACTCGTTGTTTGAGATCTAAATTAAAGTCTTTTAAGTATTCGTCGTCTGTGGTTAGTTAAAAGGTAAAAATTTTAATATTTTTTGTATAGCAAGTTGTGAATCTTCTTGAATGTAACCTAATATTTTCCGCTCAGAAAAGATGTTACTACTACGCTTCTCTTCACAATAAAGGCAATTTTCGAAGAATTGTCAATGATATCATCAAGAGTAAATCTTGAGGATAAACATTTAAAATCTGACGAAATATACAAATATGATGATTCCAGTTTACGCCAGTTTATAGGTCGTAACTTACATAATTATATTGTTAATTAGATAGTTATACAACTCACTATCCATCGTGTATTGATTGAGTACTTTTGATTTATACGATTCCCTTGGTATTCGCGAGAGGTAATGATTATTTGCTAAATGCAAAAACTCGGAATTATGAAATTATTTAAAACATGGAAAAAAAAACTGGTTTCATAAAAATACTGATTTCACGAAACCATGGCGATCTTATATACTGAAACTTTCCTGAGACAAGAAGTGATCGGAGATCGGAACTCGTATTTTTCCCCACCTCGATATTTGTTTTCCCATAAGGTATAACTCATATAGTCTGCACGACTTACACTGTAAGCTGAGGAGATCGCATCGATGGAAGAACGGATAGAAACTTCTTAAAAGCTCTACCTTCTCGTAAATTGTTAAATCATAATGGAAAGCATTTTGAGGGCTTTGTTGAAAATGCATAAACAGATAGTTTGTTCCTTTCTTATTTTGTTTGCTTAATGTAAAACAGGTAACTTCGGGTCCATCCAATATTTTAAATAAACTGATCAATGCGAAAAGAACGACCCAAGGATATAAGTCCACATTTCTACTGGAATGTTTATATTATTAAAAGGAATATTAATATCTAGGAATATAATTTAACATGCGGAACAGTTCTGTTAAGATGACAAAGAATCAAGCACAACATAATTAAAAACTCAATTAAAAAATACAGTTAATACTAAAAAGCCACAATTAATTTCGGTAACGCTCGTTGCCATTTTCAAGTAGAAAAACAATTATTAATAAATACAGCTCAATATAAACATTCAATAGTAATTAATTCAAACAAATTAATATCATCAGCCAATCAGGTCAACTACGACATAGGTGGGAGATTAATTCTCAGCTAACGGAATACATTATTGTTTACTCATTTAAATGAGGGAAAAAATTAATATGTAACGGAATACATCTTTCCTATTTTGTGAGATAGATTCTGTTATGAAATATTTTTCTCGGAATTTATGTGTTTCGAACTATGCAGATATTTCTGAAATAATTGTCGAACTCAGACACTAAAGGAAGAGAAAAAGGAAAAAAAAAACCCTCACAGGGTTCAAAAGGGAGGAAAAACGTGAGATTAAAGCCATGAGAAATGAAGGCTGTTTTTATTCCTTGCGCCGATGAAAGGCCTTTCATTTATCAATTGGTTCTTCATTGAAGAAAGAAATACCTCCCCATTCTTATTTCCGGATTTTCATGCTCTTTAAAACTGCAACTTATACATGACTGTAAACAGGATTACAAAGGTAAGCCAAAGATACAGTATATCAATATATACACATTACAACTAATTTACTGTAAGAAATAAAAAAAAATAGCAAAAGAATACATGTTTATCAAATAACTATTATTTTATAAAATTAATATTAATGAAGTATTAAAAGTATCAGTACACGGAATAACAAAATCTTATTTCTATCAAAATATTCTGTAATTATTACAGTTGGCGCCATCGTTGAGAGTTTACCTTATAATGAAATGACTATTCTTAATCATGCTTTGAAGTCTATTCACGTGACAGTAATTATTCAAAATAGGAATAAAAAAATCAATTTTTAAGACAAATTCATTCTTCAAAAAATTTGAATTTAGAACACTACTATGTTATGAAGAATTGCAAACGTCACAGTATTTTTACATTTATTCATCTGCAGTTTACAACAGTTTAAATAACAAATAAGATTGAGATACTGGAATGATTAATCCATTATTAACTATTGTTAAATCCCATTAACAAACTTTCGTTAATTTAGAAAACCAGTAAATTCAATCAGAATCAGATTAGGAGAGAAAGAAGTGGTGATACAAAAAAAGAAAAAATAGTAAGAGGACTTCCATCTTTCAAAGATGCATAAATACATTACTACGATTTATTGTTTGGAAGAAAGTTTAATCTAGGAAAATACTTAAGTAACAGTTTCAAATAACAGTAACATTTTCAAAAATGTACTTTCTATCACAAAAACAACAAAAAAAAACAACAACTTCCTTTCTATCAATAAATGAAGTAAATCAATTAACTGCTTTTAGGAAAAAAAATATGAAATACAGATGTGTCTGACTTAGACCAGGCTACGTTCCTTCCAGGTGGACTAGTCGATTTAATCGTAAATTGATCATTATATACGAGGAGATAAATATACAGAATACAATACTCTCAGGGATATGCAATTAAACCGTTATTAATACGTGCTTTACATTTGAAGTTACAGTACTGTAATACATGTTAGAGTCAAAATTCAAAAAAAACTATTTTTTGTTATTACCTTAGCTGCTGTTTTTGCACTCTTTTAATATTCATTACGAAAACTTCAATTTAAATTTAAAATAGTCGCACTCTTTATTTTTAATTTTTAAACTTTTTATTATTATTATTATTTTTTTTTAAATTTTTGGCTCTGTGGGACCTCGGTCATAAGTACGAAAGATAGTATGTCGGACGGTCTTAAGTAGACGCACACCTGCAGTTAATTGATTCAGTCGTTATTTTGAAACTGGATTACTAAAGGATATCAATAGAAATAAAGTTTAACATGCACAATAGTAACTTAAAAAACAAAAATCAAAAACGCACAAGACTAAAGGATATGCACCCTTACCTATCAGGGACGGCCGTTTCTACCTTATTAAGGCATCCTCAGCCAGCTTTACCCTTCATGATACGCTTATAGTCCGTGCAACGGTTAAGGATCCCACCTCAGCAACCGCAAGTGTACCTCAACCAAAAGAAAAAAAACAAAACAAACACAACAACAAAATAAACAGTAAATAAATTACTTTAAGCTCCTTGTCCTGACACCATCAGGCTCAAAGGGATTTCATGTGGGCAAGAAATAAACCTCAAAAAACAAACCTCAAAAAACAAGAATATAACAGTAACATAAGAAACAAAAATCAGAGTGCAAATCCTTTAGTCTTGTACATTTTTGATTTTTGTTTCTTAAGTTACTATTAAGCACGTTAAAGCTTTATTTCTATATAATTTTTGTTTTTTTGGGTTTATGAGCCCGTTGGTGTCAGTACAAAGGGGTTTAAAGTAATTTATTTATTGTTTGTTTTTTATTGTTGTGTTTTTTTGATTGAATTACCATTGGTGGTTGCGGAGGAGCGATCCGTAACTGTTGCACGCACTCTGAGCTTACCATGATGGGTATAACTGGCTGAGGACGCATAATAAGGCAGAAACGGTCGTCCCAGTTTACCGTCCGTGATAGTTCAGAGTGCAAATTCTTTAGTCTTGTTTATCTTTGATTTTTGTTTCTGGAATACTAAAGGAGCTTGGGATGTCTGCTTTTCATTTAAATTTTGTTTCAGTTTATATACGAATTATTTAACGAGTAAACTTTTTTCCTTAAACTTTTCATAGACTCCTCTATTTAAGGAGAGGCCGGAATCAAGTCATTGTAAATCATCAAAACGTTTTATTAATTCAGATAAAAATCTGAAATTGTAACTATGAAAGCGTTAGTGTGTAGCAGTCTGGGGGCACGGTAGTGCCCCCGCCAAGACAAGCCGAAGGCAGGAAGGGCACTACGTACCTTTTCTGGAAGCGTTTCGTCGTATTTTCGAACCCTCATAACTTCGGCCTGGATAATACTAGAGAGCTCAAATTTTCAGGATAAGATACAGTTAGCAGACTAATGAAATACGCTAAGTTTCATTTATTTAGCTTTTATACTTTGGATTTTATTAATACCTAAAATACGTCGATTCCGTCACTGACTGACTTATGATCATCAAAACCTCTAGGATACTTCCTGAAGTCCTAGAAAGCTAAAATTTGATATGCAGGCTAGGATTAGCACACAAACAACAACAAAATTAAGAAATCCGTAACTTTCACCCTCCAACCCCTCATAAAGGGGGGTGGTCTGGTTACGTATTATCGAACCCTCATAGCTTCGGCCTGGATAATACTAGAGTTCAAATTTTCAGGATAAGATGCAGTTACCATACTAATGAAATACGCTAAGTTCCATTTATCTAGCTTTTATACATTGGATTTTATTAAGATCTGAAATACTTCGTACCCTCAATGCTTCGGCCTAAATAATACTGTGTAATAATGTGATTTCTTACAAAAGTGCAAACAGCTTGTAGATACAAGTTGACCAATAGAAAAACAGAAAAGTAGGGTATTGAAAAAAAATCCATTTTCTAAATAATCTTAAAACTAAATTTAGTTGTAATAGATAATCCCACCAAAAACATTTCATGTAAAATAAGTTGCCAAGACTCACATGCTCATAACGCTTTCACTGTTAAAAAGTTATCAGATCTCATCTTACAAAAAGAAATGAAATCCCACCCAAAACATTTCATGTAAAATAAGTTGCCAAGACTCACATGCTCATAACGCTTTCACTGTTAAAAAATTATCAGATCTCATCTTACAAAAAGAAATGAAATCCCACCCAAAACATTTCATGTAAAATAAGTTGCCAAGACTCACATGCTCATAATGCATTCACTGTTAAAAAGATATGAGATCTCATGTAGAGCCAAGCCCCTAACTCTTCGAGGCCTAACTCTACAAGCCCTAACTCTAAAAACCTTATATCTTGGTTAAAAAGTATGGCTTGGCCGTTTCATGGAACTATTTCATCCCACCCAAAACATTTCATGTAAAATACGTCGCCAAGATGCTCATAACGCTTTCACTGTTAAAAAGTTATCAGATCTCATGTAGAGCCAAGCCCCTCACTCTACATGCCTAACTCTAAAAACCCTACTATCTTGGTCAAAAAGTATTCCTTGGCATACTCCATATCCTTTACATAACTCCATGGGATTGTCTGTGCGACAGCCACAAAACAATAATAATAATAATACATGCACCACCCCAAGTCCGCTACGGAAAGGATGACTCTTCCCCGCAAAGAGGGAGGCCGAGGACTCATGAACCTCATCACCCTACACGAAAAACAAGTACATACACTTAGGGAACATTTCCACCAAAGAGCAGAAGACTCCTCACTTCACTCAGCCATTGTCAAGGCTGACACACACCTCACACCCCTGAACCTCGAAAACTCTTCTCCAACACTCACCACCCCTGACACCCACACTCAGCAGCTGCGTGAATCATGGGCTCGTAAGGAACTCCATGGCAGACATCATCACGAACTCAGCCAGCCTCATGTCGACATGGAAGCGTCGAACAGATGGCTGACGAGTGGTGAGCTGTTTGGGGAGACCGAAGGGTTCATGATCGCAATACAGGACCAAGTCATCTCCACACGCAACTACAAGAAACACATTCTACACGATGCAAACACACATGACGACAAATGCAGGAAATGCCACACTACGCATGAGACGATCGACCACGTAATATCAGGCTGTCCCCTTCTCTCTCAAACAGACTACCTCCACCGACACAATCAGGTAGCGTCGATCGTTCATCAACAACTAGCACACAAACATTCACTTATTAAGAGCACGGTCCCGTACTACAAGTACATTCCACAAAGCGTATTAGAGTCACCCTCATATAAACTATACTGGGACCGCCCCATTCACACAGACAAAACCATACATCACAACAGACCAGACATCACACTTGTTGATAAGGTCAACAAACAGACCTATCTAATTGATATTGCAGTGCCTATCAGCAACAACATGCAGAAAACTCACGCAGACAAGATCAATAAATACACCGATCTAATACATGAGCTCCAGAAGCAGTGGAGGCAGGACCGAGTACGTGTTGTACCCATCGTCTTGTCCGCCACTGGTCTAGTACCTCACACATTGCACCACAGCCTCAGCACACTAGAACTTCACAAAAACACTTTATGCACAACTGCAGAAGGCTGTGGTACTCAACACAACACGCATAGTTAGGAAATTTATGGACACAACCACACATTCCTAATCATTCTTGCACACGTCTTTACACTTGGCAGTATGTGCTTTGGTCCTTGACCCGCCATATTGTTTTTGCTGGGGAAACCCAAGGTTTGAAACATACAAACATAATAATAATAATAATAATAATAATAAATAAAAAACGTGGTAAATGAAACGTGGTATATATATTAAGAATTTCTTTATCTTAAATAAAAAAAAAATCCTTCTGACTGCCCAGAAAAAAAAAAAAAACATCAAGCTAACTTTCAATAATTTACAGGTTTTAACTTTTAAAAGTTAAACAAAGAAAATACTAAAAAAAAATTTATATTCGAGGTATTTTAATTAAATTTCTTTATCATTAAAAGATAATGTCCAGATTTTAAGAATTTAAACATAACAAGACATGAGCCGTCTTGAATTATGAACTGTTTTGAAATTAAAATAACATGAATTTCAATAATCATAATTGTTGAATAGAGTATTTTATTCTTTTATATTGAAAAATTCAGAGTTTTGTCTGCATTAGGAAAAAATATATGTGATTCGAAATGACCTTTATAATCTATTATGACTTGAAAGTTCAGCTTTCCCGTAAACATTTTAGCATCTGCCACATTGTTATCTGAAATTAAAGAGAAAAAAGCTTTTCAATGGGGGTTAAAAAATCGCGCTGAGGGACTTAAAGAGCTAAGAACATTCTGTATCTATCGGCGAGACAAAAAGGCGAATCGACCCTATTTTATCATTAATACGAATAGGGAATTGCTTTTTCATGTTAAGATGTCTCCAATGACACTTTAGGGGCGCAGCATCGCAAGATCTATTTCCATTCCGGGAATGAGGTTCACTTTGGTCAGATTTTTCAGTTCTTGGGGAAAATGATCAAAAGACGAGAGAGAGTGTTGGTAAATGGCTGTTCTATCTCCGTCATCGCTACCAAATTGAATTGTTCTTAGGGTGAGAAGGTTGTAGGATAAGATTCCACCGAGATTCAAAGCCTTCGCGAATATGGAAACGGGAAAATGGATTATTGGAAATCAAAGGAAGGATTTATTATTAAAAGGACAGGAATAAAAGAGGTGAGGGCATTTATAAAGACAACGCTGAATAATCAAAACATCTTTGATACAAATTGTAAGTTTTTTTTAGGAATAAACTTCTCTCTGATCAAAATTTTGATTTATAGAAAGATCAAGATCTTCATTCAATATCGCAAAAAAATATCAGAAATGAGGAATTTTGAATGAAATTTAAAGTATAAACTTCAGTTTTGATAATTATCTTTTAGTGATAAACCCGAGGAAATTTTACAACCCAGATATCAGATGTGGCAAGACAGGAAAATATCCACGCAGGAAGCTTTGGCCTTGGTTTCGCTGTTTTATTATTTTTCTTTTGTTAGAAAATGGGAACTAAGTTTATTTTGTTTGTTTGTTTGTTTTATTGGTTGGATAATGAAAACTGGAATTTTTATTGTAAACTATTTGATGATAAAAAGTTAACTTAAAGAATCCCACTACAAGCCTTTGTGACACTTGTGGCCACGGGAGATAAGGCTAACGGGGACAAAGTTGAGATCGGGTGGTCAATCCAACGCCCGGCCGCCTTTAAGTCCCGGGAAGAAACCCTCAGACCCGTCTGAAGGCGAATTCAGCGTGGAAAAAAAAAACCCCGACCTCCGTCGAAGATTGAATGCGGCTCTTCCGGCTTGCAGACAAATATTGTACCATTTGGCTACCGGCTCCACATTATTGGATGGTAGTTGGCAAAAATACACGAGCTCTGATTAATTGAAAGCCAGTTTTATTATTATTACTTTATTCTCGGTGCCAAGGATAAAGTTTGGCATTTTTAGGATTCGTATTTTTTGGATCTTGTAGACAGCTTAGGAATGTAAAAATTATTATATGAAAAAATATAACCTCAGTAAATTCCTATTGTAAGCATATTACTGGAGCACTATTTCTGCTAAAGCATATTACTATATATTGTTTAGGGTTACAATAGATGATTAAACTAATCAAGTTCGTTTTGTTCTTTTTCTGCTAATGTTGGCATCAAGTAGCAGTCGAAGAGATTTGCCAACTTCTAACTTTGGATGCATTTTATTTTAAAGAATTAAACAAAAAGAAAAAAAGTTATGGTCGTAGTGAAGTTTGTAGTAGCTCGCCGAAAATACAGAAGCTGCTTTTTTTTTTTTTTTTTTTTGAAACAACCTATTTACCAAAACACAACTAAGGCATGCTAGGATTTCTTTCAAGATTTTACAAAAATATTAAATTTATCTCTGATTTTCGACTCTGATGATAAAGGCATCACTAAAAATTTAATTCTGACCTTTCTGCTGATCTTATGTTAGATTAAGATAGGTTTTTATCCATCCATGATGCTCCTGCTTCTAAAAGAAAGTGTCTCAGAAATTTCCAATACCAAATAATTCTGGAATTTCAAAATATTTACGTTTTAATTCTGCTCTTTTCAAAACTGACAGAGATACAAATAAACAGTAAAATGATATCATAAGTCGATATCCTTACCGAAACATGTAATGTATGTAATGAAATATTTGGCTCTTATAACATTGAAATAAAAAATTCTGTTTACTACATAAAATGTTCTTCTTGGTTTGAACTGCGCAGTTTTATTTCTGGAGATGGTTGTCAGAATCTGTCAGTAAAGGCAGAGAAAAATATAGAAAATTGCCCAGGGTTGAAAGAGGAGAAAGAACATAAGATTAAGTCAGCGGAAATGGAACCAGAGTCACTATTTGCTTCGTCATGCGTGATTGGATATTTCATCACAGAATATTGTAAATACATCAAAGAAAAAGAAAAAAACGCAAACATTCATTGCAATATACAACCTTACAATAGCAATGTTATTGCAACAGTTACGTACTTTAAAAAAAACAAGACTTTAAAGACTTAAAAAAACAAATAAAAATAAATAAGTAAATTTTATCTTAAAGATTAAAGCACGCCTGGATCTTCTTTCCAGGATAGGTAATGCAAGAGGTAAGGCTCCTGCAATTAAATGAAAATGGGATCGGAAAGCCACACCAATTCTCGCCCGTCTTTATAATGGAAAAATATTATACCTAATGATCCAAAGAGAAAGCTACCTTACTAGATACGCCAAGAAACAAAAACAAAACAAAACATTTGATAGAGGGCGGCTGAACCCTGGAGCCTGCATGTAAAGTAAAAAACCAGGAGAAGCTGACTATTACAGCTCTGACGCACCTTAGCATTTCAACCATGAACCGCTTTCATATGTCAAGCTTTTTAAATCATTATTTATTTATTTTTTTTATTAAGAAAATTTCTTATTATGTATTGTCTATTAAGTAAAACTGCTTTCAGCACGTGTTCCTCTTTAGCAGATTTATGAGTTATTTAAAGTTTGCTTTGTGAAGAAGGAACATTTTCAAGCACTGAAAAAGGTTGAAATAATAACTATCATCCAAATTTAAGTATATACACATTCTAAAAATTGTATTCTGTAATCTTGATGCTAAATACACTTGTCACCTACATTTATCTATCTAAAGAAAAAACAGCGCAAAAGATAGACGCAGTAGGAATTAACTATTCTTAAATTCAAGAACTAAATGGTTGCACAAATTTACGCAAAGAGCTAATATAAATTTTGAGGCATACGATTCGTGTTTGCGCTTCATCCTCCGCAGTCGCCAGTCAGCATCCAATTAATTACAATATGTAAAGACTGCTTGTGTAAAGACGATTTCTGTGCTAAGTGTTTCAACTTTATCTGAAAGTTATGTCAAATAGAGATGCTCCCATCTACATGTAAATCGGAAACCTTCGGTATTCATAAAAAAATATTCCAGAAATTCCTAGAACACCACTAAGACATTACGAATGGATCATTATAAAAACATCATTATATTTTAATTTAATTATTACGTAATATCAATATTTGATGTAATGATTATTAAATAAAAGAGAACAGTAATTAAAATTTACTGTTCAGATTGTCTCTTATTGCTGTAAAAAAGGTTAGCAAATTGGTGAAAGATAAGTTTTTCTTATGGTCATTTTGTTTTGTATAAAAATCAATAGAAATCTCATTGAGTTACATAAACGTACCATAAAAGTTCTCCTTCCAAAAAACTTACTTTTCAGCCCCAATGATGTATTTGAATAGATCATTTAGTTGGATGACTTTTTTGTCTTACCTCGATAAATCCAATAGCCATGTAAACAGACTGTAGCTGACAAACAATTGCCAACGTTGGCCAACAGACTTGGGTATGCACGCTACGAAATAGAAATGTTTCATTATAGAGGCGACCCTACTTTCAATTCTGAGATTCGAAAGATTTTGAATTATCTTGATCAAAAAGAGACAAAAAGACTTTAAACTGAAAAATGTGTTTAATTTTTTTTTTCTCTTACATATAAACCGGTATAGTAAAATCAATACGTTTAAAGCGTGGAAGCTTGTTCATTAAATCAAGACACTAATAAATAGGAATCAAAAGACATTAAGAAAAAAAAAAACAAAGTTTCAAACTTTAACTTTTTGTGCTTAAAATTACAGGCGAACTATTCATATTGATAGAAAAATTAGATACATTTATAGAAGGAATTAATAAAAAAATCATTATGTAGGTTGGGAATTAAACTTGAGATTATGAATGTATAATTGAAGTCACAAGGAAATGAAGTAAGAAAATTAATAACAAGAACTTAGCATTTTTATTGAGAATTTAAATATTCAAAGTGATAAAATTTCATAAACTTAAATATTTAGGTTTTTTGTATTCCGTCTATCACTTTACTTTAGCTGCAAAGATCAAAAGTACGATGATCTCAAGAGACGGTTCTATTGCTTTGTGGTAACCTAAGAGTTACTGACTCTCTCGGGAGGGTATTTACACCAAGGTAATGTCTGTTCAATCTCCCTCATGGCGCCAATAATTGGTTCACTTTACTATCTTGTCTTTATCTTTATAAAACCTTAAGCGCTTGTATTCCATTCACAGTAACCTACAAATACGATACGCCGAGTTTTAATTTCTCAATCACATTTTTTTTACACTATTTTCCTGGGAAACTGAGGCTTATCTAATCAATTAGTCTGTATGTATGTGTGTGTTCTGCTAATGACTTTACAGCTGCTGAATAGATCTTCTTGAAGCTTAGTGTAAGGATCTCACTTTTCAAATTTTTTTTTCCGAACGAGTCTGTATCGAGAAATTAGCTCGAGAAGGTGACAAGAATTCTTAAAGAAAGACATCAGAACTAAAATAATAAATTTCAACAATGGTTTTAAGTAATGGATGTGGATTAAGTAAAATACAATAAAACAAACTAATCGAAGGGTAGTTTTGATAATCCATTAATCCATACAAAATGAAGATATTCTTAATAACTTTATTATTCACCAATTTGCAATACTGCTATTTGTTTTTTTCTATAATGACATTTGTACAATTTATTAATTTGCAAAGTGTACAACTTATTTATACGACAAAAGATAATTTGGTTTTTATAGTAATGTCTAAACATAAATCCTATTTCTTCGCCAATGTTGGAGTAGGTGGTAGTAGAGATACAATATTGTTAGGCTGGATTCAGAAATTACATAGTCTTGTTGTAATTATTTTCATTTCTGCAATTTCACGTCAGAAATCTTTAACTTATATCCTCTTATTTTGTGAGTTTATTAAATTTATAGAGCTTCTAACAACCTTGGAGCAAGAAAAATTTCTGTTTTACTCCGAAACTGCGTAGGTTAGCTTTGCGCCTTTTAAAGAAAGGGCATTAATTGAAGACTATTTTGTCAAATAAAACACTGACCTGACTGAATGATAAAAGGCAGTAAACTTTTACTCGAAAAAGCAAAGCAGAAAGAAAACAACTCTGAGATTCGGTTAAATTAAAGGAGCAGACAAATTTAGTAAGTAAAATTTCGAAAACCTGTAGGCCTACTTAACCTTGCATATTCTAAAGGCGATTTTTACCTTTTATTTTCTTGTACCGCTTTTTATGTAATTATTTTACTATAGTTATGTTTATATGTTTTACAAAATTTTAAAGCAGCTATCAGAAAGCTTACAATTTTAAATTGCCTCAGGAATAGTACACATGCAATCCAGAATCATTCGTTGAATTGCTTATCAGTTACAAATCATATGCATATTTTTAGCATCAAGAAATATATAAGAAATTATTGAAACTTCAGTTAAGTAACCTTCAAGCAATTTGATTTCCAACGATTACCTAGAAACATAAATACCACCAACGATTGCCACATTGAATTCAATTTCGTCTAATCTCCAGAGTTTGGGACAAATGGTTCAGTTACAGACTTATACTCTTTTACCAAAACTTCATCAAGGAACAAATTATCTCACAGAAGAAGGAAGAGTAGGAAATTAGCAATTTTAATCAATGTTTACACAAGAAACTTAATGAAAATTTAGAATGAAGATGTAAAGAAAACACAAACAGCAGAAGAAACTACTCAAACTAGGAAACGCAGTAAGGAACAAATGATAACTAAAGAAAAATATGCATACAAAACAGAAGAAATAAGAAGAGCGTGAAAACATATAAGACCTCGCATCTAAGGAAGAAGGAAAAGTAGCTTTTGTCTGCCATGAGAAAAATGCCAAAAGAGGAGACCATAACACTAATGTAGAAGGTAGATGCACTGGGATTGGAGAGAGATAATCTTTACACCAACTGTGAGACATAACTGAATTTTATAAGTAGCCATTTTTTCTTCAATTCATAGCTATATATGTAAAAGCTTTGGAAAAGAACATCAGAATAAAACTGAAACTAATAAACTGCTATCTAAAGAAGATTCTAAAATTAATTCTCAACAATAAAAATAAATGATTATTATTAAGCAAATAGTTACTGAAAAAATATGTAATCTTGACATCTTTTCAAAAAGCTATACATCACTTAATAGTAAAGAATTACTAAAGTTTGATTTATGGATGAAAAAAGCACTACTAGAAATAATTATAATCTAACAGACAATAAGATCATATCTTTCTCAAAGATTACAAACTAAGACAAAATTCCAGGGAATGTTTAATTAACAATAGACATAAATATTAAAGAATAAAAAAAATATATTGATCCATTTCATTTTAAATTAGCTAGCAACAAACTAGGAAAGAAGACAATGAAAGGAAAGTGGGCTCCTCAAGTGGAATGTTTTAATTCGAAAATTACAGAGATTGTATTGCCCATAACGATTGGGAAAGATAAAAAAAAATATAGAAGCAAAAGATATAAGATAAAAAAAATGGGCAAAAAAAAAGTACGCGTGGCCTATTAGATGGAAAAGAAAGGCATCATAGATAGTAGAAAATTTAATAATAATAATAATAATAATGACGCAAACACACACGACGACAGATGCAGGAAATGCCACACTACACATGAGACGATCACCCACGTAATAACAGGCTGTCCCCTTCTGTCCCAAACAGACTACCTCCACCGACACAATCAGGTAGC
>JAFIDM010009631.1:285276210-285305688 GCA_023159025.1 Thereuonema tuberculata | reverse complement strand
TTAATATACGTATCTATAGCACTTGTTGATTGGATTTAGAACCTATTGAAATAGATTCGAATAAAAAAAAATCCCTCAGATCCGACGGGTAATGATACCCTTAAGACAAATGAAAAAATAATATTTACATCTTAACTTCGACGCTAAAAAAAAATAACCCCCATATTAATGTCGTCCATTGACAGCGAGAAAAACATCTTAAATCTTGAATAAGAGTTCTCGTAAATCTAAACAGAAATAAATCCATCGTAATCTTCATATTTGATAGGTCTAAAGTATCTCGTCACATATCTCGGCACAATTTCAGAGCCTGCCCAATCAACTTTACAATTTTCCGTTTGGAAAATGCTTGTTGGAGTTTGCTTTCAGAAACTTTGAAATGGAGATTATTTAACATAACTTTTTTTTAAAAAAAAAGCTAGAAAAAACAACAATTACTTATCTTGTTATTATTTAATTGAAGTATTGCTTCCAGTTGCTGTATTGTTTTTAATGGTATTTACAACCGAGATTAAAATATGAGCAAAAGTTTTAATTTCCACCTTTCCAATTTTTACATGCTTCGTTCTCACTAAACGATGGTTCCTGGCTAATTTTCATATTAGATAAAATATATTCAGTGAAATAATGCCAAATAACTTACTGGAAAGTGATCAGTTTAAGGTTTGCTAGGACTATAAATCATTTTTTTTTAATTACAGCTGTTTCAGATTTCGTCACTAAACTGATCAAATTGTAAATAGAAGGTAAAAATAGTGAAGAACCTTCAAAGAAAATGAATCTTCAGTGTGCTTTAATCACTCACTGTAGTGCTTTAAGAAACTATTGAATTAAATATAAGTGTTACTTGCTTTATAAGAAAATTGGAAAGAAGCAATTGCTATTAATATAGAATTCAAGACAGCGCTTCATACATGCCAAATGTAATCCATATTTAAAGGAAAGGCAATACCTATTTCCATCTAGGCACCATTTATCATAATAACATTGCGAAATCTTTTCTACAGCTCATTTCTTTCTTTCCATTGCTAGAAGAGAAATGCATGAGCCATGTGTTGAAGCGCTGTTCTTTTCAATGTTTACATTATTCGTGATCGAATGCAGGCCAAGGAACAAATAAACATGAAGGCGGGAAGGGAGAGCTATTGGAACAGAGCCAACGACTGGAATTGATGTGTGATTTGCGGCCTCTTTCATGTTCCGTCATATCATGTTTGTACTTCATTGAAAATTGAGATTGATTGAACTTTTTCTTTTTGCAAATGGCAGTTCATGGCTGAATATGATTTAGTAATCCTGCAATTTCCTTGTAATTTTTTGTGCAAATTACGTAAATATTTAAATTTAAAATACATCAACAAGCGATTTAAATTAACAATCTATCAACAAGCGATTTAAATTAACAATACCCCATCAAGTGATTTAAATTAACAATACACCAACAAGTGATTTTAATTAACAATACACCAACAAGTGATTTAAATTAACAATACACCAACAAGTGATTTTAATTAACAATACACCAACAAGGGATTTTAATTAACAATACACCAACAAGTGATTTAAATTAACAATACACCAACAAGTGATTTTAATTAACAATACACCAACAAGTGATTTAAATTAACAATACATCAACAAGTGATTTAAATTAACAATACACCAACAACTGATTTAAATTATTATCTATAGAGTTCTCGGTTATTAACTGATGAATGTTGATGTAAAGACTGGCATTAAACTTACAAAATACTGCTATATCTTGAACGAAGAATAATATTGAACCATTCTAAAAATGGATTGGTTCTTCACTCCCTACTGCAAATATCAGTTTACCTCATCTACATCAGAATAATCATTGGTTTGTAACAGTGTCTTCGCCTATAAAGACTGGATCTTGTGTTATTTTTCTTCACCAGATGATGTTAGCCTGAGCGCTAACGAAATCGATCGTGACGTTTTTATTTTATTATTTTTTTTTTCATTTCATTTTATTTTATTTTCTTAGTATGTGCGTAGACTGAACTTTTATTCCATCAGACAAAAAAATTTTCAAGTGAAATCGCAATGCTCAGTCAATTAAAGAATATTTTTATGAGAATGTAAATTAGTATATCTCACATTTTTAATCTCCTATGATATTATTGATATTCTAATCTTATTTTCTGAAAGATTCTTACAATTCTCGAAAAAATCTAGTTTTAGATTGTCAGGAACTAACTTGAGAAAATGTGAGGACTCGATTAAACCTGCAATTCCAAGCACGAAATGCATTATAAGGAAATCCTACGAACGAGAGTAAATAAGAGGAAAATGCGATTGGAAAGAGTGGACAGAAAGAAAAAAAGGAAAAGAGCGAAGGGAATCTTTTTGGAGAAGGTTAAAGATCAGCGTGAATTTGAAATAGCTTCATCAGAACCAATAATGACATTAGGTTTTTCTGAGTTATGGAACCTAAATTCAGCAAATTCAATCAAACCCCAGACACTATAAATACTATAGAAATTCAGTTTACTCGAAAGGTTCTGAAATTTTAAATTGAACCAGAGTCCTATATTGCTCATAAATCCTCAATCATTTTCGGGGATTAGTAATCATGATAAAAATGTAAAATCCTAATCTGCCTAGTGTCGAAAGACGAGTGAATTTCTGATCTACTCGAATACTCAAATAAAAATAATTTCTTTAGGTTCGTCCGTCTGTCAAAATAATAAAGGCTTTAACTTGAAGCGTTTTTAAGAAAATTCCTATGCAATAGCGATTTAGATTTAATAATTTTGCATCAAAGGTGGAAGGTTTTATCATCTAGCGCTGCAAATGTTTTAAATATAAAAATATTTTGGGACTTCGTTATTTGAATATTACTCTATTTATTTAGTTATTTTTTGTTGTTTGTTGCTTATCTTTCTCTTTAAAACGTTTTCTATTTAATGAAATAAAATTATACTGCATACTTTTTTTGCAATAGGCTTGCGACAAAGTATATAAAATCGTTTAAGAAGTTCGATATAATATTAACAGAATTGACAGGAAAATTCCAGAACTGTTTTTCAAGTTATTATTTTTATGCATTCACTTAACACATCTCTAACTATCTAAAAGTTTACGTCAATACAGATTTCCCAGCATCTATTGAGCAGAGATGTAAAAGAGGACGGAATAGTTATTATTTAGTATTTAGTTGCCTTGTTCTCTGCCTATGATAGCACTATCCTCAATTTTTAAACACACATAATTATTTGTTTTCTATTACTGGAATGTCTGTAAAGAAAATATATAAAAATCAAGATATTTAATCAGAATTCTTGTAGAAATTTGGGTAAAGCAAAGCAGCAACTAAATTATTTATTATGTAACCATACTTTAGTGTTAAAATATATAAGTCCATATTTTTTACGTTCTTTTATAAAGTAAATATGTTGATCAAAAATTTTATCAAAATGAAAAAAAAAAAAAAAAAAAAAAAGCTGGGAGGAATATATATATAAGTTATATTGTACATGAACATATAAGAAAGGATTTGTTTCGCGCTTCTGTTAAACTTGGATTCTACCATTAGCTATCAGCTAAGTAGTTTATTATTTCCTTTGCATTATACAAAGTTGCTATTCAATTATATAACGTTGCTAGTTTGCAATACTGCATATTGCTTATTTTAGATACCAAAATGTAACTTAATTCTACTGCTTACAATAGCAGCAGTTGTCGTACAAGCGATACTCTTTTAATATATTATGGCTGCTAAGATGCTAAGATGGACGAAATTCACATGAATTAGGAAGTGAAACAGCATTGCTTGTGGGTTTCTGAAAAGTTAATTAATGATCTAATAATTTCTAGCCAAAAAAAAAAAGCTTAAAAAGTTTTAATTTTACGGTCCCTGATACTGATGTAATGTAATTTCTTTGTCGTCTGCCTGAAAGAATTTAAGACAATCAATATTGAAGAAGACAAGTCAGGCTTTGTTTCCAAACATTTTATGAGAAGGATCGGCAAACACTGAGTCGTTATCATATGAATTTACCAAATTATCATAAACAATTAAAACGTACTTGATAACTAGAACAAAGAAGCCAAAAACACACAAGAGTTACTCAAAAATTACATTAATTTTCTTCTTCTATGTTAATAGTAGATAAGAAAGAATAAGAAACAGATATATCGTAACTTAATTTGGAAAATTTACAATCTTTTAGTTCTTTACACTAATATTGGAAATTATAAGTTGGTGATCTTTGAAATAATGATATTTTATACTAATTAGTGATTGCACTAATGATAATCATAATGCTACTTTGCAATTATTGTTCTTAGTTGCTGTGGTCTGAAATATGTGCGCCTCTAGACACATTGGTTTCTTAAATTCTGTATTATCCTTAGGTAGAAGAAATCCAGCTGGAAATAATAGAGAACCACTGGGAATTCGATAGTTGTATGTCAACTTTCTTTGGAGGAGGAATGTTTGTAAGTTACCCGCAGGTGGTGCTACATTATACAGCAGCTAAGCCAGCAAGTAACGAAATCCCCTTACACCAAAGTTAATTTTGGCTTGTTTTCCCAGAGGCTATTACCAAAATAATTCACTCCTGTCCTTGACTTACTACTATCCCAGATTTTCATCTAACGATTCCACTGGGGACAAAGTGTGTGGACTTTAAAGACTTCATAAATTAAGAAAATGTTGATTCTTCTTAAATTACAGCTTTCAAAATAATATATTTCCTTCCCTATATAAAGCCAACTCTACAGATCAAATTTACAGAGATGTCCATATAGTAACATCCATCTCCATGTAGTTACAAAGTAAACGAAATAACAGCAATTAAGGTGCATTGAAGGACAAAGATAATAGTCAGTTTTGGTTTCTAGCTCCTTCGGGTCCATTACGTACAAAAAATTAATAAGGACCTTGCGTATGTTAGAATGTTAGTTAAATGGGGAGATCAAAGAGGATATTTCGACTTAAAGTGTTTATTGTTTTTGTTTTTTTGCATCTCATCTCCTTTATCTGTAGGACATACTTTGAGGGGATTTTACTAAAAACTTTCCTAGTACAATCATAAAGTAAGAATCATAAAGTCATAATGTAAAATGTCATCAAAAAATTTGAAAGAAATTCAAATATCTAAGTAATTAGTAAGTTAAGTAATTCTTACTTTGGATTTATAACTTGCAAGATACTAATCAGCTGAAAACTTCTGAAAATAAACAATCCAAAAATATAGCAAATGCTTGTTGAATTTAAGTGCTGAAAAAAAATTCTGCTTAAGCAAATGATTCAAGCCATTAATAAATTAAATTACTTTACGTTTAAAATAGCAAACGACAAACCCAGATTCATCTTAATAGAAGTTAAGGTCTATTAGATGGGAGTTACACACAACTTAAACCTGGATAACTATGGTGAATTTTTACTTGCAGATAAGTATATCTAGTTTTGTATTGAATTGAACAAAATAATATATCTACTAGCATTACTATTTTTGTTTCTAATAGTAATTTTTTTTTTCTCATAACATTTCAACTAAAAACCTTAGATGAATCTAAATCAAATAAGGTCAAATAATAAGTGTGGTTCTCAATAGATTCTCAAAGATTGTTTTTGAAACCTTAAAACATCTCACTTTCCGAAGTACAAGAATTGTTTCAAAAGTGCAGAAAATAGAATAACACAATCAATATTCAAGATATAATTGCAAATACACGAATGCGGACATTGGTCTACTAACAAGCTCTGAATTAGAAGATTAAAACAATAGTTTTTTTTCCTGATATTATTTTTTATAATATTAATCATAAGTCACATTTCTGTTAGGAAAAGAATATTTCTATAAACAACTGCTTCATAGTAGTTAGGAACCTAATAATAATAATAATAATAATAATCATAGCAAATAATTTACACAAAATATAAATTGTCCATTGATATAAAAACGGATCAAGATAAAACTCACTAAATAAAAAGAAAAAAAAAAGAAAAAAATTACAATTACAAAGCTATTTAAATATCAAAAAAAATTATTTTCTTATCTTTAATTTATTTTTTTCTCTTTTGATTTTCTTCTTTTTAATTAGTTCATTATCTTTACAACTTTTAATGAGCTTTCAATTTCTCAGCCTTGTTTATTTCTTTTGCTGCTTTCTGTGTTTTTCATTTGTTTTTCTGCTTTCGCGTTTTTCTTCCTCTATTGTTTCTTTCTTGTTTCAATTCTTACAATAACAATAATGAGACGCGGGGGTGGTCTTAGATTCTCAGAAATTGTTGAATGACTGTTGAAAGACACAATTATTCCACGAATTATAGGAACTGAAGAAAGCTAACAAGTTTTTTATCATCAATAATGTCTTGCAATCGAAAATAACACAATGAAAACAATGCTTTCATAAATAAAATAAAATATTCAAATAATATATATCAGTATGAAATAAGAAAAAAGAACTTAAAGCCTACTTTCCTTAAAATATTATTGCTTTTTTTTTTTTAATTAAAGTCGTGAAACGATAAAAACGAAAACTATATTTATATTCAAATTCTAATATCTACTTAACACAACAGAATAAATTTCCCAAATTATGGGGAAAAAAAATGAATTACATCCACATTATTTATTTATTCGCCTAAACCGGATTAATTTCAATTGTATCATGAACAATGCATGAGCTAAAACGATTTAATATTAAGATAAAGAGATTAATAGAAATAGAATATAAAACCAATATTGAGATTTCAATACTTTTCTTCGGGAACGTTTTTGTCGCCTTTTTGTGCTAATTTCCCAACAAAGACCAGACTAAGCTGGATTACAAAATGCTGTTTGACACTAACCAGAACATAAGAACATATTTTGAGGCTACAATGAAAACCTCCAAAACTAACTTAATAGTACGTGGACAAGATCGAGAGCAGATGAGAGAGAGAGGCAGATTCCAAGCCCTCCTTCTCCTTTTCAATGCCAGGATTCAATTGACAATAATTAACACAATACAGGCTTTGGATATGAAGTATCTGAGTAAGATGGAAAAGTTCACATCCCTTATGTGAACTTTTCCATCTTACTCAGATACTTATCCCTTATGCAACCCTCGAAAATTCGTGCCTAAACCAACTCGCAAATGGAAATTTACACTCAGTAGCTTAATAAGGGGGGGGGGGCGAAAATTTATATTTATATAAGATATACCTATACTAGCAGCGGAAGCCACCCGATTGGTAGATGTATAAAATTTGGCTTCGCGACCTACCATTATATATACGTCCTAGCACATCACCTACCTATAAATTGACGAATGGTGATTGGTGAAGGGTAGAGGAAACTTCCATCATGAAATACCCCTCGCGGGAGTTCACAACCCGGTGAATTTGAATAGGCGGTAAATTTGAATTGGCACAGCAGCCAAGGTTTTGAATTTAGGAAAAAACCGATTTGCGAGATGATTTTTTCCACTCGCAAGCGCCAATTTCTACTCCCAAATTGCGAGTTTGCCAGTGGGATTTTCGAGGGTTGCCTTATATATGGATGACTTGAAATTTTATTGAAAAAACATCTAAAATAGCTGAAGAAATCCATTGAATTATAAAGAACTAAACGACGATCACTGGGAAAATTGATATAACAGTCGTTTCACATGTTTCGGTATTGAGCATATCCATCCATTTCCCAGGAGACAACAAAATATAAAAAGGAATTAAAATTTTAAAGATTCATTTTTTTTTAATTAAACTACAAACTTTTTCATGCTACATGGAAATAACATAGATGGATTCTTGCAAATAAAAATTAAAAACAATATCATGATTATGAATTTGTAGTAAATCAGTGATTACGGGAATTTCATGTTTTCTGTTAATAATTCTTTGATTCTTTCATTCTTAATTTTCTTAATTTTTTGCACTTGGACAGAGGTCAAAGTCATCAATAAATAGCAAATATAGATTGAGAATCAAAGAAACTTTGTTAATCAAAAATATTACAATTGGATGCAGTTATGCAATATGAGAACCAACTGCCATTTTGCGGATTTCTGGATTTCTATTGCAAAACGTGCCTGAATGTGTATAAAAACTGGCGAGCATTTCTCTGAAAGAACATTACAGAATGTTTATAACCAACTATTACGTATGGGATAACGTCGAAGTAAAATTTTATTTGTAATATCTAGCTAAAATAGCTCTAAAACAGAAAAACTGAATTTTGGAGTTGGTTCCATATTGTATAATTAACATCCAATTGCCTTATTAACAGAAAACATACGTTATCAATTACTGACTTATTACAAATTGATACTTTGATCATGATGTTGTTTTTAATCTTAATTGGCAAGAATCCATTTATGTTATTTTCATGTAGCCTGAACTAGCTTATAGTTTATTTTCTTTTTAAAAAATAATATAATAAGGAATTAAAATTGAAAAGATTGTATTATAAGAGAAGATTCGGAATAATAATAATAATAATAACAATGAACAACTTACTAATTTACTACAAGTCACCACAAAGTACACCAAAGACATTGGAATGGAATTTGGAATCGACAAATGCCGCAAGTTACGCATAACACGTGGGAAGACTTCGAATTTGGAGGGTTTTGAACTGGACCATGGGTTGGCCATCCAATCCATGGAAGAGGGAGAGACCTACAAGTAGAGGAGAAGGTGGTATTTTGGAACCCTGTCGGTAATTTGGAACCCTGACATTTTACTGACAGGTAGGTATCGCACCATCCCGATGGAACTTGAATTTGTTGCCCTCACGCCCCCGACCATAGGCTCGACGCATCAGTTGCTTGCTGCTCGTTAGATGAAGCATAGATAAGTGCTTGTTGCAGAACGCGGTTTCGAGAACTTTTTTTGAGGTAAGTATTTATATTTTCTGTGTCCCCTACAGTGTAGATAACTAAATTTTAATGCATCATATATGTTGTACAGTTCTTCTTTTGCCAATAACCAATGAAACATGTTATTAATCTACAAGTTGTTACACGGTAGATCAACACTAATCCAAAATGGAATTGCGGGATATTTGGAACCCCAAGGTGGTGGGTAATTTGGAACCCTATGGTCAGGAGAAAAAAAGCTGCGAGAAAGGGATCTGCCAGCTTTTCTGATGAGTCATCTGAAGCAGAAGACTTTGTGGCAGCTGAATCTGGAGATTCAGATTTTAAACTCCCAGCTGGGGAAGATGAGCCACGTCAAGAGGATGCCAAATGCCTATTTTGCGATGAGACTTTTTCAACTTCACGACCAGGGGAATTGTGGGTATAATGTGTTATGTGCAGTTGTTGGGCACATAACGAATGTGCTAGGGCGGAAAAAGACTACTATGCATGTGATTACTGCCAATAACTGTTTATTTTGTTTTTGCTAAACTTTTTTTATTTTTCTCAATTTACTGTTTCATTTTAATTCTTTAAAACTGTTTTCAGACCATTGGAATGCTATAATGTAAATGTCAAACTGACCATCCTTATTGGATATCTATTTTTAATAAATAAAACCATGTTTTTAAGCAAGATATTGAATTTTTATGAAGAAAAAAAATGGGGTTCCAAATTACCCTCCCCCAATCACCGGATCACGATTTTGACTTTTTTCACATTTTACAAAATAATAATATATTTCGGTTTAGGGATAGTAGCTAGCCATTTAGGATAGTTAGCTGGGATGTTGCTAAAGCTATTTACGCCTTCAGTTTGGATTTCAAGCTTATTGGTGAACCATGGTGACCAAAAGACAAAGTGGGGTTCCAAAATACCATCTTCTTCTCTATCTGGGTTTCCAGCAAGCGCGCGTCATTCACAACACAAGCATCAAAAATGCACTCAAGAACACATACCGTGCTCGCATTCAAAACATCCTCAAAACACAACTCAACGCCAGAAATAAAATTAAAGCCATCAACACTTTTGCCGTCCCCACACTAACATATTCGTTAGGTATAATTCCATGGACAAACACCGAACTCGAAGCACTACAACGTACAACACGCACTACATTCACGAAACACAACATGCACCACCCCAAGTCTGCTATGGAAAGGATGACTCTTCCCCGCAAGGAGGAAGGCCGAGGACTCGTCAACCTCATCACTCTACATGCAAAACAAGTACACACACTTAGGCAACACTTTCACCAAAGAGCACAACACTCCTCACTCCACTCAGCCATTGTCAAGGCTGACACACACCTCACACCCCTGGACCTCGAAAACCCTTCTCTAACACTCACCACCCCTAACACCCACACTGAGCAGCTGCGGAATCATGAGCTCGTAAGGAACTCCATGGCAGACATCACCACGAACTCAGCCAGCCTCATGTCGACATGGAAGCGTCGAACAGATGGCTGACAAGTGGCGAGTTGTTTGTGGAGACCGAAGGGTTCATAATCGCGATACAGGACCAAGTCATCCCTACAGGCAACTACAAGAAACACATCCTACACGACGCAACATACATGACGACAGATGCAGGAAATGCCACACTACACATGAGACGATCGACCACATAATATCAGGCTGCCCCCTTCTCTCCCAAACAGATTACCTCCACCGACACAATCAGGTAGCGTCGATCATTCATCAACAGTTAGCACACAAACACTCACTTATTAAGAACACTGTCCCGTACTACAAGAACATACCGCAAAGCGTATTAGAGTCATCCTCACATAAGCTGTACTGGGATCGCCCCATTCACACAGACAAAACCATACATCACAACAGACCTGACTTCACACTTGTTGATAAGGTCAACAAACAGACCTTTCTCATTGATATTGCAGTGCCTATCAGCAAGAACATGCAGAAAACTCACGCAGACAAGATCAGTAAATACACCGATCTAGCACACGAGCTCCAGAAGCAGTGGAGGCAGGACCGAGTACGTGTTGTCTTGTCCGCCACTGGTCTAGTACCTCATACATTGCACCACAGCCTCAGCACACTAGGACTTCACAAAAACACTTATGTACAACTGCAGAAGGCTGTGATACTCAACACAACACGCATAGTTAGGAAATTTATGGACGCAACCACACATCCCTAATCATTCTTGCACACATCTTTACACTTTGCATTATGTGCTTTGGTCCTTGACCCGCTATGTTGTTTCTGCTGGGGAAACCCAAGGTTTGAAACATAATAAGAATAATAATAATAATAATAATAAACTTAACTTCTGGAGTCTCAAACTATGCTAATTAAGCCCGGTTGTTGTTTACTATTGAAGTTACTTGTTTAAGCAGTTTAAATAAATGTCAACCACAGTAAATTTCTTGTTGAAGTTTACATTTTAATATTCATCATCTTTATCTTATCCAATAATGACTCAGTTGTTTACAAATGTCTAAGTTATTCACGCCAGAAGGACCAATTAGTAAATAACTTACGGAGGTAAATTAATCAATCTGTTTTAAAATAACTTATCAAATTTGACAGCGAGCTCAGGAAGACTGAAGGTGAATTATCTCCTTAAGTCTCATCAATCTTATCCTCTTTAGCTGTCTGTCAAATTTGATTTAGAATTATTCGCACTTCTTATGTAAGTAAATTTAAATTCTCTTTTTTATTAAATGAAATTGGAAATATCTAAAGTTCTGCAAAAAGCCATCTAAAAATTCCATAAACTAATTACCAAACTTTTCTAGAAAAGTGAGAATTATCAGATTGATCAATCTGTGTGTATATATGTGTTCCCCCTAATAACTTTCGAACCGCTGGGTTGATCTTATTAAAGCTCAGTATCCACATTCAAGGATTATGGACGATCTAAGTTTTACATTTGAAATCTTTTCCAAGAGAGTCTTGTCGAAAATCATCGTCAGAAAAAGATACAAATTACCATTGAAAAGCATTGGAATCTAAGCAATGGATGTCTCTTCTTTTATTAAAACGTCATCTTTCTATTAACATCCTATCGGCTTAATTAATGAATAATATTAATCCATTGCGCAGGATTTCATTTACGATTGAAGTAAACAATGCAGTTTTAACTCATACAAATTTGTATGTTCCTACTTAATAGATATTAGAATTGAAATATCAATTTAGGCTTTTCATTTTTGTCGTTCTCAGGACTTTAAAAAATGTTAAAAAAGAAAGAAATTTTACTAAATAACATTTTAAGAAAAGTACACTTAAGTTCTTTCAAACTTTTTATTATTATTTTTTTTTTGATGATTTTTAACTATCACGAATTACATACCAGACCATTATTCTTTTTTTGTAGGGTGGAGGTACTCTAAAATTCTCTTACCTTAAAACCATTAATTCGGGCATGATTTGATATAATTAAAATTAATCGACTGTAGATAATTTATAAATAATGCTGATTTAATTATTTTTTTCATAAATGGAAAAAATGTGGAAATATTAGAAATGAAAGAGCTGATGACTTGGCTAAAATAGTTACACGGCTTTGTAGTAGTTTGGAAATGATTGCGCTAGCTTCGTGTTGCAAATTGTTGCAGAAGTAAAATATTATAAGAGTTGAAATACAGAGTTCTTGAAGTCAGTTAAGGCTCAAAGTACAAAGAAAGTTTCCTCATTATTTTTCACAGACTTCAAAATAGACATTTTTATTTTAATTTTAAAAATAAGAGTTTTGGACTGGACATGATAATTTTAATTTTAACTCACTAGAAGCAAGTCCAAATTAAATAAATAGGTTTTATTTAGATTTGGACTTGCTTCTAGTGAGTTTTGTTCTTGTGATCATGATCCAGAACATTGGCTATTGCGTTTTCCTAGTTTATCTCACCAGAGAATGGTTTTACAAAATAAGTTAAGGCAACATTCAATTTAATAGCCTCCCATTCTTTCAGAACTTGTTTAACATAAAGATTCTTGTTTATTGTAATGTAAAGAACTTGTTTATTTATTGATTTTAAGAATTTTATTTCAGAAAGTGGTTTCTAAGTTGTCTTGTATATGTTACTTTTAACTATTTATATTGTACTTGGTAACTATTAATTTAGTACTGTTTCAATCAATGTTAGTCATGTGATTTATCTTTTATAAGGCTTGCGGTATATTTGTTGATCAGAAGTTATATATATATATATATATATATATATATATATATATTTTAAAAAATAGTTTCGTTTATGTCGTTCACGACTTTCAAAAAAAAATAATAAAACTTAAATCACATTTTTAGAAAAGTAGACTTTAAGTTCTTTTAAAAAATTTTTTATGTGTGGTTTTTTTTTGATGAATTTAAGTATCTGTTATGATATAATGACCCTCATATGTTTTTTTTAGGGTGGGAATAGGGGCAATCTCATCTGATGAATCCATGTCCTGGAAACTCATTGTTTCATTCTTTACTTATTTATGTTCGCTTTTCATTTTCATTTCACCAGCAAATGAACAAAATGATAAATTGAAGAAAAACAAGCAGAAAAACAGACAAACTATATTCGTTGTCAGCCCGAATTGGCTTCATAAATATATATAAGTTCTACTTATTTTCGCCTGCAACACAATAAGTGGAAAGAAACAAGTTCATTTTCGCAGCTGAACGAGTTATAGTTCTATTTTCTTAATAGTGGTTACTTCCTTTCAAGGTGGCTGATGCTCTCTGGAGTAATAAATAGCTCCATTTCACCTCGTTGCTCTGAGAACCAACTCTGCTGCTATTGGTGTTAGCCTTGTGGCCCCATTCGCCATCTCAGCAGACAGGTGCTTTGTTTCTGAGACGCTAGCACAACGTTTGTTTACTTTGAAACGTTTGGACGTAGAAATAAAAGGAGAATGGAAAAGGCTTATTGCTTTCTCGGCAATTGTTTGTCCTTGCTTGGTTTTAAATGCTGTAGGACAGTGGTTCACAAGCAGTATTGTGCAAGTAGAAATAACGGAAAATAAGCTAATTGCAATTAAAAAATCACAAAAACTACATTCATTAATGTAGTTTCGTTACCTATAATAGAGTTCACAATGAATTAAATCATTATATGAAAATATTAGTCGAAAATATTACTTTGCTTCAAGTTGTTAGCATAAAATTTTGTTAGCATCAGCATAAAGTTTTATTCAAATTCATTTACTGCTTTCGTTTTATCTGAAGAAAATCTGAATAAATTCCTACTGCTTTAAAGTAGTAACACTATATACTGCCTATTCATTTCTACAATAAACATATTTCCAAATAATTGCTAATTTTTGCAATTTTGGAGCTTGAAAAGTAATGTTTTGTAGGATTTTGTTTTAGCTTAGTCCATCGGTTCCCAACCTGCGATGCCGCCTGCGGGGGTCAGTAATACCGTTTAATGATTCTCCAGTTGAAGAAAGCAGCAAACAACTAGTCTCCATCACGATTACGATAGACTCCGGTAGAGTTCGGGTAGGGTTGTACTCGGTAAAATAAATAGGAAGGGAAACTGCCTATATGCTCTGAAGTATGCAAATCTCGGGTACCCGATGATGCACTCATCAGACAGTTTTGGACTTTATTCCAAGTCACGTGTCTTCACGATAGATGAACTAAAAATCAGTGGATAATGAAGAACTTAAGTTAAAAAAATTAATTATAATTAAATTACTATATTTTAAATTTTAATAATAATTGTACTTTTTTCTACTTGTAGTTTACATTTCTCTATTGATATTTATATACGTATTGTAAAATTAAAGGCTACATAATTATGTAAAGCAGTGGTCGGCAACCTTTTGTTGTAAAAGGGCCAAATATGTTATGTGGGGATTACTGCGGGCCGCACTTGGGCCAAAAAAAAAACAAAAAAAAACCGGAAAATCTTACTTTTACAACTAAAAAAAAGGAAAATCTTACTTTAACAACCAAAGTAAAAAAAAAAAAAAATCCAACACGCCCCGCGGGCCGCACCAAAACGCTTCATGGGCCGCGGGTTGCCGACCGCTGATGTAAAGCATGCTTATGCTAAAATTTTATTTCTCTAATTTGTTTTGGGAGGCCGCCTAAGCATTGCAAGAGTGTTAAGGGAGCCTCGACTTGATAAAGGTTGGGAACCGCTGGCTTAGTCCATAATAAAAAACTTTTAGACCATAGATTTAACGTGCGTTAGTAGATTTTTTACAGTAAAATAAAACAAAGAACGCACATAACTAAACAAAACACAATTTCACTGAGCTATTTTTTGATATTTGTGCTGGAAATTGGAGACAGTACTATTTCGAGGCTTATTGGCCTCTCATCAGTCCAAATCCATCGTGAAATGGGACGATATGCAAAACGGACAAACATACAAATCAATGACCCCAGAATCACAAAAACATCAAAATAAAACTTTTTTTTTATGTAGTTTGTTGCTATACTTCAATCCTGTAAGTTTATAAATTTTTCTGTTTGAATATAATGTGTACATTCATAGGCTCGATCCGGGTGGATCGAATGGGGGCTATAGCTGTGAATATAGATTGGATAAAATGGAGTTTACAAAGGCTGCTGCCTGATAGACATTAATATTATCATGATTTCAATTGATAATAAAAAGCTGGCTACTAGCGTGTGCTTCAGACTCTCAGATATAGTCAGCCCTTCAGAAAAGTTAGCCCCACCCCCACCCCTCTTTTGAAAAATCCTGGATCCGCCAGTGTGCCATTGCCATATTCTGGGGAGTTTAGAAACTGGGTTTTTTAAAAGTCTCAAGTTTCATTATTACAACCTAAACAAAAACAAACCGTGTATTACCTAGTCTTAAAATATTCAAATAAACAAGAAAGCAATAAAAAACCATAATAAAAATGGTTTATGTGACTAATTTTAACTATAAAACTAGCAAAAAGTGCTTAAATTTATCAGCCGCAATGTTAACTGAGCAAACAACGCTGTCATTGAATTAGTACAGCTCCACTTCTACTAGCGCTTTTGATACAGAAATAAATTGTGAAATCAAGTTTGAAGTTAGTTCCAACAATTCCCATCAAAGGGAGATATCGGGCCGACTGCAAAATCGCACATCTTCCTTTCAAAAATCCGGCTTGAATTGAGTTTTGTGTATGTCAAAATGTAACGCCTGAAACAATCAATCTTATGCTATATTTTTTGCATTGTTTATTGATCAAAATTAGGCTTATTGGGCAGTCTATTCTTTTATTTAGTTGTGCAAATTTCGTAGCTTCAGAGGGTGCTACAATTCTTAATTTAAGCCTATCTTGAAACGGGAAATTTCTTTTTTGTCAAAATCTGTTATGTCCGACATTCAGAGATTGGCTTCTGTAAAACAATCACTAATCCAAATTTAAATTCGTTTTTAGTATTTATTAAGATGTTTAAGATCTAAAGAAGCTTTTGCTATAGAAAGCACCTTTTTAACTACATTTGTGAAACCTGTTTTTTGATGAAATCCATGTGCCAAATGCTTGTAACGTCCGAACCAAGATGGCCGCTTGACTTGAATTGCCGGTTGTTTTCAAACTTTTGACATGAAAATTTTGCTCATTGTAATAGAATCTGATCAATGCCGTACAACTAATTACAATTATTAGATATTTGCTCATTTTTTATTTATTCATCAGTTGCTTAAAGTTTATGTGTATGTCAAATACTGGTAACATCCGCAATGTGCATGTCAAATGTCTAACGTCCGACCAAATTTCAATGAATTAATTTAATATTTTCTGAGCCATTTCCTGAATCTGTCTTGGCAGCACTATTTATGGCATCTGGATACCATGCTGGAACAACAGGGAAAAAAATTGTGGTGATACAAAACAGTTTATTTTGGGACCTCAAATTAACATTTCCGTAACCCAAAATATGGCAATGGCACATTATTGATTTTACCTAAGAAAAATAACTGAGATTTTAGAAAATTAATTATACATTTTAAAAATATATGTAAATGTAATTTAAAAATAAATTATAGTTTTGAAAGTAAATAACTATTTTTTTTTCGAAATTAACATGTGTAAATATAATAATCACCATAAAATCGAGTTCATAACCCAAATTACAGCTGTAATTAAAAAGATAAAAAAAAAATGGATACCACAAATTTAATTTAATTTTATGTTAAATATAAATTAATTAAATAAATTATGAAATTTGTAGTAATAACTTGAAAATGTAATTTATGGATCTGAAATTTATATCAATTATGCATTTGAGCTACTCAATTTATGATTGAAGTTTTCGACTTCTAGAACAATCTGTGACTTATGTGGATAGCAGAAGATCAGACATCTTGAAAAAAAGTTAAACCTTTTTATTGTAAAACATCGCTTCGCTCTCGAAGCCACATGTATGTAACGGAAAAAAAACATTTTATTTACTCAAAACAATAAATTACATCAAGTAAACTGAAACTAAAACTTTATACTAAAACGAAAAATAAATTAAAGCTTAAATTCTAAAGAATATTTATAATAGTCGGAAATTTGCGCAGTTGACCCATGCCACAATACTCCTGTTATCTGACAACGCGCATGCAAAAGTCCATTGTTGTGGACAGAGTTGACCATGCAGTAATATTGTTGTCTAGCAAAGCGCGTGCGAACTGCAATTATTGTGGACGTACGCACACAAGTTGTTTTTTTTAATAACATAAATACGTTTAATAATGCTACATATTCGCTCACATCTCTTATAACTTTGCTTCTCTTTGTAGTTCTCTTACAATGGCAGCAATCAGAATAAAAAAGTGTAGAACTGTTATAATGCATCTTATAGAAAGCCCTCGTACTAATGTAATCTCTCTGTGACTAAACAGTTAATCTTTTAACCTTTCAAAGTTAATGAAGAAATGAATGGTAATGGGTTTAACTATTTTGTTCTTTATGAGAGAAATTCAGTACAAAATGAGAAACTTGACACAAGGGAAATCAACTCCTAAAAACTGGATAAGATTTTACTTGACAATTGGGAATACTGAAACGCACGCATAAAAATTCGGTTACGATCTGAAGTCAAAGTCGAAGTTCAATAATGCTACAAAACTTTATAACTTAGCAAATTAATAGAAAGATACTTTATTGTAGAGAGCTAAGATTAAATAAACAAACCAAAATATATTAGATACACTTAAAATATCGTTAGCAAATTTTTACAGTCCAGTCATCAAAGTATGATTTTGAAGACGAATACATTAGATTATTCTCTTATCAGAAAAAAGCTTTAACAGCACAGATACCAATTTAATTATTCTATTAATAACATTTAAAAAGTTATTGTACTGTACATAAAAATTGAGGAAAAAAAGCACACATTTTCTTTTAAAGCTCATTTAAGAGTGGTAATATTGTACATAAGAGCTCCCAAAGAGAACTATTCAAATATGAAAAATTATAGTTTGTTTTAAAGTATGAATAAGCGAAAATAACAATATTTTATGCAAATGGTTTTAATGTAAAAAAATTATTTAGCACTAAAAAATTGCGGAACATAACAGGCAACAAAACACGAATTTTAATATATCTTAATCATTTCTTAGATCCATTTCTTTAATCAATAAACCAAATCAAACTTGTTGATCCGAAAACATTTGATCCACAAACTAAGATATTTTAAATCAGCAGTTTTATTACAAAACTCCATCTCTACTATATGCGATATTTCGCCGAGATATTTTCTCCTGCTTCTTCAGGCGACATTACGAAAATTTATAATTAAGAAATCGGATATTACGAAGGATTCAACATTGTCAAAAGATGTGATTATTTCTGTAGTTCTGCCATTTCTGTTCTTTGTTTTTGGTACGGTAATTTTTATGTCTGATTGCAAAACTGCTAATTTTTACTTACCTCGCAATTATAAAACCTTTTATTTTACATAACATCATGTTATTAAAAAGTTTTTATAGTATTTGAATTTACACAGAGCTTAGTTGAATGGTATAATTCCAGGAAAGGAATTTCAGTAATGGACTTCACCGAAACCTTGGTAAAGAGGCGTAGCAATCAATTATGGCTTAATCATTCATGGTATCTCAGGGACATCTAATGTTGAAATAAACAGGATTTGTTGTAAATTCTTATGAATGAATATAAAAATATTATTGTTTATTACTGCAATTCCTTAGAATTTACAGTAAATATATAAATTCTAATATTTTTTAAAAAAATATTATGAAACCCTACATCTTATAGTATAACGCTTAAATTACCATTCATCATGTCCGTTTTCCTTCAAAGTTAATATAGTCAGCATGGCGGTAGGAAGGACATTTCGGCTTTCCAGTTCGCCAAAAAATTTTCATACCGAAATACAAAAGATTTACTGTAACCTCCTTTCAAATGATTACCCTATTCAATTCCTTAATAAATATACTGTCAGAGCCATACATAATATTTATAATCTGCCTATTAAAGTGTTGAAACGTAATACTATTTATGTCTCAGTTCCGTTTCAAAACTCCACGTTTCCTGCGCTTGCTAAGATCTTAAGTCCTCACGGTATTTGTTTAACTGCCGCTATTAAGGTTACCCTGTCTTCCACTATTAATACGTAGCACAGCTACATTACAAATCGATAACCCTAGGGGAGTCGTTTATGCCTTAAAATGTTTGGGTTCCAGTTGCTATTAGGAAAACCCGACAACCAGTCCAAAAGCATACGGCGCAGCATGCTTTTGCACTCCATACAGGGGACTTTAATTATTTAACAGCAATGCACGTCAGAAATGCTGGACATCGGCTTGATATTCAGAATCCACTAATCCTTGCTTTTGAGAAGAATGATCTTTTGTGTAAATGTAAGGAGTCTCTGATTATTTTAACGGATCCTAACTGTTACAACGACTGCATATCAGTCAAATCAATTTATTATTATGGTTTTCATAAAAAAGAAAGGGATAGGGACAGTGATTTAATAGGTTGATTAGTGGTTCTGCTTTTTCCGTATTTTTTTTTTTTTAATTTCTTTCATTTTTCATTATTTACTGACTGACATCATCACCTAGAAATTCAAAATTCTAGAAATTCTGAGAATTCTCCGTACCCCATTTTTGTTGTTCTTCTGTTGCTGGGTTTGAGTGTTTCCTCCCTCCGGTACCAGAAGGCACTGCAAGCTGTGGTACCTGACTCATGCTATCCCATGTGTCTTTCATTTGGCTTTTTTTTTTCTGTATTTAATCGTTGTATTACTTGAATTTTCTTTACTTGCAAAAGCTCAGTTAATCTGGACGAAACATGTCGTTCCCTTTTTAATATGTTAAATGTGTTTTTACCTTTTAATTTGTGTTCAGGCTTCTGTCTTTAGTTTGAATATTTTTTTAAGAAACGATTTACTTTTTAATTGATTTTTTTTTAAAGGCAGAGAAGAGAATGGGACCTCTAAGCATAAATTAAAAAACAAGAAATACACATTAAAAATAAAAAAAATAAAAATCCATGTGCCAGTCTCCGCTGGCCGCAATGAATTTTCTGTAGGCATCAAATAGGAAAAAAAAGCCTAAAAAAGTGATTAAGCACATTAAACACATGGATTTTTATTTCTTTTATTTTTAATGTGTATTTCTTGTTTTTTAATTTATGCTTGGAGGTCCCATTCTCTTCTCTGCCTTTAATAATACTAACCTCCGTAGTTGGACCTAGGGTTTATAGCGACTACACTCCACTGATGATCGGCAATTTACCGTGAAACAGCTGTTTGGGGTTGTCGCTGTTGCACTGATAAACACTAGATCCATATTTTAATTTGATTTTTTTTTATTCACATTTACAATCACTGTGACGTGGGCTTCTAGACAAGATTAAGTATTATGGTGATTTCCTTATATGGCAATTATTGGGAGCGGCAATTGTACTAGGATTTTTGTAACAGATGGCAAATAGCAATATTTCTTAATACTTGTGAAGAGGCTAGTACTGATGTCATGCAGATCTCGTTTCAAAACTAGTATTTTATGTTCTACCGGTTGAATTCTATTTTGTGTTGTGCAATCTCAATCTCTCGATTCTCTTACGAAATCCGAACTACTCCAGTTTTACATAAAATTAAATATTTATTGATATTTCCGTAAATAAAATCATGTTATATGATAAAATTGAATAAGTTTATTTCTTCAATACTAGTTAAATACACCAGTTTGTTTGATATTTGATTTCAAATCATTTGCACAAGCTATAGTAGCGACTTCATTTCACTAATGGCTTCGACTGGGGCTTATTTTTATTCAATATTATTTAATACACGGAACAACGAACAACTGAAAGCAAACATCTAAAGCATATAATTCACCTAGATAATTTGCAGTTATCTTTGATGTTCTCCATTACTGGGCTAACTCATTAGTGCAATTCAGCAAATGTTAAAAAAATACTGATGAAAACTCTTCAGACCATCTCACACCTTCCGCAATATTGTATGAAAACCAGAACACTAAAAACTACCTTCCTTGAAATGTTGTTTCTTAAAAAAAAATCTTTGTTTTTTTTGTATTTTTTTTAAAAAAAAACAACAAATACGAAAACGTTTCATGAAGTTATTATATTTTCTGAATACAAACACTAAAATTTTTCATTTCTAAAAAAAAAAAATAAAAAATAAAAATGATTAATTCCGCATTTTTTTATTTACTTGAATTGTATAATTCAGATTAATTTTAATTGTATCAAACCACATGCAATGGATTAGTTAATAGGATTTAATATTCATAATTTAACACAATGAGATATTAACAGAAATAGGATTCCAATGTTTTTCAAAGAGAATTTTTATCTCCTTCTCGCGCTAACTTTCCATTTGGAAAAGATTTCAAGTAAAAACATTAGATCATCTCCAGTTCTAAAATAAACATATTAGGTTTCAAGAAGATTCGTTTTGCGGTTCTAAGGTGGCTGGGTCGAGAATAGACTCACAAACACATATGTAAACTGGATGAGCTCCTTTTTCTTAGTTAAACAGATCTACGTAGAATTATTCACACAAAGTTCCTCTAAATTTATAAGTAAATTAGGCTTAAGTTTCTCCTATTGCAATATCAAAATTCAACAAAACTCATTTCTCGTTGGAGGACAAACAATTTCCTAATGAATAAGCAATAAAAACACAATTTATTAATGAAATTATAATTAAATATTCAACGGCAGATCTCATCGAATTGGGAAAATGATTAAAAGAGATCAGCTGAACAAACCAAATTAAAATTATTAACTCCTTTAAAGGTAAAGTTTATTTCAAAGGATAAATCCTACTCTGTCATTACGATATTCGAAAAAAGTGAACAGGATGATCGAGATCAAAATTCATAGATAAACTAGCAAAAATACCCGTGCTTCGCTCGGGTTACAAAAAAAAAAAGTTGTTGTTGTGATGTGGATGACGAAGAAATGGTAATTGTGAAATCACTTTGAAGGTTTTCCAGTTGGTAAAAAAGCCCCTTGGTAGTTACAAATTAATGTTATATTCCTATTTTGTAACTCCAAATACCCTTGATATGAAGTTAATGTCGAGATCGGAGAATATAAGTCTTCCCACACGTTCTGTCCTTCGGCACACACTTATCAATTCAAACCTTTTCGAGTTGGTAAAAACATCACGTGATGATTACAAAGTAATGTTATATTCTGATTTTGTAACCTGAAAACTAAGTAAAGTAGCCGTCAGTAATTCTTTCCTCCGTCCCCCCTACCCCCAATTAAAAAAAAAGAAAGCTGTTTCGGAGAATCGCATACCTTCAAGAAATTATTGCCACCAAGCAGATTTGAATCTGTTAACCATACCTTCAAAAGTCCAGCGTTTAACCGCTGCTCCACAGCAACAGCTCTACTATGAAGACAGAAGTGAGGTAATAAGCCATCCTTGAAAATTATACAAAAATATGAAGGGGATTAAATTAGGGGGAGGAGAGATGTATCCAGGTTTCAATTGTAGCGCTGTTATTTCCGCAGGGTCCTAAAGAGTAATTCTCAAAGTTGGGTCCAGATCGATCAAAGGACCTAGGAGTGTATAGCGAACATACACACACACACATATCCTCCTTTATATATATATTGCAGATTACAGAAATTCATACAAGTTCCTGAAAGAACTTGAAGCCTAACTTTGATAAAATTTCTTTTTCTTTTTTTTTTTTTTTTTAATCGGGAAAATGAGATAAACGAAAGGTCTAATTTTATATTCAAATTATAATATCTACTGAATACAAACAAAACAAATTTTCTGAACAAAGTGAATCAATAAAAAAATAAAATTCGCATTTGAACTCAATCGGATTAACTTTAATCGCATTAAGCCACGCGCAAATGGATCAGTGTTAGAATGATTAACACCCACTGTTTCAAGATTCCAATGCATTTCTATAGGGATTTTTGTTGGCATCTCTTGCTAATTTACCGATCTTCTCACTTGGAGAAGATTTCAAGTATAAAAGTTAGATCGTTTCTAATCCTTAAATATGTATACAAATTTGGAAGAAGATCCTTCTAGCGATTCAGTAATTATTAGGGGTGGGAGATATGCATACAAACACTGAATAGTTTAAATAGCATCACTTCTTAGGAAAGTAGGCTACAACATGATGGGGAATGTCTGACTATATTCGTAGTTTTCCCTCTATCCCTTCTCTAGAAACTTTTGAACCTAATAACTTCTTGAAGCTTATTGAAAGAACGAGAGAAGATCTAACTTTTCTATTTGATCTTCTCATAATGGATCCTTGCCGGGAAATTAGAAAGCAACAAAAATTCCCATAGAAAAACATTGGAGCCTAAACATAGACTTTCTATCCTATTTCTATTAATATTTCATTGTCTTAAAACGAAGAATATTAATCCTTATAGCATTAATTCGGGAATCATTTCATTGATTAAGATTAATTATCTAATTTGTAAGGAATGTGGAGTGAAAAACAATTCGTTTGCTTTCACGCCTTGAGCCGTCATCTACGGCAATCTGGGACAGCTGTTTTGTTCTTATTAAGACTCATCAGTCAGATTTACCCTCGATCATCAAGCTCAGAAAGTGTGAAAGCCTATGGCTCCTTCTCCCGCTCTAGAAAGTGGGACCTCGCAAAAGCAAACAACGATAGAAAAGGCTGTGACCTTGGCGTTATTACTTTGGCCCGCGTTATTACCTTGGCCCGCTAAGCGCTGGGCACAAAAGGCATTTAATAAAAGGATAAGCCAAACACTAGGCCAAACATTAATATGTAAGAAGGTTTAATGTGCATTAAATGTGAATTCACAAATGAAAATACTACAGTAAAACCCCGTTATTACGCTCCCGCTTATAGCACTATCCCGTTCTTTACGCTTCTTTCATACGGTCCCTAGAATTTCCTATGTAACTCTGTATACTTTTACCCTCTTATAACGCTTCAAATCCCGCTTGTAGCGCTTTTATTGTATCGAAAAGAAATGTAACACTTTAAAAGATTCTTTTCTTTCCCTGGTAGGAGGGAATCTTTGAACTCTTTGAAGTGCGGGTCTGTGATACAGTAAGTTAGTGCAAAATGTCGAAACGGAAATCCCTTTCTATAAGTGAAAAATTGCAAATTCTCCGTAAGTACGACGAGAATTCTACACTAAGTCAGAAGGATTCGCAGAATCTCTAGGAATCCCCTCATCCAGTCTGAGAACAATAATAAAAAATAAGAATGGAATTACCAATGCAGCGAAGGGTGGTTGCAAACATAAAAAAGTAAAGTGTGGAAAATATGAAGATGCCGAGGAAATTCTAATTGAATGGATTCATCAGTCCCGTGATGCATCAGTGCCATTAAGTGGCCCAATCATTCAAGAAAAGGCGCCTGAAATAGCGGGCAGTGCACTAAATCTGCTCCGAAAATGTATTAGTGTTGCTCCTAGTGGTGTATCAATTGATGTTAATAGTTACTTGAACCGCATTGAAAATGTCATAATTCATAACAGTAGCACACACACACGGCAAACCACAATCAAAGTTTTTTTTTTAATAGGAAATAAGCTCACATTTGCACTATCTATTTCAGAATCATGTATCTTTCCTGTAAAATGGTGTCTAAATGTTTCCACATCTAATAAATCATTTCCCGTCTATAGCGCTATCCCGCTTATTACGCTTGTAGGTCATGGTCCCTTGACGAGCGTAATAACGGGGTTTTACTGTATTTACACTATTTATATATTGGATATACCGTGCCGGCGTGGCCGAGCGGTCTCGACGGCGGTCTGCCGTGCGGGCATTGTGTCCGCACCCGGGTTCGATTCCCGGACGTGGCTTGGCTGTTTCAGTTTCCTTTCCTGTGTTTGTCAGCCTCTTCTTCACTTTCTCTTCGGGCTGAAGCCTTGCCATAATGGCTTCCTGAGGAAGGCCCCGGAAAACCACCTCAGTATCTATCCCAGGCGGTTCTGGGAGTTCTACTGAATCCCATAGAATGTGGACCTGTCTCCGGACAGACGAACTATGGATGGATGGATCTTGGAGATGTAATTTGAAAATAAATGTAGGTTTTTCGTGTGTCTTTTTCACGATTTTAGAAAAAAAAAAGGAAATAAAGAAATTTTAAGAAATCACATTTTAAGGAAAGTAGGCTTTAAGTTCTATCAAACTTCTTGTTGCTTATTTTAATAAAACAGCTTTGTTTACAATTTTAACTGGAGCTTCTACTTCAAAATATGTACATAACAGTCAATTATTCATTAGATTTGTTGATAGAATTTTCAATGCTATTAAGTAAACATTAGTTTATTATGCCACAGTTTTGATAAATAATTCATTATTTCCATCGAATCTGCTGTCTTTCCCTTTGTGATCTCTCTTTCTTATCCCCGGAAGAAGCCGGAAACACACACACACACTCCCACACATCCAAACACTGCATCTTCTTCGTCTTTAAGTCCGCCACTCGAAGACTTTTCTTTCCTTTTTTTTTTTATTCGTTCGCGGACAAGGTAGGAAGTAGGTGGGAGAACAGAAAAGACCTCTTCCACGAACCCTATTTCGTTAAAACAACATCCCCGGCCCCCAGTTGGAAGGATACAGTGTATCCGAATGCAAATGAAGGCACAGTCCCTGTGGAAGAGAGGAACGAATTCGGCGAGGCAATCAATGACTCCAATGGATTGGGTAACCCTCGCATTCCTTAAAACCAGTTGCGGGAAAACTCAATTGGTGAAATCTATTATCTATTCCTTTCAGTCTAAAAGTTTTAAGTAAAAAAAAAAAAAAAACTCACATTGGAATCTCTAATACCTAAGGGGGTTTCACAAAATTATGTAAGATTACAGCAAACATATTTCACTCGGTTGGGTCGACACAGTAGGAACTCATCATTACAGGAGATATTAATATCAAACACAGTAAGAAAGATTTCACATTGAAATTGTTACAAGCTTTTTAGAATCGCAATCTCTGTTTATTAATGATTCAGAGTTACAGTAAATAAACAAGGTTGGGATAGCGATTAGTAAACCATCTGATACTTGTATCAGAAGATTAAAACTGAAAAGGTCCTTTAGATTTAACATTTAAGTAACTAATATTAGTTTTTAATTGTCCGGTAAATAAAACCTTTGCCAGGTTTTTTTATTTCTAGAACATCAGTATTTGTGAAAATGTGAAAATTAAACAACATATTGGAATTAATACATTTATTCGTTCAAAAAATTTTGCCATATATAATACATAAATTAATATAGATGATCACGTTCTTCAACTAAGGACTAATTATTCCAATGCTTTACCTCAATGGTAATTTAGAAGACCACACCTCTAAATTTTTCGAGCCCTTATCTGAATAACTAATATTTTCAAGTCGGAGTCAGAATTTGAGTTTAGTCTTTCAAATTTTAGAGTGTATCTCGAAACATATCAACCCTTTCAATTCCACGTCCGGGTTGACTTTAATTGGAAACCATTAACAATACAACAGAAAAAAATTTAAAAACTCACTTTCAAATTTTCTCTAGAGATACTAAATTATTATAAATTATATTGCAGAATCTATTACAACAATATTAAGCTGAAAATTTCATCATTTATGTTAATTTTACTTTGTGTTAATTGTCAATATTAAAAGATGAAAAGAAAGTATGTTTCGTTTTCAGTTTTTAAAAACATTTTGTCTAATTCGAAATTTTGGGAGTGCCTTGCTTTTACAACAAAGCAGAAAATCCGACCCAGAGAACATCACCGAAAACTAAATAAATATGAGAAATCTCAGAGATATACAGACAGTTCATGTCTTTCCTTACTCTCATAAGTTGGACCGGACGATGGATCTTATTGAAATTTACAAGGGAAGTGCGTGACCTCGAACGCTGAGAACCTTACGAAAATGTGCTTATAATATAAATCGCTCATGCCAAAAACAGTGGTATGAGTCCTTCTCATGCAAAACTGCACGTCGTACCACAAGACGTATTTGAATGATCACCTACTGAAGGTCCAAGAGAGGAACTTCGGTAACGCGAAGAAACAAAATATCAATATAATAGGACCAAGAACACATATTTTAATGTCGTGACTATATTTCCCTCTGCTTAAAATAATTGCGCTATCTGAACAACAAACTTTTCCTACTGACCTGATAGTGTTGCACAGCTATTCAGTCTTCAAAGTGCAGGTGTGGGATTTCAATAAAGTGGTCAAAGCAAAGTGGAACAGAACAATATGCACATCTGACTAAAGCCACTTTTTCATATTCAACATTACTTCCGCATTCAAGCAGTCCAATATCAAAAGCCATACTAATTACATTTTCAAACGACGATATTGGTATGCCAATGTCATAACCTGCTCTTTGCTAAGCATATTGTAATATAGGCTTGTGCTTCGGTGCAGAAAGTTGATTGTATAGCATGGAGTGAAGTCTGATGATGAAATGACGATCGTGTAACTTTACTTGTGGTTTTTCACATTGTAGTCTTATGTCATGTAGAGTTTATATTGCCTAAAGAAGTACACATGAAGAGGTTGGCAATATTTTGTTGTCTTCGTTGGCAATATCTGGAGATTAAGTACTTGTTAGTGCAGATACAACATGCCACCCTCGGATGGCGCTATCAGACAACAGCTGAGTTTTGCATGAAAATGACTCATACCACTGTTTTTGGCATGAGCTATTTATATTCTAAGCATATTTTCGTGCGTTTCTCAGCGTTCGAGATCACGCACTTCCCTTGTTAGTATCTGTATTTAATGATGAAAGACGATCTAATGTCTCTATTTGAAATCTTTTCCAAGTTAGTTCTTTTCTAGAAATTAGCCCAAGAAGGTGAAAAAATTCCCATCGAAAAGCATGAAGAACTGAACAATGAATTTTAATCTCCTTTTAACTAATGCAGTAACCAATACGATTAAAATTCATCCAAGTTCAACAGCTTAAGTAATGCGGTTTTTTTATATATTTTTTTTCAGAAAATAAAAAATTTATACAAAGAATTAACGTGCCTCAAATTGATAGAAAAGGTTTGGAAAAAAGACACAGAAATAAAAAATATCTGAGCATTCATTGGTGAGTGCGCTCTCACCGATGAATGCTCGGGTATTTTTTATTTCTGTCTTTTTCCCACCCTTTTCTACAAACAATTTATATTGTTTGTTTTTTTTTTTCATCAAATTGCAGAATTTAAAATAAACGATGAATTTTCATTTTTTGTTGTTTTAACGACTAACAAAAACAAATTATGAAACCACATTTTAAAGAAACTAGTCATTCAAATTCTTCAAACTTGTTGTTATTTATCTTGTTTTTTACAAATCCATGAAAAAAAAAACCTTAGGAAGACTCTTCAGAAAATAATTTCCAGAAACTTACAAAATTATAGAAACTTCAATAACTAAATTTTATTTACTTCGCATATGATTGTCATCTTTGCGTAGAAATGATCCAATTCCAAACGTTTGCTTCTATTTCATTTCTGATCTGCGTAGATCAGAAGTAAAATTCTGAAACTCATCAATTGCAGTAAACGATAAGCGTTTCACTTATGGCGGCATCTGTAATTTTCACAATGATTTCCATACCAATCTACAATTTCATTAAATCACCAGAAGCGGACCGAGTTAAAGCGTTTTCTAATCAAATGGTTCAAATTGGCGGGAATTCAGAAAGGAGATAAAGATCGTAAGTGTAATTATGAAACTGATGTGGCGTCATGCCATTTGTCATCGAATAATGCTGATTATTCTAACTCACATGAATTTAGCGAAAGGGAGGTTTCGTGATCAGTCTTCCATTTACGCCTACAATGTTTATAATAATTTTAATGTTTTAATGATGAAAACAATGAAATCTCAAGAAGTTGAAGAGTTAAAACCTGCTTTCCTGACAATGTTTCTTAAAATTTCTTTATTATTTTTCTTTGTTTACATTTTAATTTCTTTCTTTTTAAAGTGGTGAAAAAAACCAAAAATCATGTCTTTATGTTTTTGTTTGTGTTCTAACTATAATATCTGAATACGAAAAGTTTAAATTTTCTATTTTATTAAAAAAGTATTATATAATTAAATCAGTGTTATTTATTTAAATTAAAATGGAATAATTTTATGGATGATATTTTACGTGTGATGAGAAATTTTCAATTATTAAATGGCCAAACACACAAGATTTAGAAACTAACTTTATGACTAAAAGAAAAA
>JAFIDM010009631.1:285252772-285275810 GCA_023159025.1 Thereuonema tuberculata | reverse complement strand
CACATTGAAAAAGGCTTGTAATTCGGCAAGCCGAAACGTATGTAATCTTTTTTCTTTTAGTCATAAAGTTAGTTTCTAAATCTTGTGTGTTTGGCCATTTAATAATTGGAATAATTTTAATCAAACCAAACCAAGCGGAATGGATTAAGGATTTAATAAGCATTATTAAAAATGAAATCTTAACAGAAATGAGATAGAAATCCATTGTTTGGATTCTAGTGCTCTTCTTTGGGAGTCATTTTTTTTTTTTAACCTTCTCGAGCTGATTTCTCGACAAGGAATCATTTCGGAAAGATTTCCAATATAGCTTAGATCGTCCTGAGTCGAATTTGGTTATCAAACTTGCAAGAAGATCAATACACAGGTTCAAAAGTTATTTCAGAGGGACACAGACACACATATTTGACAAGCCTCACTTTGCTATTGGAAATATTATTCAGCAAAAAATGGTGGCTGAAATACAAAATTAATGCAAAAAAAACACATCGTGTATCCGTCCGCCTGCCTATGTAATAGGCTAAGCTCAATGATGCTGTGAAACGTCACGAACACGAAAATGACCAATTTTAATGAAACTTTATAATATAATTATGGAGATTAAGTTAATTAAATTACCATTAGATGCAGAATCCAATTGGAACAGGAAAAACAAATAGAAAAACACAATTTGAATTTCAATGAAAGTCTTAACTAAATTTGTATCGAAATGTTATTATAATAGTAAAATTATTACAAAGTAGTGATAATTAATGAAAATGAGAGTGACTGGGTGCAAGAAAAATAATTAACGGAAAATACATCAAAGTGAGCATCACATTCAGCTTCAGAATTGTTGATCAACTGGATAAATGTGGTTGATTCGCTTCGTTAGCGAAACGGCTGCCCTACAGTCTCACTGATGAGAAATCGAAGTTAAATTATCCTGAGTTTTCTTCCCATCTATTTACTATCTGCTTAAAAAATAATTTTACCAAGCTGTTATTCAAAGGTTGATATACATTTTGTTATCTAAATAGACGGAAGAAGCTTGAAGAGATGGAAGTCACTTTTGAGGACTGAGGGTGAATACTAAATAATCCTTGTCCAATTTCAGTTGCACCATCAATAAGAAAATTAGAATTATTAGAATAAACTACTACATATACGCCCAGTCAACAATGACGGGATAACAATGTGAGGGCTTTTAGTTGAGATAAGCTAAAAAAATTAACATTGAAATTAAAATTTTAATCTAGTAGGCTAAAATTAATTAGTTATTTTCTTTTTTTCTCTGGCTTTTCTCTCATTGCGCCATATACACACACACACACACACACACACACACACACACAAAGGGAGTAATAAGAAACAATAATTTGAATGTAGTCCCCGTGGCCTAATGGATAAGACGTCTGATTTCGGATTAAAAGGTTGCAGGTTCGATTCCCGTCGCGAACGTTTCATTGTAGTAATTTTTTCACAGGAAATTAACAATTGCGCCGGACAGACAGAGAAATAAAAGATCAATCCAGCGATTCTACGATGGATTTATGGTAATTTTTACGATGAAAGATGGAGATGCCTAATTTTTTTTTTTTCAGTTCTATAATAACTATGCTATGTACCGAATTTTATGGAAATTAGTCCAGCCGTTTTAGGATAATGCCTGTACAAACAGACAATCAGACTACAGAAAAGTATTGATATTCAACCTGAGGTAGTATTGTAAAGGATACTTGAATTGTTAGAACATGGAAAAAAATCTTGTTGAATAGTTGCTTAAGTATTCCATAAATATTTTGATTAAAAACTATTTCGATTAATTTTGATTTGCTAAATCAACTTTTACTTATTCCGGGCACTACACTTCAGGTTTACATTTATTCATTTAATAATTTTTATACGATAGAAAATAAGTACCGTATATGCTCCAATAGGGGCCCCCGGCGTTTATTTGCAAAACTAGCCTCGGCTCCCGGCGCTTAATAGAGACCGGCTGCTATTAGAGGCCGGCCATTATTAACAAAAACCCTCATAACGCAATATTTTTACACATAAATACCGGTTAGTATTACAAACAGCTACTTTATTTGAATTTCACATGCTACATAAGACTGTTAAAGATAAATGGCAATGTCTTTCAGTACCTTTCGCTGCTATTCGTGGTCTGAATCCACAATGACGGCCTAGTTGTGCAGGTCAATACACGGTCTTCAAGTTCGCCACTAACTTTCAAGGTTCCTCCTCCTTCTAACCGCTTTATGCTTGCACCTTTGTCCACTTTCGTAGACACAAGATTATCATATTGTTTCTTCCACTCTTTGGTTCTTTTCGGATCAACACCATAATGACGAGCGGCCACCTCAACGGAAGTTTCTTTCGCGTATTCCACCGCGCGAATCTTAAAGGCAATGTCAAATGACCATTTCGGCAGCATTTTGTAAGGCAATGTACGATAAGGTATTACGCACGGCTACAAAGATACGGACTCTTACACTAGTACCAGTAGGCAAATATCAAAGACCCGGCTACTGTTAGAGAGCGGCTTCTATTTGGCCGTGTCCCCTCTGCAGCCCGGCGCTTATTAGAGACCGGCGACAATAAGAGCCTCGGCGTTTATTGGAGCATATACGGTACTATTGATGCATGGTTCAAGGTCAATGGATTAAATGGTTTAGCCAGCATCTAGGATTAAACTGTTCCTGGAATTGACGTCTCACATGATTAGTCCTCCAGCACAGACGGACCTGGATGAGTTGGGCATTGCTGTGAGAATCCGCTGCACTTGTATATACAGTGGACCTCTGTTTTGTAAAAGGGAGTTAAATGTGTTAACCGTTTAATCGATATGGACTCCTCTTATTCCCGAACCAAGAACAACACGAAAATATGTATTTGAAAAATTAAAACTTATTATTTAATTATTAAATAATATTAAATTAATAGGTATTCAACTTTAATATATCACATTGGATGTACTTTAATTTAGATGCTTGCCCTATATCCTAAAATTTTCTGATATATAGGTAAATTAAATATTTTAAATTACGAACCAATAACCTTTGGAAATATATAGTTAACAATTCACATTATTAGTCAATTATTTATTTCCATTTAACAAATGACAAGATTTTTAATTCACTAGACAAAAGAACAGTAAGACCCACAGATAAAATAAACAAACTAAAATATTGAAGTAGCATAGGAAGACTCAATCAACTATCTTAATTAATCTGTATATTCGTAAATAACAATAACTTGAATAGATCTTCGATGTAACTGCTGTGAATAGTATTTAATTTGGAAATAAAGTTCTTATTTATTACTTGACAGGAGGTTGCAGGTGCTGTAGAGCAATGAATACTGGAATATAACTCATTTTAATTTGAAAATGAAAGTAATGTAGGGTCATTTGCCAAACTAATTACCTCGGGATTATTTTTAATCTACATGTGATCCTTTCGGTGAAAGCCAAATTAAAAATTCATGATCATTTTTAATGAGCTGCAGACAACCGCGTAACTAAATATATTCAGCAGAATTGATTAGACATCATTTATCGAACTATGTGTCAATTAATTATCTGAAATCTCTAGGATCCCTTTTTGAAACTCTAATTCAGAATCGACTTTCAATATGGCTTCCTCAAAATTCACGTCTTTGAAATAAAAGTAAAACGAGAAAAAGAGCATAGGTAAGAAGTGTAAAGTAATTGATGGCACCAAAATTTTAAGAATGCAAAGTAATGCAACTGTCAGTTCTCCGTAATTGATTGAGCGTGGGAAGTGTTACTATTCTCCATTTTTCTTTTCTGTTTGCCCATTTCTCTGTTGGTCTGTTTATGAGAGCATCCGCTCGAACGATTGGACGGATTTTCACAGAATTTGGTTCGCAGCACAGTTATTATTATCTTATTATTCTTTATTAGCCATTTTCAGTTTTCTTGTTGGACGAAGGCCTCTCAATTTCTGGGGGTATATTGGGATGATATCTCACACAGATCAGGTGAATTGGAAAATATATTTTATATCTGTTGCCAGGTTTTTTAGAATGGATACTGAGGGGATTCCTGGTCTTCTTCAGGTTACCATTACGAAAATTACCATTCGAACCCAGTACCGACACATCAGCCTCGTGCTGCCTTGACTACAAGGCTATGCTTGGGCTATACTTCTACAATTGTAGTAGAACTTAAAAAATAGGAATTATTGATTTTCATTCTCCCATCATTCAAAAATGACCCCTAAAAATCCCTCGTTAAAATGATTGGGTTGACTTCTCTAAAATTTAGTATGATGCTTAAGAGCATGGTTATCTTGGTCTCCACCCCAACTCTTTCAACCCTCAAAATGGCCTCCAGCACTGCATACTCAGTTTCCATAGCGCGATGGATAGCTTAGCACAAACCTAGTTATATTATTACTCAACTTCATTTAACAAGATACAAATGAAAAACATTTTAATTCTGTTTAACTGATTTGTAATGCGAAGACATTAACAGCGGAAAATCATTATCGATACTCATAAAGTACTGCTAAAATAGCAGCTAAAAACTATTCTGTGTGAAGCTGTACATAAGTCACTTAATCTTTCTTTAATTAAGCATAATACAATTACTAGGCAAAAATTGTACTGATGTACCGATATTTGTGTGTTTGTCGTCCCAACAGCGCTACAGACACAGTATTTAAGCAAGAAACAAAATACAAGGTGGCGCCACCAACATTTCTCAATACTCGCTAGGGAAACGGTATTTACGCAGAAACAAAATATAAGGTGGCACCACTAACATTTCTTTGTCTGGATCGACATTATTTTAGTGCAGGAGGTTAACTTTTTTTAATGAGAAAGCGTAGCGCTGGCTACTGCGAATGTGTTACTGGCTACTGTTATTGGCTAAAATCATGAACTACTACACACGTATTGTTTTATTAATTGCATGTGATCTCACACCTTATTGACTCTTCAAGCATATTTCGAAACTAACCTCTAAATATGGATAATTACAGGCTTGCGAGAGTTATCATGATCAAAATACATAAAATAGTTCCTTACAGCAAACACACATATTTAAAAAAAAAAAGAAACTATTTACAATTAAAAAAGTCCAGACTAGTTGCGACTACAATTAAAGCATTTTAATCAAAATACATATTTTGTTTTATTGCTTAGTCATCATTCAAATTATATGGACTGTTATCGAAGTCATGGCTTTTAAAAAATGAGCTTAGTATATCGTTTTGAATCTTGTGTTTTTGAAAAATGTTACGGTATTTCAAAAATGTAGAATCTATTTTATTTCCGTGAATATTTCACGGGTTGCCACTAGTTTTTTTTTTATGTTCTCGTTGAATATGTACGAGTATTTATACGTTTTCTTGATAATGGTCAAATTTTGAGGACCGCAACGTCAAAACGTCATTCTTAATTATTTAATTTTTAATTTCCTTTTTTAGTAACTTATATATCCAAGTTTAGTTTTAGTCTTAAATTTTTTTGCAAGTTAAAATTTTAACAATAAATAGCATTAACATTGTGAACATTGAACTTTAGTGCAAAATTGAAAATTGAAAATTTCACGCTTAAAATTCGCTAAAAGGATTTGATGAGATGAGATTTAATACTTAGGGATAGGCTTAGCTATCCATCGCGTATTTGGACTGAACACGGACGCTGGGGAGATTAAATGCGTCCTGTAGTTTTAACGAGATGCGCGTTCAAGCAGATCATCATACAGATAGACAAATAAAAAACAGAAATGATCAAATGAAATAGTGAGACGTCCATTCTTCATATGCGCAGTAACTCAGAACACTAAGCAGTAACAGCCTACGACTCACCGGAGAGCCCAAAACAAAGAGTAGCTAATATTATTCAATTATTTTTTAGTTTGTACCAAAAAAATTTTGTTTTTATTGGAGAAATTTGAAGAAAAGCTAACTGCTTTGGAAGTTAAATTTTGACACTATCGGTAACTAATCTTGATAAAGAAAAAAAGTTTTTGGAAGGAGAAGCAGATCCAAGTCTGCATGAAAATCCACAAGTTTTATTCATACCCTTATACATAATACTGGTTAGGTAAATTCTTAACTAAAAAGAACTGCGGTTTCATTAAAATCGTTGAAAACAATAAAAATGAAGTTTGTGTTATAATATCTGCTGAATAAAAACACTATTAATTTTCTATTTTCTAAAAATATATATAACGATAAAATAATAAGGCCAACATACTGGGTTAAAATTCATGATATATTAAAATTTACTAAAAAAATTACTAAAAAACATGCAAGCTTTCCAACAGTCCTGCGGTTCGTTTTCAAGAAAATAAATTTACAATTTAAATGAAAATTATCAGAAGAAACAAAAAACTAAAAGGATCATGGTCGAATCCACGTGGAGGACGGGTCCAATGACAGGCTTGGTTTGAAGTCTCACAACAGCCACTCCAGTCCATTTCCATTGCGCTTGAGGGGGTGACATCTTTACGCCTAATGAAAAATCTTACAAAATTTCCATAAGCAATAACGTTACACCAAAAGAACGGATTACAACTATTTTAAACATAGCATTATATATGAAACAAATACCAAATTTAACCAGATAAACTAAAAATTAGAATAAAAAAAAAAAAAAAAAAAAAAAATTAAAAAAAATTTTTTTTCTTTTTATTTTTACAAAAACTTTTTATAATTCCGAATTTCTAGCGAATCCATAGTGCGGTATAGCTTGAACGGATAATACATCGTTGTAACAAAGTATATTAAATGATTTCTTGCACTTACGAAGAAAATTAAGTTCATAACAAATAACAATTGGATTTCCGAAATCTAAAACGTGATTAGAGTCCCTAGCATGCAAAAAAGTAAGGTAATTTTGGTCCTTCGTAAGTGTAAGGAATCATTTCGTATACTTACTGACCCCTTTTGTTATGAAGATTATACTTACTTTGCAATGAAGATTAGAAGTCTGGAAGAGGAATGGACCCTTGACCGGAAGACCTGGAATAGACTTCTTGCAGATTCTTTCGGAAGGCGACACCTGACGCATGAACCGAGTTTATATAAATAGTTAAATTTGGTATTTGTTTCATATATAATGCCATGTTTAAAATAGTTGTAATCCGTTTTTTTGGTGTAACGTTATTGCTTAAGGAAATTTTGTAAGATTTTTCATTAGGCGTAAAGTCGCCCCTCAAGCGAAATGGACTGGAATGGCTGTTGTGAGACTTCAACCCAAGCCTATCATTGGACCCGTCCTCCACGTGGAGGACGAATGACCATGATCCTTTTAGTTTTTTGTTTCTTCTTATAATTGTAATTTTAATTGTATAACTATTTTCTTGAAAACGAACTGCAGGACGGTTGGAAAGCTTGCATTTTTTTAGTAAATTTTAATATATCATGAATTTTAACCCAATATGTTGGCCTTATTATTTTATCGTTACCATTTTACACACGTTAATTTTTATTTTTAAATATATATATACTGTATATTACTACTTCAATAAGTACTTTGAAGTTATTACATGTCATTAAATTTAATCATATCAGAATCTGCGAAAATTAGTAGGAGGAATAACATGTTAGAAATACATTATTTTTGTTCTGCTGCTTCATAAAAAAAAAAAAAAAAAAATTAGTTATCTGAAAGCGATAGTTTCTCGACACGAAATTTAGCTAAAGAAATTTGACATATGATCATCGTTTTTGTCTCTTTTCTGCAAATATTCATAGACAGGTTCAAGAAGATCCATCCAGAGTTTCAAAAGTTATTATGGGTTCGCATGTATAAACATTGACCTAGGAGAGTAAGCTACAAATAAATCTAAGCTACATTTTAATTGCCCTTAAACTAAACACAAAAGTCAATTGGGACAAATATAACAACAAGACATTGTGTAGTTTATGATAAGAAAAGAGTATGCAATAGATTTGATGAAAACTGATTTGGTTACCCAATGCCAACTGTTCTCAGTTGATTGGAAAGACAAAAACTGACAAGAGACAATATAAAGCACATGGGTTTACCAGATAACAAATGAAATCTCAATCATTGACTGACTACCTCCATTAAGAGACAAGTAGAAACAAACAAAGCAACGCTGTCTTGGCGGTAACATCAAACAAAACAAGATTGTGAAATAATAAGATTCTGTTTGTTTGATAAAAGAAATATTAAAGAAACCCAAAAAGTTTTTGAAACGCTTGATGCCTACTTTCCTTACAAACTTGGGTCTTATTTTTCATTTTGTGTTACTTTTATTAAATAAAAAAATTTTGAGAAAGTAATACTTAAGTCTCTCCATCTGTTTTAAATTATAACATCTACTGAATACAAACGGGCTGGAATGCGAACTGGAGGAACGCTGGTTCAATTCGCCACGGCTATTTCTCCTCCAGACAGACCTAGGGTTCATCCAACCCTCTGTCAAATTGTTACAGAGTTTGTTATTCGGGGTTAAAAGCCATCGAGCTTTGGGCTGACCATCCGCCTTCAATTAGTCCCTTTGGTCAAGAATCGCTGTGGCCCAGGGCCTGCCTAACTTAACTGAATATAATTTTGTTGGTTTTTTCAGTTTCTAAAAAAATATTAAAAAAATGAATCAGCATTACTTACTTAAATTGTCTGAATTAATTTAACTTTAATCAATTTCAGCTCGCACATATTTTAAGAGGATTAATAGTTGTGGTTGGATATAGACTTACCAATAACCAGCAATTCGTATATTTAACCGGCTCTTCTGTTATTTTCTGTCACTAGTGAAAGTCTCGTCATGGGACGAAACCGGTTGTGCACTGTTAATTTTTGATGTGTTTAAAATCTGTTTAACGTAGTTATGTGCGGCAAACGTACAAAATTATTTCATCATAGTATTTAATTTCAGCAGAGTTAATTTTAGCAGAAATTGAGGATAGGATTTGCGGGAAATAAATTTAGCACTTTAAATTGGATTGAATAAATAACTAGATTAAAGCTTCATTCGAACTACAATAACTTATGGATAACTAATATTTTAATTATTTACAGTTCTTTATTCGAAAGTCGAATTTCTTAAAGAGTTCATTAGTTCTTTAATGCAGTTGGCTTCGTGCCGATTTCGCTTGTGAATCTTCCGGCTTCAAAATTAACAAATATATTTAGTTTATCTTGAATTAGATGAATCTCTGACGTATTTAAACACTGTTCTTCTTTTGGTAACAACAATTGACCATCTTTTTGGTTGTTCCAATATCACCTTTGAAACCAGCATATTGTTGATCGTGAATTATTATCTATGTTAGCACAATCACTTTGTTGCTTTCACGAGCAACACACTACAAACAAAACAAACAAGATATATTCGCAGTTTTTGCACAAGTGGATCATGTCTTTTTCCACAACAGTTATTGTTCTAAAGTTTTACTATTAGAATTTTTGTCATTTTCACATGCTAATTTCTTGAACTCTCAAGGAAAAAGATTCCAATACAAAAGTTACATTGTCTCCAATACATTTATTTTCAAATTATAATACTTAATAAAAGCAAATAGTAAAAAAAAAACATCTATTTTCTGAAAAAAAAGACTAATTAAATCCTCTTTACTTAAATTGTTTAAATTGTATTAATTTTAATCCTATCAACTCACTCACAAATTAAAGGATTAACTAAAAGGATTAAGATTCATTGTTTGAGACGTCGCTTGAAATCCACTGTCTAGATTCCAATGCTTTTCTATGGAAATATTTGTCACCCACTTATCGTTCTACTTTCTCGGTAGGATCCGCTTGAAAAAGATTTAAAATATAAAAGGTAGATTGTCTCTACTACATATTAAATATGCATGCTAAATTTCAAGAAGATCTAATCAAAAGTTATTATGGAAGACTCGCACGAAAATAAGCTGTTTTTTTCCGAAACCCAAGTTCTTTTCGATTGTTTTCTCCAAAGCCTTCTAACCCTAAAGAATTTCAAATTCTTATATTTCACCATCAGACACACAAAGAACTAAAAAGCCCATGGCACCTTACACATTCAGCTATTTTAGTTCTTTACGAGTTTCGAAATTTTGTAAGAATATTTCGATCATTCACCAAAGCTTTTTCTGAAAATCGAACTTCCAAAATAGCTGAGGAAAAACGTACGAAGTTGCCAGTGACGACAACGACGACGTCTGGGCTGCAAATGACAATTGGTTTTCAGTGACGGGAGATGATGGGTTTGGGGCGTTGGGTTTCTATTCCCGCTGGGTTTCAAATGCCACCACCAGCATTTCAATTATGAAGTGGGAAGAATATTTCTCTTGGTATGGAGTTCAACACCATATGCAAAAGAGGAAAAGTTATTGGATTCGGTTTTAAGATCCCCATTTAGTCGAACAATGACTTATTTTAATAAAAAAAAAAAATTCAAGGAAATGTAATTGTGCCCTAATTCTAAAATGCTTCATTCTATTACTTTTTTTTGGACCAACTGTAAAAAATGAATGTTTTAAAGAGAGAAAATGCTTAGATGTCTCTTTTTCATGAGAAGTATGTAAAGATTTAATAATTAAGATATCGACAGTGGGAATATCAACAATTTAACATGATATGTATCATGGTTTACTTAAGAAATCCTTCTTTAAAATACATTTTATAATATGAATAGTATGTTACATAAAATACTACTCATATTAAAGTAGAAGTTAAATATATCTACAAAATAATAAAACAAATCTACATGGTCTAATAAATGTAATTCTTTTAATATTTTTAATGTTCAACATATATATATGTATAGTAAAAGATTTCTTTGCTTTTGTGTTTGACTCACTGCTTTCTCATTGAGTCCAACACTTGAATCTAAACATACACAGAAATGAGCCACATTGCAGCATAGAGATCTCCCTCCATTCGTGACATTTCTGGTTCGATTCTGCATTTTACAGTATTAAATTTCTATATCCATCATATAAATAATTACTTGCTTATAAGCATAAAACTAAATTGTTATGCAAAATTGCAAAATTGTGAAATTTTAAATTGCACAATTTTTCTAGTGATATGCAGAAAAAAAAAATCATTAGGCCTAAATAACACTAACCATGCAGCTATATTTAAAATTATTTGATTATTTTATGAGTAAATATCTTTTTATTCCTATATAAAAAGTTTATATTTTAACAGGCATACTTTTTTATTTATTTAATCGCCCGTAACACCCGTGCAGTGTTTGGACGCTCTCCTACCAGAGGAGTTATAGGCTAGATACCGCAAGGGGGCGCCAACCCCAGGAGAAGAAACGAACAACACAGAAGAAAGGAAAGTGAAACACCCATGCCACTGCCGGGATTCGAACCCAGGTACTGGCGCATTGGACGCCACGGCTGGCCGCCGCCGAGACCGCACGACCACGCCAGCACGGCAACAGGCATACTAATGTAGGCATACCCGCGTATCAGACAGGTTAAGGATCCAGAGCACAGTCGATTCCCTTTTACACATCCTTTATTACTCACTTCAATATTTTGAACAGTTTGGCAAGTTTTACTGAATGCAAGGCAATAGATTGTTGAGTATAATACTGTTGTCCTTAGTACAACGCATAATGATCACAAGAAACCAATCAGAGTTTCAGGAGGTTATTGTTGTGTTTCTTTGCATCATGTTTACAAGAGATTCTCGAAGTGACAGCCACCAACTTCAATGAAAGCAAAGCACCTGCGATGACTGTCCTGATACACCCTCTGAAATAGATCACATCTGATTTGGATGTCTTGCGCCGCGGCATGAATAACTGCAACCAAAATGTTTCTCCAATTCATCACGGGTCTCATAAACCAACTCTTCATGTGGACCCACAGGAAATAATCCATTGTCAAATACAGTGTGGAGCCTCAATTCACCTTGACCCAAATTTTCTGTTAAAGTGGGCTCGGACAGTGAGTAAAAAGTGTGGGGTGCACCATCATGTTAAAACCACATCTCTTGGTGAATTGCCAATTATACAGTTCCAACAACTCTGGCAATGTTTCGTTTAGGAATATGTTGCATCTATTACCGGTGAGCCTAGTTGGCAGAACGTACTACTCCGATGATGCCATCCCACACATTATTGCATTGGAATGATCTGGATAGTGAGGCTTGGGGGTTTTCTTCCGCCCAAACATGGCTGTTCTGGTGAACAATGCCACTTCTAGTGAACGTAGCTTCGTTTGTAAACGTAATCATCATTGCAAAACGAAGCCTTTTCCAAACAACTTTCCAGTTATCAGTGACAGAATTCAACTCGAGGCGCAAAATCAGCTGGGCCCTCTGACATGATAGAAGTGGAACTCCTCATCATTCAGAACCTGCCAGATGTTCTTGATTTCTTCCCAAGTCATGTGCATTGGCTCTGGTACTCGTATCTAGGTTCTCACCAATAAGATAAAACATCTCTTCAAATCCTGGGTTTTGAAGATTCGTATCAGCCCCACAGTTGATATTCACCTGAGGATCTAGATTGTGCTTCATTTTTGCACAATGGTCTCCCAATCTGATATGTTCCTCTTATTCAATTTAAAGGCTCTTCGTGTTCTGCTACTCTTTCCTTCAAGGTTCTATCTTTAGAATCGTAGTATATTCCCCCGCAGATTCTGCATTCGAGCTTATACACCACAGCCATTTTAGTCATTATATCTTCACCTTGGATTTTGTTTTTTTTAATCAATTTATATCAAAGATGAAGATATAAGGAATAAAATGGGTTTAGTTTTAAGCTCGAGAGGATAAGATAAGATAATACAATAAGAGGAACATATCAGATTGGGCAGATCATTGTGCAAAAATGAAGCACAATCCAGATCCTCAGGTGGATACAGTTTGCAAAATTAGAGAAAGAGAAAAATTCTGAACCGTGTACGAACTATGAAGTCTTAGAGGAAGGAGAAAGTTTTTCTTTTCCTCAAGTAAAATTTGAAAAAGTTTCTTGTTTTAAATAAATGAAATATTGTTAAGAATAATAAAGAGGATGTTTTTCAAGGTAATAATATTTGAAACATGTATAGACTACGAGTAAATAGTACATGCAACAATCTACTGTGCTGCTTCACGGAAAACATGCAAACAGTTCAAAATATCTTAAGTTTTTACGTGTGCTCAATATGATAGATAAAATTACAGCCTGCACACAAGCATAAAACAATCACTAACAGTCCATAGCTTTCGCTTCAGTATGACGAGGCTTCTTTAGTGGATATCCGTTCAAAATATCGAAGTGAATAATAAAGGAGCTGTAAAATGGGATCGGTGCGTTTCCGAACCCATGTTCCATATCATAAAGTGTTTCATTCTCATACCCCTGTACGCCCTAAGTTTGTTGTATATATTTATTTACATCCTGTATATATTGATAAAGATAGGTAGATATAAATTGCGAATGGAAGGTAAATATTATATATAAGATAATATATCATTACAAGCACAAATATATATATTGAGACCACAAACCATTTCTGAACGAATTACGATGAATGAATTATAATGATTTCGATTGAGAGAAAAAGTGCGCGGTCGGTTGTTGTATGGGTATGATTATAAATGAAAAGACTAGGATAAGCGAAGCGTCGATAGGCGAAGCGTTGATTAGCGGGATATGCCTTTCCATAGATCTATTTACAAGGGGTGCTCGGATGACTTTCTTGTTATACAGAAACAAAAGCTTGAGAATGTTCGTAATTCATAGAAAGTTATAAATTAAAATTGTCTATTGGGTATTTTATATACATTTGTTATATATAAATACAATAACGTAATATATAACAGTTAAATTCAGTGTTAATAAAAATTCATCAACTCTCAATAAAACTCCACATTTTTGAAATTCAATTATTCTTTGAAAACCTTGTAATTATAATCCCAGGTATTTACAGCTTAAGAGTTTATCTGTTAATCCATCACAATTATGATCTAGCTCTCATCCAATACTATCGATGAAATTCAATTATTTATTGTTCAATTTTATGAAATTGTTAATCTCTGCATTCCGGTTATATCCAAAGATAATAGAAACAGACTGATTACTGATCAATATCGTAGTTATCAGAAATTAATATACAAAGTTAGGCCTACTTCAATCTTTAAATAGATATTTAAAATAGGTTTCTTGTTTTAACTAATAAGAAAATTATGTTGAAATCACTTACATAGGTCACTTCTACATCGTCGAGGATTTAAAAATATTACTGCAACTTACCTAAAAAAAGAAAATAGAACATCATTAGAGAATGAGACAGGCATTCATCGGATATTTGCTTGAGAAGTTTTTCAAGCGAAAGAGCATTTCAACTTCTTAAGTAGGAAACCTCTTTACAGTTATCTGAAAATCAATACACAATTAAATCTTCTTTTAAAAATTTTTTAAGGGGACCATGTTTGAAAAGTTAGGAACAAAAAAGAGAAAGGTCAATTTTTAATAATCTGCAAGCTAACTTTAAAGCTTTGATGATATTCTTTGCAGAAACTACGAAAAAAAATCTCTTACTCTTCAGCTCGAACGAATTTAAAGCCTGCTTTATTTAAAATAGTATTTCTTAGAATTTCTTCTTTTTTTTTTATGTTGTGAAAAAGACAAAAATGAAAGGCCTACATTTGCATACAAATTATTATATCTGCTGAATACAAACAGTTACCAGTTCATAATTTTTGAATAAATTAAATCTGCATTACTTTCTTTAGTTCGTTAAATCGGTTGCTTTGATACGATTAATTGTATCAAACCATTGCAAGATGGATTAGCTAAAAGTTTCAATTCCCATTCTTTAGGGACAATGAAGCATTAATAAACGTAGGCTTGATATCCACTGTTTAGGTTCCAGTGCTTTTTTGCAGAATATTCTGTCGCGTTCCCCTTCTAATTTCTGATAATAACTGATTTAGAAACTATTTCATATATAAAACTTTGATCGTCTCTAGTCATTAAGTATTTACACTAAGTTTCGAGAAGATCAATCCAGCGATTCAAAATTCATCCATCGAAACATGCACATATAGGTTTCAAGTATCAGAAAAGAGGTTAAAAGTTCATTTCTCTGGTTGAGAGCCAGAATGTTCAGACTGCAGAAATCAGTGCTTTGGGAAAACGAGTTTGAAGTTTAAAAAAAAAATGTTGTAAATCAGCAATTAAAGATAGAAGAGTATAAATTTGCATTTTAACAAGAATTCTTGTGCTGTTAACCTCTAAATTTTATTTAAATCTGCAAAAATGATTCTGAGCATGGAGGGTTCAGCTAAGACAAATTTGCACCAATTTTTGCAGTTAAGATGACAAAACAGTTCAGATTTTTGCAGTTCTGGCTCTCAACCAGCGATTTGCAAGACCAATTTATCATTTTTTGTGAGTATTTGTTAACAAGAGAAAGGAATTGCTGAATTTTGAAGGTTAACGAAAATCAAAAACAATAAAAGTTATACTTAATCTGATAGCAAGTTGGATCAATATTCGTCAATAAAAGCAAGATCTATATTTCTGTCTTTTTATCCAAACAACCAAATACTAGGAAGTTATAAAGTGAAATAGAAAAACTCAGTTGATTTGAAATTTAAAAGGCTTATTTTTTTAAAAGATGAAATTTATTTTTTTAGCATAATCTAGACAATAACTCAGTCTGCGTGTGTGTGTCTGCACACTGATGGATGAATCTTCTTGAAACTTGGCTGACTTATTTAACGGCAAGAGACGATTTAACGTTTATGTCTAAAATTTTACCGTGCGGATCTTTGCCGAGAAATAAGCATCTGAAGATAACCTAAATTCTATAGAGAGGCATTAGAATCCGAACACTAGATTTCTGTCGACGTCTTGAACAGTGGATATTGATTCAGTTTTTTAATCCTCGTAATATTGGCGCGAGCTTTAGTGTAATGTATAATTAATCGGATTTCAACAATATAAGCAAATATGTGGACTTATTTATTTTTTTCTTTTTCGGAAAATGCAAAGTTACTACTTGTTTGTTTGTCAGTATATATTACCGTTTAAATATAAACTCAGATTTGTCGTTTGTAATATTGTATATTTCTAAAAAAAAAAAAAGATAAATAAAAAAGGCCAAGATTTCAAGAAAATAATATAGGAACATCTTGTTTTTTAATAATTTGAAAGTTTTCTTTCTGGAGAATGGTAATATTTACCTAGTTTAAAGAGATGTTCATGTAAGAATTGGTAACTATTTCAGGAATCTTTTGATAGAACAAATATTATAACTTGTATGTTATTTCTTCATTCGTTATTAGAAAGTATATAAAATCTTAAAACAGGAAAAAAAGAAAATTCTAAGTCCTAGGTTTTTCTCTGTAGGTCTGTCAAGTGCAGTAAACACAGATTTGGCTTCAATGCGCCAAGTGAATTTTCAGAAAGATATCTGTTGGTGAATTTTTTTAAGAAAAAGCAATAAAGTAATTTAAAAAAAAGTTCACTAGGTTTCAGTTTATAAAGTTTTTGAGGATTACATTCATTAATCTGTATACAGTTCGGAAACTGAAGAAGCATGCTGTTAAAAAATAACTTTCCACCGAGATATTAGCAGGGACATAAAAACTCATTTATTCATACTGTGGCATTGTAGACAACATGACTGTCACAAGGAGGAGGAAGCGTACTATGTCTCAACATATTAACTCTATAGCTGTTGCCACAGCTGCAGACCAACAGTGATGGATTCATTTTCCAGCAAGACGGGACACTACCCCCAATTTTCACACTGCAGTATACCAGCACATAAACGAACGATTGCCGCAACGGTGGATCGGCCATGTGGGTTCTTGCGATCAACAGTTGATCACCCCGTTTCCCGGATCTCACTTCTTGAGACTTCTTCTTATGGGAGTATTAAAGACACGGTGTTTGTACCTCTCTTATCAACAGATCTGGGTGACTTGAAGATGCGCATCCGCGCTGCAATAACATTGCCACAATCGACACACCCAGGCTACTTCGCGTATGGGAGGAATTTGAGTATCTTGTTGACGAAAGGTGCTCATATTCAATAGTTATGACACATGGATAAAAAAATTCCAAAGTTGCTGCATATAAATGTATAATTCGTTTATTAAAATATTCAATGCAATTACTACAGTGATTTTCACAGTGAAAAATTACAATAAAAATTTACAGTGATTTTCGTAACTTCCTTAGGAGATATTTGCTGGCTTTCAGCTACAGAAAGCAAGTACTTACCTCCTTAGGAAATTACGAAAAGATAACATTCAGACGCTTCGACACAGTCACCTCTGAACGTACAGGGCCTCCGAAGAGACCGAGGCAGGGAACAAAAACCCATTCCTACAGTGAGGCCATCTCTAACATTAAGATGGCCGTCATTAAGGAAAATTTCCATATCAAAAACTAGACAGCAGTGAAATAGACACCATCCAAATGAACCTTCTTAGGCGGGTGGATGGAACCCCAGAAGGGGAACCTCTACCACTTGTGAAGAATTTCAATTTAAATGGAGGGGTGCTATTTTATCTGTGTGAAGATCAGGCAACTGCACATTGGTTGACAGGAGCCTTTAACAACAATGACAGTGTTCTGCAAGGCACGAGGCTCAGAATTCTGAAAGCCAGTGACTTGCCAAAACCTGTCAAGGCTGCTTTTAAAACAAGAGATCTCTGGACAACTGACTGAGCTGTCCTACTGCGTAGACTCAACACCTACAACTAGAAATTTAATACAAATTATTGGCGATTGTTGAATCGCATCTCAGACCCTCAAGCTTTAAGATGGATCTTTCAAGTAGACAGGGAATCTGCCACAGCTATCGTTGCGGAAAAATGTTTAGCATACACTGGGGTCGATAAAGGAATCTTTAAAATCCTAAACGACCCAGAAAATGTGAAACCAGAGGCTAATACCTCGGCACCTGAGCCTTCTAAAATCTAAGAAGCCAGCAGGTAGTTTCACACCTACTATTATTGAAGATCAGGCAGGAACAACAATGGATGTGACGACAGGGGCATTGGACATGGGATCGGTTTTATCCTAAAACATGGAAATGGTTGAGATGGACGAGGGTGGGGACCTCTCTGATCGGGTGTTGGAATCCGACACCCACAGTGAGGAAAACACCTAACGGTTCCATTCTCAACCTTTGATTCCCCAATATCACCACAAACATGTTGAACTGCATTCAGATCAATCTTCACCACAGACAGTCTGCCTCAGTGGCCTTGTGCCACAGACTGGCTGTGGATAACATTGATTGAGCCGTTATCCAAGAACCTTGGATTTACAAAGGTATTATTTTAGGATTACCAAATCAGGATGGTCGTCTGTGTTTGACACTACCTGTGACAATATGAGAACCTGTATTCTGGTTAGGAAAGGCATAAACGCCATACCCCTTTCTCTCAAGAGAGTTTCTCTCAAGAGACACAAATGAAGTTAAACTTGCTCCAGAGGGAAGTAACGTTAGTTAACTCATTGTTATCTAAGCATACTTTCCCTATGAGGAGAATAATAACTTTCCTCCTCTGCAGTTAAGGAATTCCTTACAAAACACTGTGAAAGCAATGGAACACCACTCATCATTGGTTGTGACGCCAATGCTCACCATGTTTCCTGGGGAAGCACTGACTGCAACCAACGAGGAGAAAATCTCATGGAATATCTGATAAGTACTAAATTACATGTTTTAAATAAAGGCAATGAACCTACTTTTATTATAAGTACATCAAAGGTACATTTGCTTCTATGTTGCAGGTAAAAGACAACAAAATGGTATTTCCTAGGAACCCCAGAAAGACGAATTGGATCGGCTTTAAAGAGGATCTGTAAGTACTAACTGGAGGTATGAGCTCTACCATACGCTCGGTATTAGATACTGAGTTAGCAGTTGACCAGTTGTAACAAGCTATTCTCAGTTCTTATCACCAGAATTGTTTAGTCAAGGTTGCTAGTCTACGAAGACATGTTCCTTGGTGGAATAATGAACTTAGCAAACTAAGTTCTAAAACAAGAAGGCTCTTTAACAAAGCAAAAAAGACAGGTGAATGGGAAGATTATAAAAACATACTTACCTATTACAATAAGGCCATTAGATAGGCTAAAAAGACATCAAGGGCGAAATTCTGTGAGGATGTATCGGATACTCCAGCACTGCTAAACCTGTCAAAATTTTAGATAAAGGTAACTATAACCAACTAAGTTCTATAAAACTTAAAAATGGTAGTTACACAAAATCTGGAAAAGAAACATTAACAGAGATGCTAGAATCAACACTGAGGACATGCACCAATTGAGTTTGGATTCGCTTAAAGTAACCGTACAGATTGGTGTGTGTCCAGAAGTATTGTTGAATACTCTAAGATCAGATGGGCTATTTCTACGTTTAAACCTTTCAAAGCCCCAGGTATGGAAGGTATTATCCCAATGCATCTACAAGAAGGATATCGTTACACCAATTCTTCGCCGGATTTTTAGGGCAAGTATAGCACTAGGGAATCTCCCGTTGCAATGGAGACAAACCAGGGCTATCTTTATTCCTAAACCTGGCAAATCAAGTTGTGTGATAGGTTGATAAGTTAAATCTTATCGACCTATCAGCCTTACGTCTTTTCTGCTCAAAACCTTAGAGAAATTGGTTGATACATACATAAGATATGTGATCCTTGTATCGCATCCTATTGCCAGTCATCAATTTGCCTGTTAGCAAGGTAAAATCGACTGAAAAAGCCCTTCATCATATAACTACTTCTTTGGAGAAAGCCCTTGAGCATAAGGAATTTGCTTTAATCGTTTTCATGGACATTGAGGGGGCCTTTGATAATATCTCGTAAGAGGCTATAATCACTCATAACCATGGATTCAACCCTACCTTAGGTCGATGGTTGAGATTAATTTGTAACGCTGTCTCCGTGGTTTATGAGCGCACATGTAAGGAAAGGGTTAAAGGAAGTGGAAAAAGAGATAGCTGGGCCCGATATATACCTCATTAAGAGCTTCAGAAATAAGGAAGGATTAGGGGAGAGAGTCGGTGCTTGGCTGCGAAGCCTCGAGAGGGTGGAGGATAGGGGACTCTTTTGTAGCCGGCCCCACTCAGTCTAGCTGATTCGGAGGGACCTTGCCCGAGGCATCCACCACTTAACGCAGGGGTTTCCTTGCCAGTGCAAGGTCAATAAATAAATTACTGAGCTAAGAATGGATTATAGCTAGAGAGTAATATAAGTAACTAGTTTAGAAATCAAAAATAATAGATTTAATAATAATAATATATAAACTCACTAAAGTGAGTATAGTGAGGATAGATGAAATGAAAACCGGGGTTTTCAGACGAAGTTGATGATACATAAAAACACAACACTAACGCTAATGATAAATATATTAATCGCCTGAACAGTTCTGAGCCGCCTAAACAGTTCAATGTTCGTCGATAATTGCGCACAGTTTATAGAAGTCTCTGGAGCTATGAAGGAGGTCAGAGTTCAATTTACAGTCCATACTCTTGAATATTCGAAGAGCAATTTTTCGATGATGCAGGTAGCTTAGTGGGGATGTTGTTAATTTGCTATGCAGGCAGAACTCTAAAAACACGCAGAACTCTCTACAGAACCAACAATAATCTTCAAGGCTGCAAACCTATAGCTGAGTCTTGCCTCCTGGCTTTCCAGCGGGCCTCGGTCTGATGCTTTTAGGGACGGGTGCAGGTAATCCAGATGAGATCGCCGGTTTCCTCTACAGCAATGCATTTCATTATTCAACCGCGATGATTTGAAGAACGCTCAAACTGACGCAAAGAAATCCTCGAGCTGTGTAAGTAGGGATAGACATCTGCTGGGGAAGAGCAGCGGTTTTCACTTAGCAAAGTCTACCTTGTTTCGGTAGAAACGGCATCCGGAAGGCGGCAAAATAGCAGGCCGCCCGAAAACTTCTGAACGCTGTGTTTTGTTTACTATTATTTTTGTAAGGACTGCCCCCCCCCCCCGGGGTGATATAACCCAGGAGAGCAGCGGTTGGGGGGGAAAGGGCGCCGACCTGTCTAGGAGTATTTTGTCGACAAGCTCAATGATGGAAGGAAGGAGGTAATAAACTTGAATAAAAGCGAGATTGAAGGTAATAAAGCAACATCGAGAAGAAAAGAAATCTGCGTCAAAATGGTTGCCAGACGAGGAAACATCTGGAAGACAACTGCTTCGAGAGGACAAAGCATTTAGGCAAAGTTTGGGGAACCAAAGAAAATAAGACAGATATTTTCCGACGATTTTTCGTACAAGGAAAATGATGAAAAAAAAGGATAGGAAAGAGAGAAATTACGTAACAACAATTACGTGACTATACGGCCGTTACAAACTCTAAGTGGACGTATAGTCATCCTCGCTACTCGGCGATACCTTCGCGGTCGCTACCAACAGAGTTGCTCGCAGGGAGGGGTTCTCTCTCCTTTGCTGTGGTGCCTTGCGGTGGACGAACTGCTGATGTCTGTTGGGGAGCTTGGGTGTGGCTGCACTCGATATGCAGATGACATCTCAATAATCGTTAGAGGTAAATTCCCTAAAACCGTATCAGAAATTATGCAAGACACTCTATTACTGGTTGAAAAGTGGTGTAGAAAGGTAGGTCTTTCAGTCAATCCAGACAAAACGTCCTTAATACCTGTCACAAGGAAAAGTAACTTGCACGAGTTGCAAGCTCTTATTTTCTTTCACAGAAAGATTACCGGAAAGCTTCGGAAGTCAAGTATTTGGGTGTTATACTTGACCAAAAAATGGCTTGGAAACAGCATTTGGAGTACTCAATTATGAAAGCTAAAAGAATCTTTTGGTCTCGTCGGGGTGCTATTGGTAAAACGTTTGGTATTACCCCAAAGGTTATGCACTGGATCTAAACTATGATCATTAGACGTTCTCTCACATACGCTCGGTGGTATGTTAGCCTAGGTCAAACTTAAAACAGTTCAATGGAGCTTAAAAAGCTACAGAGAATGGCGTGCATAGGTATCACAGGGGCAATGAGAACCGCACCTACGGCTGCGATTGAATTACTACTGGGATTCTTGCCACTACATTTACATATTGAGGCTGAAGCCACACTGGGAGCTCGAAGGCTTAAGACTGCGGGCAAGTGGTGTCACACTCATTCGGTAAGCAGCAGGCAAAGCTCTTCACGCAGCATTCAAGTCAGGAGTCTGTCTTGCAGATGACTACTGACAAAATGCTTCCTTTTTATTTCTTCAAGAGACCATTCAGTGTACACTTTCAAAGTAGAGCTGAGTGGGATTCTGGATCAATTCCTGTACTTACAGACGAGTCTGTTTGGTACACGGATGGATCCAAGTCTGCCAATGGCTCCGGGGCAGGTGTGTATTACCAAACAGTTAGATATGGTTTTTCTTAGAACCTAGGTAATTTCACAACTATCTTCAAGCAGAAATCTTTGCAATTCTTGCTTGTACCGGTATCTTTTTGGACAGAAATATCAGAATTAAGTATAATTATATTTTTTCTAAGAGCCAAGTAGCAATGAATGCTCTGAATAAGTGGATTAAGATCGTTACTTCTAAGATCGTTTTTGATTGCCTCAAAGCTCTGTCTTTACTGGCACAATACAATAAAGTTCGTCTTTTTTGCGTGCCAGGAAACAATGTCATGAGGGCAATGAGAAAGCCGATTCTTTTGCTAAGAAAGGCTCGGAGATGACCTGTATAGGTCTGGAACCTGTTATTGGTTTATGCAATAACATGATTAGAAAAATCTTTCTTAAGAAAATGAGAGCTTTACAGCTTAAGTCACGGCACAGGCTTGAGGGTCAGAGGCAAGCAAGATGCTAATTCAAGGACCTAGCAACAAACGTGCCTCCAAACTTTTAGTGTTACGTAAAAAGGAACTTGGTATTGTTGTTGGTCTACTTACTGGACATTGTCATCTTAACAAGCATTTATGGCTCTTAAACTTAAAAGACAACCCTGTTTGTAGGAGTTGTCATTCAGAAGATGAGATTTATTCACACATCTTATGTAACTGTGAATATTAACAGCGCTTAGATATAAAATCCTAGGATCTACTGGCGTTTGCCATAGCTACAGGTCTTTTTGGGGATTAAGGTTGGGGGAAGTACAATAGATCT
>JAFIDM010009631.1:285205204-285236836 GCA_023159025.1 Thereuonema tuberculata | reverse complement strand
AATACATACCTGAAATTATGCCGTGTATTTTTGAAACACCCTGTATATTATGCTTTCATGTCTTTACTTTGCTGCATTTCTTTGATCACCACCAGGGTTCTCCCATAGCTAATGATATATTCAAACCTTATTCCTATACCGGTTTTGGCATTCTTTTGATAAAGGATCGTTCGGAATCGAACCGAAACGTCCGTAAGAATTTTATCTTTTATGTTATTTTAATTCTTAATAAGTGTACAAGCTTTATGTTATAATAATTCTCACAGCACACGTTAATCAAATATATTATATTTTGAAATTAACCTTACGACCTCGTAATAAATAAAGAATTCTGCTTTATTTAACAATATTTAAAAGATTAAAGCATTTTTTAAAAGAAAAATACAACTTTTGGCTTGCAGATTTTAATTAAACGTTTGATGCGAAGGCCATCGATGATTTTTTGTGAATTATAAATAAATTGTTTTTGTGAATCGTAAATAAAACGTAGTCAATGACAATGAATAAAAGATCATATGATGCTGCAATCGCAAAAAAATGGGCAATTCAATTTTTCAAAACTGCCAATCTAATTGAATTTCATAGACGGGCTAAGAAAACCAGGCAGACAGGCACAGGAAGTTCATTCTACTCCTAACAATGAGATGCTGCGACGTAAAGAGGGAACCTACTATTATTATTTCTTATTTATATTCCGTTTCTTATTATGCATCTCCTTTTCCTTTATTTGTCCTAGTGCTTTCAAGCATCGTGTTTCACTGCATTTTCTATTTCAGAAAAATAAATTAAAATATTGAAATAATTCTCAAAACATCTGCAATGCAGAATTTATAATTTAGCTTCAAAATTAAAAATAAAATGTATTTCAATTTGCTTTTGCAATTTAGTAAATTACTTAGAATATCACTACTGAATTGTTAATCCTGAATTACAGATATTTGAGCATTATTTCAGTATTTTAATAATTATTTTTTTTTATTTTTTTGGTAAATTAAGGAATTTATTCAAACTTTTACAGCTTCATAAAATAGTTAAAACCTATTTTCCTTGCGGTTTTATTTTACTTCTTTTTATTTTTTACTTCTTTTTTACTCATCAAAACAATACAAACAATAAGACTATTTATTTTTAAAATGTAAGCAATAAATTACAAACAATATTTTTTTTTCCATTTCTAAAACTATTAATTAAATCCGAATTATTTACTTAAATACTCTAAATCCAATTTTAAATACATTAAAGCTCCTCTAGATATTAAGGGGCTTAAGGCAGATTAATATTCACTGCTTACAACTAAATCGAATGTCTGGATTCCGTTGCTTTTCTTTAGATAGTTTAAGTATGCATTGGACTTAAATCCCGTGATATGACGTCACAGTTGAAACAAAAGCTTGCTATTGACGTTTCAGAACATCCGAATAAGTATTCGGTAAACACTGTTTGTTGGGTTGTTTTTTTTCTTTAAAAAGAAATCCAAAACTAAAAAATAACTGAAAGCAGTTTTAAGAGTTTAAAAAAGACCACCTTGGTATTTTTTTTTGTTTCTCCTTATTTTTGAGAAATTTAGGATACCCTGAATACGAAGCAAGCTCTATTTTTGTATATTTTTTAGGTTTGTACTGCCATAGCACATTGCTATCAATCACGAGAGCTGATGATTTGCATTTTGAGATTTTGCATTTTTCAAAAACAAAGTTCTAATTTCACGTACTGAAACTCATTTCTTAAGAAGAACTGTAGAAGTATAAACAATTGCTTATTCGATAAAGTACAAATCAACACTCTCGTGATTGCGTGCAATGAGCTATGGCAGAATAAACCTAAAAAATACGCAAAACCCAGCTTACTTCACATTGAAGTTAGATCACTTCTTGCCTTTAAATGGGCATCACAAGTTTCAAGAAGATCCATCCAGCGCAGCGATTCAAAGTTACAGAGGACGTAACAAGGACATACAGACTGACTGATTTGATAAACCTCACTTTCCTTTTCTCTATATATTAACAAGATATTTTTTCAAGAGTAAACAGTTAAAAGCATCTTGTTAAGTTCTTAATTTAATATTTATTAATTAATTGCGGCAAAGTTTTTGCAATTTCAGAAATGTAAGAATGGTTTATTATTAAGTTCTGGGGGAAATCCAGAAGTAAAGCGAGATTCCGATTTCGCAGATGTATTTTTTATTTAACGTACTAAGTCTTATTATATCAAGTAAGTTTTGAACTTATCTAAATATTCACTGTTTTCGTTATCAGTCCTAACCAAATCCTACCACTGTGCTTGTCATCAGAGCAGCTTTCAATGGCTTGTGGTTTTTCTGGTTACAACTGATTTTCCAATAGTCATCTGCTCTTATAAAGATAAGTCTAAGCTACAGCAAATGTCTCGTAGTGGGGAATTAGACACGCCTTAATTCCCTACGCTGCTGATTTGTGTCTGAAGAGCCATACATTAAAGGGCTTTACTGGTATACCAGATGTTGCACTCAAAAGAAATCCAATTACAATCCAATTGTAAATTTCACAAGATCTCGTGGTCTTCAAAATCTTCTCCTTTCTATCGGGAAACAAGATGTTCGAAAGAACTTGAAGCATGCTTCCTTAAATTATTTCTTGAAAATTTTTTTTTTCAATTTCAAAAGCCAAAAAAAAAATAAAATAAAAAAAAACAGCGTAAAGAAAAGGCTACATATTCATGGTGATCCAAATTAAAGAGGTATTTAAACCTCTCTGTAGGGACAAATCGCAACCAAATTTCGTACCCATACTGTCCTGAGTATGCGGTTTCGATTTCTGAAGAAAAACAAAAGTAGTTAAAACTTCGGCTACTAAGAGGGAATATTGGCGCTGCTGTTCCTGTAATTTGCATACTGCGAGGTAATTGAACAGCCTCCGCCTATAAAAGGAGTCACAAAACATTTTTCAAAAATCCACGACTAGCGCAGAGTCATGAAGCTTACCTTACCGGAACGCACGTTATTTGTTAAACTATTTTGTCAACAAAACAGCAATGCTTCTGCTGCAGTTACAGCATGATTGGTTGGTTAGTAGATTTTAATGGCGCAAAAGCATCTTTCGCTAAGCTGCGCCAAGAAAGGTAAAAATTAGAATAAGAAAAAGAAAAGAAATGAAAACGAACTGTCTACTTAGGAAAGGACAGAAATCAAGAAAAGAACAGGTAGTGTCCAAAGTAAGATGTGTATAGATAAAAAGCCTGATAATTACAAAAGGCTGGCAAGGTCACATTGATTAAGTACAAAACTGATGAAATGGTAAAAGATCATTGTCATTTAACAGCAAGAAAATATGAAATGGAACATGAAAACGAAAGAGGATGAAAGCAATGTTGAGTAAAAGCAGGACATTCAATTAAAATATGATGAATGTGTAAAATAATGTTGCACCGAAGCTGACTTACGGCATTTCGGCAATTAAAAGGTTTACGTAGAGGTTCACTGAGGATTACTAAAATCTTCGGAAAACGAAGTTTTTATTTTGGAGAGACAGGAACTTTTGCTATATAATCCGGACGAGGTCGAATACCAGATGGTCTGCAGAGAACAAACCAAGTTGCAACTGCAGTATTGGAGCAGGGAATCGCAAATGCAAATGACAGCAGTAGTGCACGTGCAATATCACGGGATTGTATATGCAGTGTGGAGAGTTCTGCGAAATGTCTTGGTTTTTACCCTATTAAATATCCCACAGTCAACAATTGGTTTCTGGTGATTACGACAGTCGTTACTCGGATGATGGTGGATGATGCATGGTCTTCACCAAGCATCATCCACCACCATCCGGACAACGAATGTCAATACTGCCGATTATTTTAATAATGATGCAGCTCATTTCCATTTCCATTTGAATGGTGCTGTAAATACTCACAACTGCCGTATTTGGTCTGACAGTAATCCACTTGTTCATCGTCAAATTCCATTGCATTCACCAAATGTAAATGTTTGGTGTGGCTTCACAGCATCCTGCATCATTGGTCCTTATTTTGGGACCCGATCAGCATCGGGGGTCAGTGATACGTTCTGTGAATGCTCCAGATATGCCGATATGCTCCGGAGCTTTGTAATTCCATCACTTCAACAGATGAATTGTGTTCACATCACAAACTTCATGCAAGAGGTACGTCCCCTCACATAACTTTACCTGTGAAAGCCTTTCTATGGCGAACATTTTCGGACGACAGAATAATTCGCAGATTATTTCTTACGGTACGGCCGCCCCGATCACCAGATCTAAACCTCTGTGATTTCTGGCTGTGGGGCTTCTTAAAGAGCCTCGTTTATCAAGATAATATTCCGAACTTAGCTGCGTTAAAGGATAAAATTTTGCAACTTGCGACACAACTCCACTCATGTCAGTTGAGTTCTGCTGTCTAGTGTGTTGTGCAGCAATTTATAGAGCAAGGCGATGGAGGAGCCGTATCTGTGATGTTAATTGATTCCACATGTGATTGCAAGAAAGTTATTGAATGTAAACACTTTTTTGCCGATACTTGTTAGGTAAATTAGGTAATAGGCTACGCAAATTACGGGGACAAGCAGCGCCACAATTCGCCCGCAGCGGCCGAAATTTGAACTATTTTTTTTTCTTCAGAAATGGAAACCGCATACTCAGGATAGTATGTTGAACGTAATTTGGATGCGATTCGCCCAGTAGTTTTTCCTATAGAGAGTTCTAAACACCTCCTCATTAATTTGGATCATCCGATATATCCAATTATAATTCAAATTAATAATTTCTGTTGATACTAACTTCCCGTTTACTTAAAACAAAAATGAAATCCGCTTCACTTACTTGATATCAAATCATATCGTGCGTAAATTAATGGATTAAGAATTAATATTCATTGCTACGACAATAAAATGCTAATAGAAATAGGTATAAATTAGTTTTCATTTATTCAGGTGTATGGCTTTATTTTTGCATCCAGAAATAGGATAGAAATCCATTATTTATAGTCCACTACGAACATTTTTGTGAAAAGTTTTGTTATTTTCCGATATCTATTTCCAAAGAACTTGGATGGAAAAGACTTCAAATGTAAAAGCTAGAACATTTCTATACATGTTTACCAAGTTCCATGAAGATCCATCCACAGGTTAAAAATAAAGAATATCACTTTTCTTTATTGATGAAAATTATATATTTTAATATTAAGAATAAGGAAAGTCCTTCTTTACGAAAATTTACTAAATTTAGTTAATAACCTCCTTTGTATTTTTACAATCATTTGGCAGAAAGCACTTCTCAAGACCTATCAGACAAGAAAAGGCAATTTTATTGGCTAAATTTCAAAACAGAAGCTGATGTTAGTTTTTTTAACAACTCACATTCCAAATTGATAGGGTTTTCGGCTTCTCGCCATCCACATTCATAACATAACATATCACTGATTAAGTGTGCATTTGATTGAATTCGACTATCAAAATGAAGGAAAAATAAAGTTTCCTTTGTTTCTCTTCTATAATATTTCAGTCTCATGCTTAAAAGAACATTCCTCTAAGTTCGTTGAAATTTGTTTCTGAAAGCTTTATTTTAAAGAAATACAGAAACTACGACATCAACCTTAACTGCTACTGAAGTTTAATGTTCATGTAAAGTTTTTACTCTAATACACAAACACATGATCCAACATTTCCATTGCGGGATTTTGTGTTACCATTTTCACAATCTTTTAGTTTTGAAATCACTTTAACAACTTTAACTATGTTTTGACAGAAGTGTTAAACAAAGATTTACAGCATAGAATGGCTTTAACTTTTAAGAACAAAATTAATATTTATTTTTATTTATATATTAAATTTTCGATTTTTTTATAGGAAATTTTGGGTCAGGCAAAATTAGGAGGCAGATAGGTTTATGATAATGTTCTGTAGAAAAAAAAATAACTGGAAATAAACTGAGACAATTTTTAAACTAACGGAACATTTAAACAATGGTTCAATTTTAATTATTAAGTTGTTTTTTAAATAATTTTTTTTTATTCCTTTTTATTTTCCTTTTTTACTCGTTAGGATTATGTTGATCACAGTTCTACTTACAGCAGACTATTCAGAAATCTTCATTTTTTTTAAAGAATATGTATTCCTTGAATATTATTGGTATACCAATATTTTTGAGGTGATTATAGTGATTCTACATTTGAGGATAAGCATCAACTTCATAGCATCGTTACAATCTCACATAGAGAAGTAGTGTTTTTTGCTGAATTCTTGATTCAGAATTTGCTGAGTTTACAGATATTTTTCTTTTGAAAATGTAAGTTATAATAAGGCACTTTGCTTGGACATGTCTATACAAGATCAGTAATACATCCTAATTATATTTCAATAGAATATGTTAATTTGAAAAATTAATTAACTAACTAAAGTCTTATTATTCTGATTGAGATAAATACAAAATAGAGAAGATACTATGAGAAAGAAAAGAAAAGTCACGAATTACATTTATTATGATGTCGTTGTGAATTTCAATTCGTAAAAAGAATTTTTAAAGTTGACCTGTACTGTATTATACAATATATCTAATTTCCTTAATACCATAAAGTTACTTTTCATTTTGTTCTAAACTCCACTATTTAGTCTTCCTACAGACTTGAAGAGATCACTTGGCAACGGATTTGTTCATCCGTTCCAAATCTTACTTAAACTTAATCTTCTTTTCTTTGGCTCATTCATAATTGAATCCTATCATCGGTTTCTTGATCTCATTTTCTCATCCTGTGGGTGTATTCTTATCCCTGTACCTTGCTTTCTTTTCTTCTTTCTCTTTTTTTGTTCAAACATGGGAAGCCTAAGGAATTATTAAACATAGAACATGGCAACGGTTTTATTAATTTTTAAGACTGTTTAATTTTAATGGATTCTTCGAAAGTCCGCAAGCTTTATTTTAAAGAAATACAGAAACTACGACATCAACCTTAACTGCTACTGAAGTTTTATTCTATAGATGTTCAAGTGTATTGTTTGCTATACATTATTACAGTCATATCTCGCTTTCCGATAATATGCTTTTTGACGCTTCTCTCTTAAGACAGTTATTCAGTTGCCACCGATTTTCACTTTAGCTACAAGACATTACTGCTTTAGCGTCCAGAGGCGTTAGCTTGCTCACAAGCATGATACCCGCTACATCTTTGTATTGTGCTTTGTAATTAGGTGAATATCAAACTGTTTATTACTTTTATTTCCTTGTGTTTAATATTCTTTGCAGATAAATTTTAAGACTACTGTTCGTTTTCGAAAGCGAGAACCACAACTTGTGGACGATTCTACTCCGCAAAGGGGTGATACGCTGAGATGGGCACTTTCCTAAGACCTGTTTTTCTTTTAGTACTTGTTATTTTTGCAATAGTATTTATTCTTTCCATAATTCTTTCCCGAAAAGCGCAAATAGAACGCAGCTACTAGTAAACTAATATTATAAAAAGTAAACATCCCCTTTTTGTTTCTCCTCACACCTATTTTGATGAAATCGAAGGAGACCTGACGCATGCGCAAAAGAGTTGAAGCCTCTCGTAAACAAAACCGAACAGTAGTAACGTGAAATTGTATGTGTGCAATATTTATTTTAGTTAACGTTTTATTTATCAGTTACATGACAATATCAGTGCAGTGCACGCATCAAGAAAAGAGAAAAAAAAAAGCCAATGATTCGCAATCCGACGATTTTCGCTTTAAAGCAACGGACCGAAACCTAACATGTAATAATGAGGCTTGCCTGTATTAAATGGCAGACAATGGTATTGACGATGTAACACTGAGTAGTATAATTAAATTATTTATGTCTGATTATTCATCTAGTACATTAGCAGCTAATTTTTGAAAGTTGTTTTCTTTCTTTCTTTATAATTAAATTAGTCATTTTTCTCTGAACAGAAATGTTCCAAATGTTTAACATTTTGTTTAGTCGATATTCAAGAAGACCTATCAGGGATTCAAAAGTTATCTATGGTACCACATAAAAAGACTGATTTTGTTTGATGAGCCTCACGTTCCAAGAGAAGTGGGAGAAAACAGATTTAAATCACTCACCATGTAATGGCCACTGAGCTTATATAGAAATTCAGCTTCTGACAATAATGTTGTTGCATCATTTCTGGAATCAGCGGAATCTGTTTGAAATGAATAATTAGATGTAGTAGAAAACAAATGAATTCTTGCGAGGAAGAAATATGAATGGAAAGATGTTAAAATGAATTCTTAAAGATTTGTGGTTATGAATATGAATTATTTCCAGTGTCAAAATAAAGAAAAATCGGAAACTTAATTAAGAGAATGCGTAAAGCTTGAAAAAGATCTAATAGGATGACAGAGTGAAGTACAAAAGATGTCACTCCATTTTCATAAATTTTCCAGCACGTGATTCCACATTGGACAATCTCTAGCAGATACAAATAATATGTGGTTGATTTTGGAGAGAGATAATTCTTTCTTTGTAACAATAGTGATAATGATATGTTTGTTTTCAGTGCTAAAGCACTCCATTTCAAGATGGTTCTTGCTACATTACATAAGTAGCAAGACTTCGAGCCTTAGTAAACAGCAATATTTCTCACCCCAATGAAAGTAATTGAAGCTTCAATTATTTTATATATTCTCATACTTATTTATATGATTCTTAATTTCTGGACATTCTGAACATTATCAGCCCGATGAAGAATATTCACTGTGCGAAACTTTCATAAATATTTAAACTTACCACATTATGCGTTGCCTTCATATATTTACTGGAATCGTCATCAGACATTCAATGAAGATTTTCTTTTTTCACATTTCTGCTTTATCTTTTGCGTATTTATCATGGTATTTAACTTTATTTTAACCTTAGTTGTAAGTATTTTTTTTCTTTTTTTTTTCTTAATTTTAAAGACCGTAACACCAATACCTGTTGATCCAATGTACCCAATTTCAAAGAAATTCGTCCAGCAATTTTAGCATTAAAAACAGACAAACAAAGGTGAAAACATTCAACATGGAATAGAAAGAATTCGCCTACTGAATCAATTAATAATAAAATCCTTTCATCTTTTGGACAATTCTGAGACATTTTAATTATCAAGCGTCTTTCAAAACAAGACGAGACATAGAAAGTCGAATAAAGTGATTGAACTAAGGAATCAGATGAAAACAGCAGAACTAAGTTGGAGACGTCAGAAACAGAATATAACCGGCGGCTGCGAACAATTGGATCGAGAGTTATTTCGTCTGCGACGAAGCGGCGAACTCTCGAGAAAAAAAAATTGAGGAGCACCGCCCTGCTGTCGTCTGTGGTAAGTTGTCGCGTCAGCACTAAGGCCTGATCCGTCGCCAGATAACAAATACATCCGTACGCTCCTTTCGCTATTAATGCACTAAATGTAAAAGTTTATTACTAGTTTTGTCTATTGAATTACTGAATTGCAAAATAGTCATTCTTTTCTCGTAATTAGACTCGAGTAAAATTGTTGTTTATTCTTTTTGTTTTTGTTTCTTTTCATTATTAACGATTACTTATTTTTCTGAATTAAAAATATTAAAACAAAAAGCTGTACTTGTTGTTGGTGAATTATACTAGATGTATACTCAGCTATCTATTGCATAATGTGACGTTAAAGTTCGAAGCTGGAAGCTCAATTTTAAGCACTGGAGAAGGATGGAGATAAAAATAATTGTGCTCGTAGGTATTTTAAGTTGGACCATAAAGAAACATCGTATCAAATTTTAAAGAAACCAGTCCAACCGTTTTAGCGAGGGTTTCGAGGGTTATTTTTGAGGAATGGAGACCAAAACAATTTTGCCTTTTATTATAAGTTGTATCAAAATTTACGGAAATCCACTCAGGAACGTTTCACCATACAAACAGGCAAACGGAGAAAGAGACAAAGAAGAAAAAGTGGGATATTAAGACGTCTCATGGTTAGTCAACTACTGTGATGTTTTATCTTGACCTATACTTCTGTAATTTTGATTTCAGACTGCCTTGACTGGCTTAATTCCTATTCATTGTATAGTTGGGACTGAGCATTTTGAGGAGTGGGAGTGGGTTGAGGAGAAATCAAAATTATGTTGCTCAGATGCTAAGTTTGAGCATAAGTAAGCATCGTATCAAATTTTCAAGAATCAGTCTATCCTTTTTTTTTGGGAGTTAGGCTATTTAGGAAGGATGAAATACAAACATTAATTGGGCCTATGTTTTAAGTTAGTCCATAACTAAACAAGGTACGAAATTTTGTTGTAATTCGTCCAACATTTTAGCGAGATGCGCATATAAACAGACTAACATGCACTTGTTAAAAGGACAAACAGAAGAAAAATGTTCAGGTGGAATAATAAAACTTTCGCTTGTTGCAAATTTAGCATTTCAGAGTTTTGTATAATTTGGTAAATATCTGATTTGCTACTTTTATGGTCGAGTGCACCAAACTTCAATTAACTTTGACGGCTGCAGTGGACGTAGCTAAAATTAGTGGGGGGTGCTGCTCCAGAAAAATTTTAGCCTTTCTTTTAAAATTGTGTGAAAGGAAACAAACAGGTATAAAAAGAAATTTATCAAGTTTTTGAATAAATTTTCTTTTTATACATGTTTCTTTCCTTTCATACAATTTTAAAACAAAGGCTAAAATTTATCTGGAGCAGCACCCCCATTAATTTTAGCTACGTCCACAATGCAGCCGTCAAAGTTAACTGAAGTTTGGTGCACTCGGCCATTAGTGTTTTTACAACCAATTACACTTCGCAAAAATATTTTATGCTCAGGTATCAGTATTATTCATTTTATTACTTCTGTTTCAAGGTAACTTTACAGGAGCTGTACTTTTCTTGTAGCTTAAGCATAAAATCATGGAAAAATAATTTCTTTTTCAGATTATAACGAAAAGATGTGACTAATTTTAGTGTTGGTATGTTAAAGAAAGATTACTTTCTTTAGGACGAAACCAAACTATGAACTGGTTCAAAGTAGTGGAAGGCTTTGTATTAGTTGATTTTTTTTTTACACATTTTAGCCTAGTTTTATAGGAAAATGAAGCTCATCAATCAGTTTTGTGTGCGTATGTTTGTTTACCTAATAACCGCTGGATGTATCTTCTTCTTGAAACTTGGTATGCATATTTAAGGAGTAGAGACGATCTAACTTTTACTTTGGAAATATTTCTTAAGTGGATTTCAGTCGAGAAATTACACCGAGAAGGTGTCAAAAATTCCCAAAAAAAAACATCACAAACTAAACAATGAGATCAATCCGTTTACTTCATAACGGATTTGATAGTAATTTGTTTATTGATTTGATCGCACATAAACACATCAACGTGGGAATTTTAATGGCGTAACGCGACAGAAACTAAGCTGCGCCAGAAATAAGGTACGAAATTGAGAAATTCTAAAGAGGAATCCCTTGAAAGTCCTTTGAAAACAGTTTTTCCTGACCAAAACAAAATTAGCTCACCACTCAACAATTTGGAAAAGTAGTTCCAATAGTAACAAAACATTTTCATTGGACATTTTGACAACGTTTTATCGACAAAATTAAGTTGGATCATAAATATGCTACGTGCCCAAGTTGGACCATGGACGGAAATTCGTCCAGCCGTTTTAATGTGAGACAAAACATTTTAAGTAGAATGGGAGACTTCTTATGCTCAAAGTAACAATTCTAAGGTAATGATCAACTGTCAACGGTTATTTTGGCTTTGATTTCTTCCTTTCGTCACTCATAAAGAAAAAAAAAACCTGTAAGTATCAATATGTTAGCAAATAGAAAGTGAAAGAAATAACCAGCGTTCTGTAGAGAAAGCTGGTTCAGAGAAATAAATAAAATGAAGCTAAAACACGTTTTCACTAAATCGCCTCTATCACTGGAAATTTTGAACCCCTACAATTACGCTATGTGTTTTTAAAAGGCTTTTGTAACAAATTAAATATTTCGTTAATTTAAGTATTTTAAAAATGAGAGATGCTGTAAGTTCTCTTCAGCATAAGGAAGATGCAGTTGGAGTTAAAAGAATATATCTTCGTTCCTATCAACAATTCAGTCATACACATTATGAGCATTCAAATGCGAATAATACTATTTGTTGAAAACTAATCAAAATCAGTGAATTATTGTCGTTCGTAGAAGATGTGGATGGACGTAAGAAAGCAGTTTTCGAAAGTTAATGTTAATAACGTTATATGTCAGTCTTTAAACAATAAATAACTCATCTAGATCTACTACATTTTTAAAACAATACAGCCTTAAACCCTGTAAAATCTGGATCCAGATAAAGATGGCGAGATTGTACTTGTTGGCCGCTTCCTGAATCATAATGATATAATTTAACAGCAAAAAATATTACCTACCAGTATCACTATAAGTAGTGAGAATTTTGGAAATTTCTCCTGAACTTATCTGTAGCAATTCAGAGGCTAACCAGGAGATGACTCTAACGCAAGCCACTTTCAATCCCATGGGGACGAAGATCTCAGTAATGCTCCCAGAGTAGAGTTTATTTACAATCTTTCTCGGAAGAAAACGGAACTTCTCTCAAGAGACACAAGAGGTCTCTATGGACAGACTACAAGCATTAATCTTAACAGAATCCTAGCTCATTAATCTCATTTAAAATTAGTTTAATTCCATAACTCTACTAATTGTTGGATTTCTTAATTAATAGACAACTGTCTTATTTCTGTTATGTGATAGTTTTGTATGAAATACTTGTATGAAAAAAAAATTAGTTAAACAATTTCTTCACTGAACTAATATTCTTCGAAGCGAATTTTCTTTTAATTTATGCAGTAGCATAGCCAGAAATTCATTAAGAAATTTAAGTAAGAAAGTGTTATTTGAATAGAAAGAGACATTTTGATAACTTTAAGCCTGTTTTGAATAAACTACAAATACAGCATTGTTATAAACTGATAATTCTCCGAGCATTATTCGTTTGTTCTATGCGCATCAAATTAAAACCGCTAGGCCCATCTTTTTAGAATTTGGTACATATCTTACTTGTAATCTAATTTAAAAAAACATAGTTTTACTTATTCTGGTCTCCATCTCTTCTTTCTCTTAAAAAATTGGTGTGAAAAACAATATTTATTTTCTGCTGGGTTTGTTCGATCGATGTTTAATCGCTTGCTTGGAAATGTAAAACTCTTCAGATAAAAATTAGCATCCTTTATTATTATTACAATTTTTCTTAAACTGTCCGATATAAGCGACGTCCGTTATAACAGGGTCCGTTATAATGAGGTTCTAATGTACTACAGGAGGCAGATAGACCTCAGATTGATCGGAGTAGAATAAATCAAAATTAATGACTGCTTTCATAATATTATTGTATAACTTGAAAAAGCCAAGGTCATGATATCAGAGTAAATGGATTTGATTGACAGGAATTTATTTTTCTGAAATATTTTGGCTAACTTAAATAAATTGTGCTAATACCCTGTGCGACATTGTGAGGTAAGTAATTTTTAATCTTATGTCAGCTTCCATTAAATATAATAATATAGCATTGTAAAGTATTCAGTTGCAACTAAGTTAAAAGTAGGTTCTTTGAATTAAATTTATTTCTTAGTTTAGATCTATATTAAGAAGTATGACTGCAGTTTGTCAGTCAGTCAGTCAGTCTCCTTGTTTACAGAATTCCTATATGAGATATCTGCCAAGTGAAATAAAAGTCCAGTTCTTTATCCTTGAAGATACCAAGGTTAGAATTAATCAAAAAATTGAAATTCTAAAACCTAATTTCTCTCTTTCTTTCTTTTTTTTTTTTTTTAAAGTAGTGAAAATGACAAAAACGAAAATCCTACATTTATATTCAAATACTGCTATCTACTGAATAGGAAATTTCCATTTTCTGAAAAAAATTAATTTAGTCCCATGACTTATTTAAGCAGTTTAGATCGTATGAAATAAAGTATCAAAGAGCAATGAATTAGCAAAAAGAATCAATATTTACTATTTCAGACAATGAGATATTAATAGAAAAATCCACTGTTTCGATTCCAATGCTTTTTTATGAGAATTTTTCCCACCACTCCAATTTCTCGAAAGGACCCACTTGGGAAAAGATATCAAATATAAAATCTAGGTAGTTCTTATCTCTCAAATACTAATCATGAAATACTATCCAGTGATTGGGAAGTTATTAAAGGGAGACAAACATACGCACAGACTGAGTAATCTGCTAAGCCTCAATTCCGAGGAAAGTAGGTTAAAAATAATTTCGCATTTCGCATTCAATTTTAAACATTAAATTTGAATTACACAAATCGTTCTTTCAAAACTTTTTTTCTGCTGAAATATACCGAAGTCTATTCCTGTGCTGACGTAAAACTATTCCTCGTTTGAATGCAAAATTGTCTTTGTAAACTTCTATTCCTCAGCGAAGTACTGTGGAGTCTTAATTGGATAAAATTGTCAGTAAATTCGAATTCAGAGGAAAAGATAAAAGTGTCAACTGTGATTTCTCCACGGAAACGCCTTGAAAAGGGAAGAAAAAATTCCGGAGAGTGGCGAAAGAGCAAATCGATTAAGGTTTTTGAAGTTGTAAGCCTGTGTCTGTAAAACGAAAGACATTAGGGAACAGACGCTGTCCTTATTAAATCAATAAAGGCTTCTGCTATAGTTTTCATTGCAGATTCAAAGTATTCTAATACTTATAAATTAAACCAGGCTCGCTTAGTAGAGACTGAGCATCCAATACTGAAAAGGGAGGGTTATATTCTGGCAACTTGGGAGATGGGAAACCATATTAATTGTACTTATATTTTGAGTTGGACCACAAATAAGAAATGTATCAAATTTTATGGAAATCCATCCAGCAGTTTTAGAGTTATGATCGTACCAGCAGACAAAGAAAAAAAAGTAAAACAGTGTAAGACTTCGCATGTTCGATCAATGAAGTTAGAAGATCAACAGTTCTGTAAGACAGGACTTAAGATTTTAGAGAAAAATGTACAGAAATTGAACTACTTTCAAATCGAACCTTAGGGAAAAAAAATCTGCACTTTGATTGGAGTTTTACTAATCGACAAGGGTGCATTGCTAAAATAGGAAAGACAAAAAAATTATGAAAGAATAGACTATAAAGACTACTTTCCTTAAATTATTTTTCCATAAAATTTCTTTATTAATTTAAGCAGCGGTAAAATGAAATTTACAATTTTTTTTTTTTTTTTTGAAAAAAAGTTAATTTTCCTGGCGTTACTTACATAGGTTGTCTAAATCGGATTCATTTTAATCGTATCGCATTGAAATAATTAAAATTCACTGTTAAGATGAATTTCAATTCTTTCAATGCGATACGATTAAAATTTTTGATACAATGTGCAGGTTTTTAGTGTTTTTTTCTGTAAATTATTTGTAACCATCACGCGCTACAAGGACACATTTGAAAAAGAGTTCAAATATAAAAGTCAGATCGTCTCTAATATATAAGATATTTATGTAAACAAAGTATCCATCAAGTGGTTCAAAAATAATTCCGAAGGGTAAAACAGACACATGTGCCTTTCCCTAGGAAAAAAGACTAAAAATATTCCAAAAGTTAAAGAGAAACTTAAAGATGAAAAACAAAATAACACTAAATGAAATCCTCGTTTTTTCTCATTTAGTTCAAGCATAGGCGGAATCGGGGGGAGAGGAGGCAGTTGTCTCTCAAATATTTTGAGGGGAAAAAATAAATATAAGTCGACAAGCATTATTCACATTTAACTAACAAATTTCTCATGAATTAAATTATCTATAAGTTATCTTCAGTGGTAATTTAAATTACTAAAAGGTTTGTGGGTGATTAGATTTTTTTTTGCACCTCCAATAGAGATGTTTATCTCCCCCACCTCACAATCAAAATGCTGAAATTCCGCTTATGAGTCAAAATAAACTATTTTGATAAGTCGACTGTAACTAATAATCTTTATCATTGTTTGTAGCTAATGGAATCATTCGATTTCTAATATGTTCGTGCAGTTGTTGAGTCTGAAACCTGATGAAAGGCTAACTCTGGCTGAAGAGAGAGACATTCTTCCATGGAGCCGTCTTGTAGTACCATTCGAATTAACAGTGAAGTCTAATTTTATTTTCAAGGGAACTGATAACAAATATAGGCCTTAATATAAATTTTTAATAGAAAAACTTTCCTAGGAACACAATTGACACGCACAATTTACGCAAAGGATTCGCACCCCGAGCTGTCATCGTGAAGAGACTGGGACGGACCGTTTCGCACTTATTAGTGCTCATCAGCCAGCCGTGCGATGAGCACGGGGTATAAGTGCGAACGGCCCGTCCCAGTCTCTTCACGATGACAGCTCGGGGTGCGAATCCTTTGCGTAAATTGTGCGTGTCAATTGTGTTCCTAGATAGTTCACTCCGCACGCTAAAGAAAGGTTAATAAGAAAAACTTTCCATTTTCATTTATCTATTGTTATCTATTTACATTTTCGTGCTTCATTCTATTTTTCATAATTAGTTATATCATTAAATTTAATGTTAAGGAAAAAGTTTTGGTAATTTAACATCCTTTATTTAAAAAATATTGAGAAAATTCCTTACAAATATTTTATTACATTTCATAATTAGATTTACTGACGTCAGTAATAAGAGGCCAAGAGGGAATTTGCCTTATCTCGATTTTTCACTCTTAAAGAAATTCAATAATGCAATTTCACATATTTACAATTTTCTTGAAAATCCAATCTTGCAAGAAGACAAGAGGAACAAAAATATTTGTTCAACTCCGCTCAAATAATTTTAGGTAATCTTAAAATTTTCACAAAAAATTAAAAAATTAAACATTTTTTTTTCAAATTATACAATACCTCCTTGGAAACAAATCTGTGAGCATCCATGATCACGTATCATTAAAACGACATTGATATTTAGTACAGCGTTTGTTGCCAAAAATATTGGTTAAATGACTTGGTCTTATAGCATCAATATTAAAAAAGGGCAAGTAATCAGAATACAGTGTTTCAAGCGCGCCTCAGGTTATCGACAGGAATTTGAAATAATTTCGTCTCTTGTTATGACTCATCAGGCAGACTTACCCAAGGTAAGTGAAGGGGTGATTGAAAAGATTGGAGCATTCTTAGTATTTCCCTTTCAAATAATCTCTCATTTATGCACGTTTAATTTACTTACTACAGATTATTTTTATTTTGTATCTCTAGGCTCTTGTGCAATTAGATGGATAAGATTCTCTGTTTGCCAATTGTTTGTTTTATGGAGTCCCACTTCACTGAACGACATCCATAGCCTCTTGCATCTTCTCAATTGGTCATCAGTGAATGAATCTTGGCAAGGATGAAACAATTGACCAAAGATTCCTACTGATAATAATTCAAGGAAAGATTAGAACACTTCAAGAAAGAGTATTTGCACTTTCTTAATGTTTTCATTTAATTAACGTTATACTTATTAATTTCAGAAATAGTTGTCCCTTCCAAAATTCTAATAATCTTCTCTTAGCTGATTTCATTTACTTATCTATTATTTTCAGCATGAAATTCTTATGCAATAAAGTATTATTTTTTTTTTGTATATCAAACAATAACATTTGCGAGAAAGACATATACACTGAAAAATAAGGAGATATCCTATTGCAGAAGATTCATTTAATTATAGAAATTCCTAAGGATAAACTTATTTTAATTTTAAATTTCTTTTTGTCAAAGATAAACTTCGACTGTCCCTTAATAATAAAGTGAAATTTACTAGGTAAATGTCCAATTTCAATCGCTTTTATGGAACGAAATAGAAAAGCAGATGATTTCATACCATTCTCAAGAAAAATGCTGAAAAGTGAAATGTTAATCAGAGAATAACACAGGGCAAGAAGAAATTCCTAAGCAATTCTCAATAAAAAGATAGTATTGGTATTGTTTTGTAAACTTTTAAAATAAAAACATGTCAGTCATTTTTTGTCAGTACTACACTACGTTTTATCAATCAGCGCAGGCTTGCAACCATTACAATATTTTTTTTATTATTTTCTGAGAAGAGTTTTGCAAATTCTATCAATATTCTTTTGTCATTTCATCCACAAAGTACGAGAGAAAGAAAAAAGATGTGTACATTTATCATTGTAAAGTACTTCAGGCACTTTCAACAGTTCCATTTACTGCTTTCCAATTTGATGAACGGATCCCCTCCAGCATCTTCCAAGAACTTGTCCAGATGAGAAAAAACTTCTTCTGTGTTATCACTCAAGATAACAGCAATTTGGTAAGATTCATAAGACTTCAACGGATAACTACTGACTCCATCTCATCTTCCAGAGACAAGATGGAATGAAAGAATCACAGAAAGTACTTCTCTAGAACTTTAGTTTTCTTCGTAATTGCTAGCATCAAAATCTCACTCACTAGTCCACTTGAAAATTGTTGTCCATTTATAATGTTTATATCTGAATCATATTTAAACGTTCGATCGGATTTCATCAAATTTGGCACTTAGCTTAATTATGGTCCAACTTAAAACACAGGTCCAACTCTCCTATCTCTCAAAACGTACCTGCAAAATCTTTGGCTTTAAAGACGGAGTTCTTTAAAATTTGATACGAGTGATTATTTATGGTCACTTATAATATGAGCACGATTGGCTGTTTTAAATCCTCTCCTTCGGATCAATTCCTCGAAATAGGCTCCCAATGCCTCATGGTTAGTCCTCACTATGTGACGGAAAGCTTATACCTATTATGCTGTATTCCTTCATGTGCAAAGTAAAAATTTAGCTATCGCCAAAACAAAGTATAGATATCTTAAGGCATAATTATCTAATTGAAAAGTACAGGGCTGGTTCACTGACTGGAGATTTCTAATAAAGAGTGGGAGAGTTTTTTACGAGGCCCATTTCTTCCACAAGGATCCGAATGTTCAACCAACATATTTACAAGAGCTGACGAACCTTCTTAGCCAGACTTTAGATTATTGTAGACTATATATATACCTTTTGACTGATCATAACATGTTAGTTTGAGTATTAAAAATAATGCGTATTCAAATACTTACTTATTTCATTATGGGGAGAAAGAAAATAATACAATGAAATTATTAACAACTCATGTATATATAAAAAAAAATCTACGAGATGTGATTATAAGTATTTTGATCTGTCATCGTATGTTGATATTCCTCTAACAAAGAGAAACAATTCTACACAAGTCAGTCAGTTGTATGACTTTAATCAGTAATCAGACATTATAACTGAAGGAAACCTAAATTAAGTAAATAAAATTAATCATCACTCTTAAAATTAATCTGAATTTTAGAAGCCCTTTTAAGTAATAATCACTTTTCAATTACAAAAACTTAGAATATTAAAGAAAAAGTGTAAATGCTTACGAGAAACTGAATCTGGTTTTTTTTTATTAAATAGGGTTGAGGAGAGCGTTGTTTCGAAATAATTACGTTTCATCAGTCAAAGTTAAATAACTACGTTTCATCAGTCAAAATTACTCATTAGTCACAAGATTTAATCCGTCTTATTGAACATAATAAAGAGTTTCGAAGCAAAGCGTATTAATGAAAAAAATAAAATAGGAAATACTTTACCCTGCAGGAAAATATAAATAAAACTAATAAAAAAAAAAGATTTACAAAAAGCTCAACAAAAGATTTCCTTTTTTTCTTATATTTACATTTGTTAACAAATTCTGTCTTACTTGAACCACTGTTTTGCCTTCCACGTTAAATGGAATGTTCTTGAACATATGTTTCGGTAATGATCCAACAGGTGGAACACAAAGGTTTGGCAGCCAGCCAGGATTGTCTTTTCACAAGATTGCCCTGACTTTTTTTGTTTTTTTTGTTTTACCACCCATTTACTCAGCTTTTGCTTCTTGAGAAGTCTTTCAAGAAAATATGAAGAAGATAATTATTGTGGTAAGGATACAGTACTAATATCCATTCTTAAACCTTTTTTGAAACTTCAATAGATCTAAATTCAAGTAGATATTAAATATAATTTTACCTGAAATGTCTTAAACAAATCTGTAGGTGAAACCAACTTTTTGTTAAAATTATCTTAAATTCTTCTTTATCATCTTTAATTAATTCTTATTTCCAGGAAAAAAGACAAGCCCTCTAGTGACTAATCTTTGCCTTTGAATTGGAATTCCTTTTTTTGTGCTAGTGTTGATTTTTCTTATACTTGAAGATCAATTCATTTAAGTATAATTCAATGCATTTATAATATTATTTCACTTTCTTAAGTGAAATGTAAAACAGATTTTACTAATCTACTTTCTTTGGAAAAATGATGCCAATCAAATCTATATAAATATATGTTCCCTTTATGAAATGTTGAGCCGCTGGATGAATCATCTTGAAGCTTGGTATTGATATTTAAGGTTTACCAATCATTTAGGTCGGATTTACTAATCCGATCTAAATTTTATATTCTTTTCCAAGTGAGCTCATATAAGGAATTAAAACAAGAAGCCAACAAAAGTATTGGATTAAACAATGGATCCTGTCCTATTTCTATTAATATTTCGTTTGTCTTAAACAATGGGAGTTTCATTTTAGTTAACTCACCGCGCTTGGTACGATTACTTCTTAAAGGTTAAATAATACTTTTTGTCAACTTCATCCCCTTTTTTCTCGGTAAGAATGAGCTTGAGTAAAATTTCTATCATGAAAGTTAGATGGCCTTTTGCCTTTAAATATGAATGCCAAATTTCAAGAAAATAATTTTTGAACCGTTGGATTGGTTTTGGGTTGATTCACAACACAAGACTGACTGATTTGATGAGCAACACTTTTGGTAGGAAACTAGGCTAAAACTCACCATATAGCCTACGTAAATGATCAGTGATCTATGATTGTGCGCCTCTTACTGCAATGAATCTAACTCGGTTATTCTGATTGCGTTACATCATTACAAATTTTAGATTATCGAAATATCTTTTTTCTTTGAAAAATCTCATCATCGAACATAGTGAAGAAATGTCATCAGAAGAACTATGTAACAATCTCAAACAGCAGAAATCCAATTTTGACGTAGTTCATAAATTGTATCGTAAAAAACTTATCAGGATATACAGTAAAACCTCGGTTAACCTAACTCGGGTCAACCGAAACCCGGGTTATCCGAAACGTCTCCGGAAATCGTAAATCCAAACAATAATACTGTACTGCACGGAAATAATTCGAGGACGAGAGTGTGCTGGGCTGTAGCTAAACAAACATTTGAAAATTTCGAAAATTTTTTTATCCGAAACGGCTTCCCCCCCCCCCTTTAGTTCGGTTAACCGGGGTTTTACTGTATTAAAAACAATCAAGTTTAGGAATGTTCAAGTGTTAGGTGCTGAAGACTAACAATTTGCATTTAGTTTTTTGATAAAAACTTTTATTCTTAAAGAAACAATGTGGTATCGGGTAGAAAATAAATTGGTTTTTTTTTTATTACTTTTAAATAAAAAATGGTAAACATACGTACTAACAGAATTATTATTTACTACCTATACAAATAATGTAATTAAACGATTATCAATAAATTCCATAGAATGTACATTCTTATAACCAATTACCGCTGTTTAACTACTTCTTTGGATATTTTGTTACGTAAAAAAGCTGAGATTTTGAAAAATAAGTAAATAATTAAACTCAATTTTAATAATATATTTATTATTTAAGCTCAATTTTAATAAAATCAATAGTAGCTTGTAGTCAAGGATCCTAAGCGGACAGGGGTTTGTCTTACATTAAATATAATATATATTTATATATATGTTGTTTATCTTTCTAGAAAGATATATTTTAAATTCAGAATTGCATTAAGACAAACGCACATGCCTTATAACTTTGCAATTTCAAATTCCATCATATCGTTCTGATTTGCCAGCACTCATTCGATATTTATTGTAATTCACTTGAGTGTTCGTTCTTGTTTTTCCTTTTCGAGAAGATGAGAAACGTCTGCACGGGAGTGGAAATTAAAAACTTAATTAGATTTGATTGGAAAGGCGTTGGAAAGAACTGGAAAAAATATTAGAAAGATAATTTCATCCGTCAGTAGCATAGAATGGTTGAAAAAAGAGGATAGTTTTAATTGGAAAATGCTTTTTTTTTTTAAAAAAAATTTCAAGATCAATTTCAATCTTAACAAATGAATACTCTTGCAATTATAATTTATTTGTATCATACTTTGTCTTTATGTCAGCATATGTCAAATTTTTATAACGTTAGAAATTACTTAAAACTGATTTCTCACTATTCCACTTGAACATTTCCTCCTGATGTTAAAACGTCTGGATGAATTTCCATAAAATATGGTTCGTAGCAAGTTATGGTCCAACGTAAAACCCATGCACATTCATTTTGTCCTCCCGTCCTATTCTTCAAAAATTATCCCCGGACTCTTTCGCTAATACTGGACTGATTTTTTTAAAAATTTGATCATGGATTATTTACCGTGCAACTTAAAATAGGAGCACTATTATTTTGGTCTAATATCCCTCCCCCACTTCCATTAGATTTCAATACGAACGCTACACTTTGCTATGGAAACCTTCGCTTATATCTAGTTTTAATTATTCACGAACTATTAGTTACAAATTCCCAATCATTTGGTTCTAAAGGTGAATTGTATTTGATGTTGCAGATTAAAGCTTAACATACAAACTATCCATATAATTCTACAAAGCAATAACTGATATTAAAATTTTCAATTATTTTGAAAATAAGTCAAATCCGGCAATACTAGTCCAATTCAAGGGTAGGAAAGTTTTGTCATTGAAAGGTCATATGTAAGGTGGAGGAGACTTCAGGCCAGAAATTGTGTTGCGTTCTGCGTTTATTCACACAAGCCAATATCGAAAATTTAACGAGGAAAAAGATTTAGAGACTTATTTAAATTAAACCAAAAAAACCCGTGAACAGATTTCGACTTTTTAGTTACTTAAACCAATGCCCTAAAATCTCTAAAACGTTTTTGGCAAAAGCTGTAAAAACACCGTGAGTATATATATATATATATATATATATATATATATATCTGTATCGTGGGAAGAAGAATTTGAATATTCGTGATCTAGGACCCCTGATCGAGTCTTATCACAAGATCCCGGACTCATCTGCTCATGTAGGGGAGAATGCAATAGTGTAGTTTTTTCTTTGGAAAATACACTAAAACTGAAGAATTAGAGAAACAATACTTCTTTAGTGCGATAGAAAGAAACTAAATTCTTTCATTTTCCTCTTTAGATAAATGCAGAAAAGACTGGTTCTTAGAAAATTGATGTTTACTACTTTAAAATTAAATATCTATCTAGAATTAAAACATGGGAGTATATGGAAAATATAGCGAAATATAAGTTTCAAGACGTGTTTTGCAGGAACCTAATTCTATCGTTAAATAAAAGTTGAAATAAAAATGTTTCAACTCCTTTTCAATCATTTTTTTGTAAATAATCTGCTGAAGAAGTTTTCCAATTTTCAGCCTATTACCACATTGTGAGTTTTCAGTTATTTATAATCCTTTACTTTTTTTTTTTTTTTTTTTTTTTTGTAAGTTTCCTATAAAAACCACATACGAATTTGAAATTGCAGGTGAAAGCCCGCAGGTTCTCTCCTCTAGCTCCAATCCAATTCTGGTTTTCCGATTCCGGATGATTTTCCAGAAACTTGAAAGAACGAGACACTGAAATTCGTTTAGAATTTAGTAATCTGAATTGTGCAGATCACATTTAACAATAACAATTTCGAAAGAAATTAAAGCCTATTTTCATTAAACTATTATTTCTTAAAATTTGTTTATTTATTTTGTTCATTTTTTTAAATGAAAACGACAAAAAAAATCAAAGTTTTCATACAGTATCTGCTGAGTACATGAGTACAATTTTCGTTTTTTTGAATAAAAATAATTAGTTTAATCATTTCTTAGTTAAATTGCTGAAATCAGATTAACTTTAATCATATCAAATCACGCGCTAATTAATGGATTAGCTGAAAGGATTAAGTTTCATTCTTTAAAACAATGTTTTCTGCGAATAGGTAAATGTAGGCTTTTTCATCATTTGCAACATTATGAAAAAAAAAATTAGGCCAAAAAAAAAAAAAAAATACGAAAATAATATGCAGTTATTGCTTACTTGAAAATCTTTTCGTCCTTAGCTTATAATTCCGTTCTAACATAGTAGCAAAATGGCTTCTAAGACAACTCTGGCTCAGCTATTGAGCGAGTCTTGCGTTAAAACTACAGAAAGAACGTGACAAGCGCCAAACGTTATGATTTTGGATAGACCTGAAAACCACCGTATTAATGGAGAGCTTAAAATCGTCTACTGTACAGTAGACAAAATGACGAGATATATTACGTTCTGCGATTACCTAAAACTACATAAATATGATCTATGTATTGTAATGGGTATCAATGAGAATATTTATCTTTTTCCTATGTTTATGATTAAATGTGGAATTCAAGAACACTTCACATAAAGGAAAACCTTTTCCATTTAAATAAAGCTTAAATTCTCTTTAGTATTTTATTAAATGCGGTAAAAAAATCAAGAATTTTTTATATCGGATATTATGGAATATTGTACGGTGTGAATAAATAAACATACATAGTATTTCACGTAAAATCAAGAATTTTTCTTTAATAATTTTACATGAAAAGCAAGAACAGTTAAGAGTAAATATTTACGACAAGAATTTGAAACGAAGCTGCTGAAGATTTATATTGTGCGATGAATTTTAATATTAGCTAATTTGACTTATTAATATTTCAGAGCAGGATATATTTAACATTTTAACATTTAATCAATGTTTATTTACAACTTTGTATTCATAAAAGAATACTTTTTTTTCTTTCGAATTTAGTCTACGAATGAATCTCGAATAAAGAGAAAAGGGAATGAATGTAGAATTTTAATACAAAAAAAAAACTTTAATAAGATTAATATTGACTATTTTCTTAAACAGATAATTACGTTTCTTAAATATCATATTTCAGTATCATATTTTCAGTTTTTTTTGTTTGTTTGTTTGTCTGGATATATTTTTTTTTATTTTTAAAGAAGTAAAAAAGACAAAATGACAAGTCAACAATCGCTTTTAAATTGCAGTATCTGTTTCGTATAAAAAGTGCAAGTTCTTTCTTATTTTGAAAACAATTCATTAAATCTGTATCATTTACTTAATTTTCTTAAAATTAGTGGATTAATATCCATATCGTAGATAGTTTCCAATGGTCTTCTTTGGGAACTTTTGCTGCCTTCTAGCGAGAAGACCGCGCACACAGAAAAAAAATAATTCAAAAGTAAAAATTAGATCGTCTTTCCTTCAACATGCATGTCAAGTTTCAAGATGATCCACCCAGCTGTTGGAAAGCAGTCAGGGGAACATTCAACAGATCAGCTGATTTGAAGAATCTCATTTTTCTAGAAAAGTTGATAAAAAAACGCAGGGATTTCCCCACTCTTGTTCACATATAGACATGATTTGATAAATCTAACTTTTCTGTTTAGAAGTGGTCTAAAAATAAATTTGTTTCAATATATAGTGAAAAGCTTTAAAGAAATTACTGACGATCGATGTTAGCTAAAACGTGACGTTCGTTACGTAAGTGTTTAGTTCTATTATTCAGCTGTAATTCCATTAAGGTATTTATGGATCTATTTCAGTTAATCACTTTACATAAAACCTGATTTGTCCATTTTCAATTGAAGGACGTTAATGAAAAATGTCAGATGTCAAAAGTTGTTGCTGTACTTATTCAAAATTAAACATGTTTTTGATACTGTTTTCCATTACTTCCTACTGCATGCAGACTTTCGATTTTACGCATGCGCAGCATCGAAAATTGATCAAACTGTTTAGGTATTTAAATTATCATAAAAACCTTGAACTGTCTTTAAGGAAAGCAATAAACAAAAAGTTTAAAAGAACGGAATTCTTGTTTACTTAAGGATTGTTTTAAAAGTCGTGAAAAGAAAAAGAAAATCGGCATTTATTTTCAATTTATGGTTGGTTGGTTAGTTAGTAGAGTTTAATGGCGCAAATTGATTTTCTGGAAAAAAAAAAATTAAATCCGCATTATATATACTTAAATACTATCTACACTGCGTAATTTGGATTAATTTTAATCGTATCAAAACATCGCAATAGATTAAAGGACTAATATTCATACAGATAGTGAAGAAATCTCGCACTAATTATTCGACAGAGACCCATTTGGAAAAGATTTCATATTTATAAATGTTTATGCATACGAAGTTTCAAGAAGATCTCTCCAGCGATTCAAAAGATATTAGTAGGGGGAGAGCTAATCGGACACAGCGACATGGAATTGATTTATTTGATGAGCGAGCGTATTATCTGGCAACAGAAGTACTGTTCCACAGTCGACGCCATAACAATGGAATTTAGCAACAATTGTCTGGCAACAGATGTATTGTTCCATGGTCGATGCTATCCACAGCAATGGAATTTCGCAACATTTCGCGAGCGCATTGTCTGGCAACAGAAGTATTGTTTCGTGGTCGCCGCTGTTCCTACAATGGAATTCGCAACAATTCGCGAGCGCATTGTCTGGCAACAGGAGTATTGTTCCATGGTAGACGCTGTTCCAACAATAGAATTTCGCAACAATTCGCGAGCGCATTGTCTGGCAACAGGAGTATTGTTCCATGGTAGACGCTGTTCCAACAACAGAATTTCGCAACAATTCGCGAGCGTATTGTTATAAATGGATTTCAATATTCTATTCTATATATTTTTTATAATATTAATTTATTTTTATTTTGCAGTTTTTGGTTTTAGCTTACTTGATGAATTGTTTTTTTAATAAAATGCCTTTCTTTCCGTTACATTACAGCGAATCGATGGACAGCTGTTTAGTAGTATTTAAAAAAAAATTGCTGAAATGAAATATTGAAAAAGAAGAAATAAACGTCAACTCCCCACAAATGAAGAACCAACTATGAAGGACTTGAAAATACTAAGGCTTCTAATAATGCTGCTTTAAAACGCCGTACACTAATTTAAGGAGATCTAATATCTAAATCCTCATATGCTTCACAATATTTGGCACCTTATCAAAGATTTGCATTATTTATATTCAGCTTTATTCTTATTAAAAAAATTATGATGCAAATCACCAACCATACAACACTCTTAGATGATACATCATCAGTTATCATTATTGCAATTATTTCAACACTACAGTTCTTTCTTCTTTCTAGAATGCATTCCATCATGGAATCATTCTGTTATATTCAAGCATCTATCATTCATGTATTGTACAAGCCAATCCTATACTTCCCATTTATGTGAGTAACAGAATCAATATTATTATAAAATTCAATTCCATTTTTATCTATTTGGATATCACTAATTTACTTCTTTTCTATTTATAGTCTGTACTGGCGCCTTTACATTTGAATTTGTATTTAAAAATTGTTTAAAAATTTTGACTGTTATCTTTTTTTAGTGAATGCTGTGATTAATTGATGAAAAGTTTATCCATTCAGATAAGATTTCTTTTTCCTTGATCTACTGATCCAATATTTACAAAAAAACTCAACAGATACAAAAGTCTTCCACATCTACTTCTAAAATTTCAGCTTTTTAGGGTGAACAGTTTCTGAGAAATTGTGATCAAGAACGAATATTAATATTTGGACTAAAATTGCTTTTTGAAATGTTTTGGTTCTAATGCTTTTTTCCTCTGCAATCCATTATTTAAGAATGCTAAAAGTCTACAATATTCTGTAGATATAAAAGTGTTAGTTTTTTTTTTAGTTAAAAACCTTTCGAGAACTGGCACCTGAAATGTTACGTTGAATTATTTCTATCTCATTTGGCAATCTCCCTTGTCTTATAGAATTTGGAATTGTGCAACTGTATTTTTAGCAAGTCGCTTTTCATTATTAGTCTTATAATAACCATATCACGAATTCCCCTTGCAACATGTCTGTTTATGTCATTGTTCGCTGTTACTTCAACACAATCGTTGATAAGAGCGGGGATTCGGTCGTTTGCATCCCCTGACATTAAATTGTAATCTCATCATGATGGTGTGTTTATATTTGTAGTGACCGTCGAACGAGAAAGGAGCAAACATGTTCCGTTGAAATGGAATTGTCTCTCCAAGATTATTCTACTCGAAATTCAGGTTCTACAATAATAAACGAAACAGGCGAATGTCAAAAACCAAAACTGTAGTTCCTGCCTTTCGAAAGTTCGCCATTTAAGAAAATTATCATAACTCTTAACGGAAGTTCACATGACTGAAGTTATTCGAAATATAAATAAAACAAGTCAATTAAAAAGCGAATTTAATAATAGCAAAAAATAAAACTAATTTTTGAAAAATATGGACACGACATAAATATAAAGAATGACAATAATATACATCTTATTATTTTTACGTTCATTTCGAATAGTTTACAACTGTTCAGCATTTCATCCCTTGATGTCGCCGAGATATCTGAATGATTCACTATTAGTAACTGCCATTCCCTTTTAGCATTCTGTAGTGACGTAAATTATAGTAAAGATTATATGAATAACTCAAGAATCTATAATTAAAATACATTTAAGGATGTATCATAATAATTAGAGGCAAATTCATTATATTAAATTAACAGAAAAAGAAAGAAAGATGTATTCAGAAAGAAACGTACATCTTGTTTTGGGTATTTAGATTTAGAGCCCTTTTTCTTTCAATTCGGTTGGAAAAAAAATCTATAGAAGCATTAGTGCTTTTCTTGTAAGTATACAGCATGTTCCCAGCCATTGCCATCTTTTCAGTAAATGAAACAGTGCTTTTTTTTTTTTTTTTAATATTTTTCTTTGTTTGAAAAATCGTGAAATAATTGAAACTAAAATTGTGTTTAATTGTTAAATCATAATCTATAAGCACTAAAAAGTTTGCATTTTTTTGAAAAAAAAATATTTAAACCCGCATTTCTATTTAAATTGCCTAAAACTAATTAATTTTAATAAGATGAATGAATTAGTGGATTACTAAAAGGATATATATTATTAGGCATCATTATTTCTAATGGTTTTCTATGGGAATGTTTATCACATTCATAAGCTATTTTCTCGGCATGGTTTAACCTGAAAAAGACATGTGTTCGCCCTGCGGACACAGTGAGCTTCCCTTTCCTAATTAAGTAGGCAATAAAAGGGATCTGTAAATCTAATTAAATTTAATTAAAATATCCGTAAATTTATTCGCTTACTCAAAAATTTAAGTTTATTAAGCTTAATTTATGTTTTTTCATTTATTTATTTATTTTTATAGTTATTGTAGATATGTTTCTTTGCTTAACATTTGTATGTTGTTGTAATATGGGACGCAGATCAAAGGATTAGCAAGGTGACCGTTTCTTAATCACTATATTTCGGATTTGAATAAAATATAAATGAAACTTTGTGGTGATTAATTTAATTTAAAAAAAATGACCTATTGAAAACAAAATTTAACGTCCATAAATTTAGACAAGTTTGAGCCATCATCAACGGGAATCCTGAACAGCTGTTTCATCCTTATTAGAAATCCTCTGCAGGCTTTACCCTCGAAATAAACTGTCTTGTCTACTGTCCAATAGGAAAATGAGGATCATGAAATCAATCATTCTGTCTGTCTGTATCCCCGTAATAAATTGTTCCATGGGATTCTTGAAACTTGATATGTTGAAACTTGTTAAAAATAATGTAAGTCTAATTTTGAAAGTTTTCCAAATAACTCCCTGTAAAGAAGGCATCAAAGTTTCTGTAAAAAAGCATTGAAATCGAAACAATGGATATTCATTCTACTCCTCTTAACATTTTAAACATTATTATTAAATCCTCAATCCATTGCACGCAGTTTGATACGATTAAAATTAATACGATTTAGAAAATTAAAAAAAAATCGGTTTACTTATCAAAAAAAAGAATATTTGTATATTTACATTCAGTGATATTATAATTGGAAATATATGGTTTTCATTTTTGTCGTTTTCACCATTTAAAAAAAAAAATAAAAAACGATTAAAATTTAAGAAATGGTGTTTTAAGGAAAGTAGTCCCTAAGTTCTATGGAACTTCTTTATTTACAAATATGGTCAATGATCTCTTTAGTAGATTTCTTACCACGTAGTTATGATCACAACAAGAGGAACCACAATTGCTTGGAAGCTCATTAATATTCATTATTTCCCACTATTTAATCCAAAAATACAACTATGGTCGTTTTGGTTAATCTTGGTAAGAGGATGTTTGTTAAGTTAAGCCACATGAAGCGTAGATCTCTCACTTCACCATTAACGTAGTAAGTGGAAGAGATTTACGGTTCTTAGACGAGAGACAGCCTACTTCTTATTACAAAAGAAGAATGGGCTCATTTCTGTTACTTGAAGCAAGTAGATAAAGCATTCTTTTGAGAAATAAAAATTTAAAAAAATATTATTTGAGTATTACAAAGAAATAACAAGCGTTAGTTGTCATGTCAGCTTTCGAATACCCGCAAGAGAACACTGCAAAAAAAAAAAAATGAGAATTGAAGGAACTAAGTTGCTTGGAAGCATCAAGAATTAAGAAAACAATTAAACAAGTCAAAGGTTAACCGCAGTGAAGAATGTAAACAATTTTTTCGGAAGTCAATTCTAGGTTTTTCAAGGTGTCGAAGTATTGGGAGTTGAAAGTATTTTTAAATGCTTTAGTTGGAAAGCTCCTTACTTATGGGTTGATATAGCCTATATCTTATTTACGAAAAGCTTATAATAATCTAAGTCTTTTAATAAAAGGACTGCTACTGTCAATTCAGAAATCCTATACATATTTTGAGATTCTAAAAGAGACTCCAGTTATAAACTGATGAAACAGTCTCTTCTATCCTCTTCACCTGTGAGGTTAAAACCCACAGGCGCCAAACGTTTCTTTATCATTTTAATCGTAAAAAGAGAACCTTCAATTTTTTTTGTAATTTATCTAAATTGCAAGATTATTGGTGCGTAACTCAACGTATTCAATTTAACTATATAAAAAATAAAATTCTTGGAAATAACAATATATTATGAAAACTAATAGCGCTTGCTGTGCCAGCTAATCTCACCCCAGCTGCTGTACCAGTACAAGTCTTTAACTTTACTGAAGATATCCGCTCTCACACGCACCTCGCCACGAGAGGCAGGGAGTTAGAAGCGGTAAGGGAGACAAGAATAAGACGCGTATCAAAATAACAACTGAACTATTACTTCAAAATAAAAAGAGAAAAAAGATGGAAAAATAAAACAACAAAATAAAATTTCTCTTGCCTAAACAGGTTATCTTTTCACGTAGTTCACTAGATGTCTTTTTACACTCCAAGTTGATATCACTGGTATAGAGCACTGTAGTATTAAAAACTGTCATAGTAGCATCTATTATATCTTCAGACTTCGCATTTCTTAGGAAACACATCTTCTTACTTTCCACTACATAGATAAAAAAGCTGTACATATCAAATTAGGATATTAAGTATGTCTTCCTTTCCTGCTGTTATTGAATGAACATGTGAGACATGAGACATGCGAAGTCTTATGGCCAAGTGCACCAAACTTCAATTAACTTTGACGGCTGCATTGTGGATGTAGCTAAATTAGTAGGGGGTGAAGCCCAAGAAAAAGTTTAGCCTTTGTTTTAAAATTGTATCAAAAGGAAACAAACATGTATAAAAA
>JAFIDM010009631.1:285112759-285200204 GCA_023159025.1 Thereuonema tuberculata | reverse complement strand
TCTAGTCGAACTATGATTAGAAGGCTGCACAAAGTAGATCTTTACACCAGGTGACCTCACTTCCACTCTTTTGTTTCTAGGGCAACAAAAATTACTAGGAGACCAGCACTGCTGTTGGAGTTGACATATCATTCATAGATTAATTGCCATGAATTTTTTTAGTTCATTATTTGTTTATTTTGATCATGGATTTTCCAATTTCATTATTTTGGTTACTTTGATCATGGATTTTTCTTAGTTCATTATTTTGGTTATTTTGATCATGGTTTTCCTAGTTCATTATTTTGGTTATTTGATCATGGAATTATCTTAGTTCATTATTTTTGTTATTTTGATCATGGTTTTCCTATTTGATTATTTTGGTTATTGTGATCATGGATTTTTCTTAGTTCATTATTTTGATAATTTTGACCATGGTTTACATAGTTCATTATTTTGGTTACTTTGATCATGGTTTTCCTAGTTCATTATCTTGATTATTTTGACATAGTTTTCCTATTTCATTATTTTGATCATAGATTTTTCCTATTTCACTATTTTGGTTACTTTGATCGTGGTTTTCCTAGTTCATTATTTTGGTTATTTTGATCATGGTTTTCCTAGTTCGTTATTTTGATCATGGTTTTCCTATTTCATTATTTTGATCATCGATTTTTCCTAGTTCATTATTTTGATTGCTTTGATCATGGTTTTCCTATTTCATTATTTTGATCATGGATTTTTCCTATTTCATCATTTTGGTTACTTTGATCATGGTTTTCCTAGTTCATTATTTGGTTATTTTGATCATGGTTTTCCTATTTAATTATGTTGATCATGGATTTTTCCTAGTTCATTATTTTGATTATTTTGACGTGGTTTTCCTATTTCATTATTTTGATCATAGATTTTTCCTATTTCACTATTTTGGTTACTTTGATCGTGGTTTTCCTGGTTCATTATTTTGATTATTTTGATCATGGCTTTCCTAGTTCATTATTTTGGTTATTTTGATCATGGATTTTCCTACTTCATTAATTTGATCATGTTTTTGTTTTTCTTATTTCTTTATTTTCATTACTTTGATCATGGATTTTTGTAGTTCATTATTTTGGTTATTTTGATAACATTGCAATTAAAGTCTTTATTTTAAATTATAAGCTGAATTCTTTTCTTTTTATATGTAAATGCTTACATGTCATTGAATTGATTTTTTTTAAATCTTATTTTATGTTTGTAACCTCACTTTTTTCCCTTCAGTGTATTTGTTTTGAAAGATAACCTTCTTTTATTTATAAGTGAATCAATGGAAAAAAATCCTTTTTCATTAGAGACTACACAAAAATAGAAAGAACTTGTTTTGATAATAGCATTCTCCTAAAGGAAGATCAATATTACGTTGCTGCTGGCTTTAGTTGTTGCTCCATGATTCAAGAAAAAAAAAATTAAGCTTTTGAAAAAGGCAAAACTTGAAGGGAAAGTCAAGACTTGCGCTGGAAAACTTACACACGTGCCTTTCCATATTTCCATGCATCAAGCAAATTCTTATTTATGAAAGGTATAAGATTGGAGAAAACTCAAGAAAAAAAAATCTTATCCCCGTTTTCATCTCGTCGTTGTCAGGGTTTGGAAAATGGGAAAAGTTATTGGCATCGGAGAGAACCAGTGCACGTCGACATTACAGAATAAAAGGTCCAGAAAAATGAAGCAGAATAGGAAATGAAAAAGAAGATTATTACTGAGATAATGGACCTCGTCTATCCAGTGCTAATATTAAAATAATGCTGTTTTCAAACGATGTAATGCAAATAAATGAGATAACTGAAATGTCTGTTAACCATTGCTGAATAATATTTGTTTTATTGCAAAATGCAGGGCATTTCAAACTTACTATTGATAGGACTCAGTCGTTCCTATAATGCATAGGCAATAAGTTTAATTTCCCTATGGTATAACTACAAAATTATAAGTTTCGCAATACATGAACTTTCAAATATCTATCAGTCTTTTTATTTTTTCAATGCTTTATATCTTGAAACCAGATATATTCTTAGCCTACTTTCCTCAGGAAAGCGAGGCTCATAAACCTGCGCATGTGTTAATATGTTCCTATAATATTTCACCATGGATCGTTTTTACAATGTGTAGGCCATGAAATCATCCGCTACAAGCTTCACCATTGAGCAAACAACGACACAGCTTTTTTTTTTTTTTTTTTTTTTTTTTTAATGTTATTCTCAAAGAAGGCTCAAGATACTGAGCCGAAATATTGAACGAATTTTACAAGTAGCAAAATTGGCTCATCGAAATTTTTGTTGTGTATATTGAATTAAAAGGTATATTTAGTTAAACTTTGTGAAACTTGGCATGTCTATTTACAGACAAAGATCTCTTTCTTTGAATTACTCTTTTTGTCGTGGAAAGGGGAGGGGGAGGTATTTAACTTGAATTTTGTAGGAGTTTTCTATCTTAGTTTTGTAGGAGTGTGAATTTTGTAGGAGCTGTGTAGATAGGAAGTCCTATCTTGTAGGAGTTATAGAAAACTGTTACAAACGAAACGCTGAATCTTCATGAAAATACTATAAATACTATCTATGAAAATACTATAAATACTATCTTTATGAATACTTAGCAACAATAATATTTCTTTAGTAATCCATTAACTTGCACGTGCTATTGTTTCTGAGTAACAACTCAACAACATAATTAATCGGCACTTATAATCCATAAATAAAATTTGAAGATTGTGGTTGTTTTATAAATTTCAACAAAGAAAAATAAAAAAGGTAGAAAAAAAGAATATTTAAAGGAAATTAGACTTTAAGTTCTTTCTGGAACTTCTTACACAGAAATCAGTACAAAATCATTATAGGTCTACGTAATTATAAAAATATAAAACAGTGCTTTTAATACTATTTGACTACTTTATCTATATAATTTCTGTTATTAAATAAGTTTCAAGAATTGCCTAGTTTCGGGATTATTATCTTCCGTCAGCCAGAGATTAAAATAATCTGTCTTATTAAGCAAATTTAAGTTTCCATGTAATTTCACTTCAGATGAAGGCTACAAAAAATATTCTTCCTCTTTATCCGCTCCTTTATCTCAAAACAAAAGGGTTACTTTTAAAATGGTTATTTTTATTAAAATAAACACTATTCTGCTTTAATAGAAAGATGCAGTAGACGAGTGTTTATTGAGAAGATTTTTGTGATAATTACTAACAGCTAGTGAAAAAAACGAGAATAAAAGATAACAATTTCTAAAATAAGCGACTGGGAACTTGATTGACTGGATGGTATTCTTATCTGTAGTATAAATTTGTTCTATGGATTAACTGTTCTTTAGACAGTGATTTCTTAAATCTAAAATACAGGTCAAGTCTCCAACCGAGTCAAGTAAATGTCACCCTGTCAAAAGATCGTCATTTGAATATTCATTGTGAATAAATTGAATCATGAATTAAACATTCGTTAAATTTCGTACATTATTCATGGGTGCGCGAGCGAAAAACTGCCAGTCTTTACAGTTCCTGTTACAAATATTGTGATTCTTTCCTCTGTTGAAAATAGCTCTAAAGAAATTCACAAAATATTATTAATTACTTACTCGATGTAAGTCAAGCACCTGATTGACAGTCTCGGACTGACGACCTCTTTAGTAAGTCAAAACTACTGAACCAAGAGCTTAATATCATTGTTTATTAACTTACACACTTCAAGTGAATTTTTCAATTATTGTTTCAAAAATTTGAGAATCCTTTAAGTTTGAAATTTTACTTAAATCTTAAGTCCTAAAATTTATTATCTTAAAAAAGAATGGGATAATTTACAAGTCTGAAATATTTTATTTTGCTGGTATAAATAATAACTGTAGATAATCGTGAAGCACTGTATCCATTATTTTAATTTTATTTTAAGTATTTCATTGGGAAAAACCGTTTTCTATTTCCGCGAATCCATCGGGGTATAAAAACGCTCTCCTATTGGCTAAGACGTAGGTAGTATGTATTGTCGAAACAAAAGAATCGTCGATACGCTTCTTGCACTTCCCCATAAGAAAAAACAAACAAATAAATAAATGTCTTTTTTCGAAATCATTTATAATTTAGCCCTTTTATTGCTACTTTTCAGTTTTCTTTTCTTTTTTTTTTCTTCTTTTTTTTGGGAATTAATTCAATTTTTATTTTTATTCATACTTGTTTCTTTAGTTTTTATAAATCTGTACTTGCCTTGTGTCTTTTCAGCAATTTATCATCTTCTCAAACCATTCTTACTGGTTTTTAACTTATATTTATTATATTTTTATTTTGTTTGGGTTTATTATTTATGGTTCTAGTTTAATCGGATTTTGTTTGCATTTCTTTTAAATTTATGTTTTAATTTTCTAATTCCTTGGTTGTCATTTTGTTAAATTGTTTTTCATTTACTGCTTTAATTCCCTTATCATTATAAATTTGATAGCACATGTTTTTAAATTACTATATATTTATTTTATGTAAAGTTATTTTGTTTCACATAATTGAAATACTCAAAGTTTCAATTTTTATTAATACCCATTACCCTGATATGAAATTTACAACCAGATCGCATTAATTCGGAAAAAAAATATATAGAAATAATAATTTTAAACATTCAATTAATTTCTTCGTTGTATTAATACTAAATATATGCGGTTTGTTTGTTTTTTTGCCTTAACGCCCAACGAAATAATACGTCTTAGAAAAGATTCATCTCAGTTATCAAAAATCTGAATGAAGATGTACTTAGATATAACTACGTATATATGTTCGTAAATCTATGTATTTCATTTATTAACATTTAATATCACGAAGCAGTAAAGAACTTCTACGATGCCGACAACAACACGTGGCTTGAGAAACATTCGATTTCTCAACATTTAGTTTTAAAAATATTCATTCAATATTTTAATAATTAAACGTAATAATTAAGCAAATAACAAACACTTAGGTTATCCATTTTACTTACATTAAAATGATTCTGACGTACAAACAGCGTAGATTTCTGACTGAAAGCCTTGTTTCGACGAATAATATCTGACCATGCTTTTTCCCCTTCATTGGAACATGTATATATAAAAAAAAAATTACGGCGTAGCAATTGTTGAACTTTTACAAAATACAGTATGTGCAACGTTGTGAATTTTGACCTTTAAAATTTATTTTCATTAATTACGTTAATTTAGAGAACCAACAACGTTTGAATAGCACTCAACAGCACAAGCGAAAGTTTCAACAGTTGTGACGTCACAGCTGAAGCAACAAGGCAGCCTAAAGCCAACTTTCAATTCGCTAATTCGGGTATTTACCGATTTAAAAAATATATACCAAGCAATCTAACATCATTGTTTGAGTCTATTTAAATAATAAATATGAAAATACTTCAATAACTTCTTCTAACCAGCTTGTATTAGACCTCGTGGCCAGGTACTCAACACCATCTCTTGAAAGGTCTTCTAACTGATCTTTTGGGTTTGTAATTTATTACGTCATCTAATCTTGTGTTATTGTGCATTCTTTTCTATACGGTGCCTTCACTACTATAATTTTACATATGTTCTTTTATGGCTGTTGCTTTAATTCTACAAATATTTCATTATTTCTTTTGTGATCTAGTAAGGAGTAATCTCATGAATCTCATTTTGGCCGCCGTCATTCTTCCTTCATCTTGTTTCTTGATTGTCCGGGCTTCGCTACAGTAGGTAAGCATTGCTAAAGTCTTGTGTATTTTAAATACGGTTATGTTTTTGTACTTACGAAGGTTTGAAAATTCCGTTTATTATAATTAATAAGACTTTATTAAAATTAGTAATTTTATATTCAATATCTTTCTGCAGTGTAGGACAGATGATAACCTAAATAAATTCGTTTGACCTGTTCTATAAGCTTATTATTTAGACAGGTTCTTTCTCTCTGAAGATTAGAAGTTTGTTTTCTTCCTATATATTTGTAGTATAAAGATTAAATTAAACATATAAGACATATTTTACAAATTAGTAAACTTTCCTTTAGAGTTGTTTTAATCTAAAAAGACTATTTAATCGGTAAAGCTAATTTACAATGTTTGAATTTCATTTTTCCAATTTTATTCTTATTAGATTTAACACAACACAGACGATATCTTAAAAAAAAAAAGAGGAAGACAAACATTTCTAAGATTGAGGACTCCCAGTATAGATTTATATAAAATTATATAAAATGTTTAACTAGCAACTAGGACAGACTGTGGCTATTTTCTGTACTTCAAGAGTTTCTTTAAATAAAACTTTAGAAGTAAAATGATCTTATTACTAAAATCTATGGCGGGAGTAGACTCTTTGAATTTCATCATTTACACAAAATACATTTGAACATATAAACTTTCTTTTTTTTCTTCCCTGAAGGGGACGGGGGACCCCCAGGATACCCCCCTCCTGGCTACGTGCCTGATAGTAATATCTGAGAACTAATTAAAGCAACCGTTTAAGAATAAAAAACGAAAAATTAAATAACTCAATAAATAAATTTTAAGAAATTACATTTTAAGGAAACTAAGCTGTAAGGCCTTCGAACTTCTTAAGAACGTACAGCCTACTAAAAAATAGGATTTCTTAAAATTTATTTATTTATTTATTTACTATCGCGAAAATGACACAAACAAAAAGTCTACATATTTATTTTCAAATTCTAATATCCGCTGAATACAACTAAAAATTTACATTTTCTGAAAAAAAAAATTGTAATATTTGCTTAATTCGCAAATATTATTTGCTTATGTTGTGTAAATGATGAATTTAATCACAACAAATCGCACGCTAATTAAAAACTGGATTACCTAACAGGGATTAAAAGTATCTAAAAAAAAAAAAATATTATTCGAAATAAAATGAAATTCATTGTTTAAATTCTATTGTTTTTCTCGACAAGGACCTACTTAGGAAAGACTTCATAAATAAAGGTAAGATTGTCTCTAATCCTGGAATATGCAAACCAAGCTTTAAGATGATCCATTTCAAAAGGTACTGTGGCGACACACATGAACTGAGATAAGCCTCATTTTACTAGCTACAAAGATGGTGTGCCAATTTCCGAAAAGATACTAAATCTTAAGCAATTCGATATAATTTTTTATTTCTCATGAAAAAATTTGATAAATGGTGTTCAAGTTTATGACAATTACTGATCTTTGGCGTCATATTCGGAATTTTTCGACCTTAGCTCTTTATCATAAGACCTGCGCTAAAATCGATAGAGATCTTCCATATAGCAACCAATGGCTACCTGTAACGTTTTACTTTGCTACGATGTATTTGCTTCTCATTGATTTTGATCATGGAAAGAGAAAAAAATAGGAGTTTCAATTGCATTTAATTTTTTTTTTTTTTTGTTCCTAGTTTTTTTTTTTTTTTTTTTTTGCGCACTGCTGATTAAGGGACTTTACAAACGCTATACCAAGTCTATAATTCATATGGCAATGTAAGTACAAAAATAGAAATTCAATTTGAAGTAATCACTTGATAAATAGCTTAAAAACTTTTTATCATAGGAGACTGAAACTTAGTTTAAGGCAATGAAAAGCGAAGTCCTTACTAAATATTTTTTTGGACTTCCAAATAAGGAATTAAGGCCTCATAGCGTCAATACACATGGCAGCTATAGAACCATAATTTGGATAACGAAAGAACAAGGAAACTCAAAACTTTAAATGATAGACAAATGACAGCAACAAATGCGACCTGCCAATTGATTTTGAATTCATAATTTCCAATAAAGTGTCACTGTCAAGGTCTTAAAAAATGTCGCTTACTTCAATAACCTCACATGCCTTGTATGTAATTTTAAATTTTCCATTTTTGGGTTTGAATAATCCTTTTCAAAACTTAACACGTCGGCAACGATAAGCTGGTGTGGAAACGTTAATTTCTTTAGTTTAGCGCCATTTTCCTTAGGATTACTCACCTTAAACTAACCGACTATCAAACATTTTTTTTTTTTCATTTCACAATACTTAATTTTGCACTCTCTTACATTAATTTGAACTTGTAAGATTTTTATTTTTTTATTTTGAAACAACTGTCTTCCATTGTCATTTCATACTTTAGAGAAATTAGAAATAACGAAATTTATAAAGTAACAAAACTACGTAACTAAAAAGGATTTTTAGCCTATTTTCCTAAGTAAAGGAGGCTTATCAAATCGTGTGGGACTGTTGCCCTCCATTAATAATTTGTGAACCCCGCTGGGTGAATCTTCTTGAAACTTGGTTTGTATATTTAAGGACTCGAGACGATCTAACTTTTTATATTTGAAGTCTTTTCCAAATGGGTCCTTGTTGAGAAATTAGCACGAGAAGGCGACAAAAATTCCCAAAGAAAATCATTCAAAAACCTAAAACAATGAATTTCTATTGATGTTTTTAAATCCCTGCATATTAATCCTTTCAATAATTTATCAATTTGCGCATGGTTTGATGTAACTAAAGTTGTTCCACTTAAAGAATTGAAATAAATAAGAGAGAATTTAATTAACTTTTGTCGGGAAATAAAAAAATTATCGTTTGTATTCAGAGATATTAGAACTTGAAAATAAATACAGGCTTTTCATTTTTATTATTTTCACGACTTGATAAAAATAAGTTATAACCTAACAAAATTATAAAGAATTTTTAAAGAATAAATTTTACCGGAAAGTAGGTTTTAAGCTCTTGCGGAACTTGTTTTTGCTTTGTATCGTTTCTCCCCACGTTTATTAAGTAAGTAATTGGTTTTATTACTTTGTTACACTTGTTTTACCATTAAGAGGAGGATGTAGTTAGCGAGGGGATTTGTTTTCTCACTGACGGTAACTTAAGCACAGGAGCAGTAAAGAACTCTTCTTATCAGCTGCCAGTCGTGTATCCTGTATCGCTTTTTTTGCTCGCCTCGACATCGATGGATGCGTCTTTTCCATGGCACGTGATCCTTCAGCGGTCAAGAGAGGAGAACAGTAACCATGGCAACTGTCTGGTGATGGAAGAGCCGATATTCATTGGTGTGACAGGGTGGTAACAGAATGTGCATCTCGTTAAACTGATCTGCTATTTAGCACAACACTCAATCTCTTAAAAATCAGTTCCACAACAAAACAGAATCTTCAATCTCAATCGGAAAGACCACACAGCAGGTTCCCCAAGAATTTAAAGCCTAAAATTTCCCTAAAACGCTATTTTATTATTATTATCATTATTATTATTATTATTATTATTATTATTATTATTATTATTATTATTATTATTATTTATTAACTTTCTTTAAAAAACAAATCGCAAAGCTGAGACAAATGGAAAACCACGTTTATTTTCAAATTACAACTTTTGCTGAATACAAAAATAGTTAAAATTTTTCATTTCCTAATTAAATCCTCCTATATTTATTTGAAATATACCTAAAGCGGATTAATTTAAATCATATCAAACCATGAGCAAATTAAAGGATTAGCTAGAAAGATTAATATTTATTGTTTAAGACAATTTTTTAGCTCTTTTTTTTGTCATGCTTTTCTATGGCAATGTAATTTGTCGCCAATTTCTTCACAAGAATCCAGCTGGAAAACATCAAATATAAAAGCCACGTCATCTCTAGTTCTTAAATAGTCATACCAAATTTCAAAAAGAGCCATTCATCGAATCAAAAGTTTTGTTAAACCTACCTCCACCCGCAGCGATTTGATAAGCCTACAGGAAAGAAGGCCAATAACAAACTATTAAATCGTTTTATTTAATATTTTGTTATTAGCCTTCTTTAAAAGAGAAGTTAAAAAGAAGGAGTAAAAAAAATGAAGTACGTAATTCACTTTATTTTTATTTTCAGAAATATTATCAAAAAGTGAAATTAGGAAATTAGGTAAAGATTCCTGAGATCACTATCCAAATAAGACATTTGCCCGCTTAGCATTTTCCATGGCGATCTAAGCCTATTACGGACTGCTGATATTAAGCTCTCTTTATCTTTACCTTTTTATCTAACGGCTTAATGCCAAAGCAAAATCAAAAATACCACTCCCATGTAAATAATAAGACCTAAAATTAAACTTCCAATGTCCTACCTTGAATCACTTCGTTGATTTCGTGGACAAAGTCAATCAAAAATGATAAATTATTATCTCGAAATATGAAGGTCTTCTAACACACGTTCAATGAACGTTATAAGAAGGATTCATTTGAGGCTTTTAATTTAAATTACAAAATTTAAGGACTTTTTGAATTCTGGTGATTTTTAGTGAATCAATGATACTTTCTGGCTGTGATTGTTTTAGGATCCAACTTGTCCACTTCCTTTGCTTTCTCTGATCCATAATCCCCACGATGTGATTTTTCGAGAGACAGCGTTTGCGGATAAGAAGTAAATTAAATAACAATTTTTTTTAAATGCATGTTTTTTTTTTTTAAAAAACCAAAATATGCTAAATGACAGAATGATGTAGAAAGTCTACATAAGAAATATACAAGAATTTTCTGAAGAAAGGCTACTTTCATTAAACTTTGGTGCTTTTTTTTTTTATCTTTTTTCCCCTTTTTTTTAAAAAAAAAAATTAAAATAATACAAACATAAGTCAACATTTATGATTCAATTGTGTTATCTGCTAAACTAGAAACTCGAAAAATTTTCGTTTTTTTTTGAAAAATTGAAAAAAAATTAAAAAACTGCAATATTTTCTTAAGTCATTTCCATACTATTCAAATTAATTATATTAAAACTTGAACAGATAGAAAGAGGATTAAAAGGCGGATTGATATCAATTGTTTAAGACATTACAGAAATCCTAAATTTCGGTTCTACTGATTTTCTGTGGGAATTTTGTTTTTTCTAGAGCCTATCCCTTTCTTGTCACATTACCACGCTATTTTTTTGTATTTCAAATATTAGATCGCATCTTGAGTTTAAATAAGCATGCTAAGTTTCAAGAAGATTCATCGAGCAGCTAAAAGAATGTCATATAACTCCAGAAAAATTTGCCCTGCTTCTGGTATCGGGTATGCTAATGTTGAGAAGTATGGCTGGAACAGAAATGGAGCAGAAAGAAAAACCTATCACAAGGTTAAGTTATTTTTAAATATTTCAGTTCATTGCTTACTATTTGAATTAATTCTTAATTCCTAAAATGTCCATTTTGAATTTTCCTTTTCTTTAAACAATTTAAAGAAAAGGCCAAGTTGAAGACAATCGGTTGACTTGTTTAGGAGATTTTATTTGCAGGTATTAAGAGATAAAAGAAGAGCTACCTCTTTGCCGCTCAAATTATCTTGAATTTTAAATTAATTATCTCTTTTAAAGATAATTAAAAATTTCATTTTATACAAGTATTAAAATTATGCGCAAAATCATTTTTGTATTGAACGATATATATTAAAGAATGCGTTTCGTATTTTGGAATATTTGTATCTATAAAATGGGACAGATTAGGGATAGGATCGAAGCCTAATCACTATATCTATTTACATTTCGTAATAACGGTTATACATAAACCCTGAAGTAGTTGTATAAAAATTTTTAATAATTTGTATAATTACAGATACAGGTAATAATGCCTTTTTGACATTTTCAACAATATCTTCACAGAACACAAAATGTTGTTAAGTAAACACACCCGAAAGTGTTGCTATGACGGCTGCTGAAACAAATGGCGCCAAATTGTGGTACGACATAACAGCACTCGAAAAACTTTCGGATTTTGTAAGTTTTCGATTTTTGGAATTTCGGATAAAGGATTCTGAACCTGTATCTATTTCAGATCTGTTCCACAATGTATTAAATTGAACCTGAACATATATTTCAAGACAGTTAAAAAAGTAGTTGCTTTTTATTTGTTTTTTTGTTTTTGTTTTTCTAGTTTTCTCTGATAGTTTCTAATTTGTGCACCTGTAGGAGTCACCTGCTGTAATATTAGATACACGAAACTTGGCGTGTTATCTACCTGGATCGAAACAGATCGTAGATTAATATGACGAAATATCAATCTCTTCTGTCCATTAGGATTATCTTGTAATCCCATTGGAATATTATAGAGTGAATCGTTCAATAAATGAAATTCCCTGAAGTGTATTTTCAAATCTAAGAGGATACCATTTCAATTTCTCTTTTCGCAGTAGATAGGAACTAAAACTATTGGTTCTAAACTGCTACAGTTCCTACAGCAGTTTAATAATCTTATCTCGAAGATTATTAGAGATTACATCAACACTATTACCAGTAACTTAAAGAGGATAAAAAATTAAATCCAACTCTAAAACAATTCAAAATATGAATCTGTTTTTAGCCTAATTTTCAGTAGAAAGTTAGGCTTATCAAATCCCTCAGTCCGCCTTCAATAATTTTTTAACCGCTTGATGGATCTTCTTGAAATTTGGTGTGCAGATTCAAGGACTAAGAACTGTTGTTAGAGCTTTTCCAAGTCAGTCCATTCGAGTAATTAGCGTGAGAAAAATAACAAATCCCCATGATAAGCGTTCAAATATAAACAGTGGATTTCTATCCTATTTCTGTTACTACAGTATCTTAAACAATGCATAGTAATCCTTAATCCATTTATTTCCGCGAGGTTTGCTACAATAAAACTTAATCCGATTTAAACAACTTACATAAATAATGCGGATTTATTAATTTCTTTTCTTTTTCTGAAAAAGGAAAATTTATTCAGTTTATATTCAGTAGATATTAGAATTTCAATATAAAATTCGTTTTCACAACTTTTTTTAAAAAAAAAAGTTATAAAATAAACATTAATGTAATAAGCAACATGTTTCAAATACTACATTTGTAGCCAAAATTTATAGAACTGACAATGTAACAAATCAAAAAACATAATACTAAAACAATATTTCCAAGAGCATAAATTAGGAATAATATATGCGCACTTATAACAATCAATATCAACACAGTCAAACAATCTACTCATAACATCAAAACTAATTAATCTGGATAAATCCAAATTCATTTCACAAAACGCCTATGTAACTCCAATTAAGACCACATTCCTAATTTAAACAAAAATGGTGTGGTATATTAATTCGCATGCAGTTATTATAAAATGTATATTGGTATGAGTCAAAAGTTATTAAAAAGACGGATGAATCAACATAAAATAGCCTTTAAAAATCAGAACACAGTTAAATCAGGGATGGCAGAACATCCATTAGAAAAGCCGTCATTCCTGAGATTGGGCAATGTCAAAATTTTAGAACAAGAAAACAGTTGCCAGTAAAGGAAGCAATTTGGATTAGATAATGTGGTAATAATTTAATGAATAGAAAACATGAAATATCAGAATTGAATTTGGATTTTTCCAGTTTTGAGAATAATTAGTTTTGATGTTATGAGTAGATTGTTTGACTGTGTTGATGTTGATTGTTATAAGTGCGCATATATTATTCCTAATATGCTCTTCGAAATATTGTGTTTTTTGATTTATTACATTGTCAGTTCTGGAAATTTTAAATTTTGGCTTGAAAATATACACAAATACAGTGTATGAACCATTTTGCTTATTACATAAAATTTATTTATAATGTTTTCCTATTTTGGTTCATATATAAAGTATTTTAAGGAAAGTATGATTAAGGTCTTTTTAACTTCATGTTCTTTATTTAAATAAAATAAATAAGTTATTTTAAGAAACTACCAGAATATTCTGAGATCATTTATCTGTCTTTTGGTTTACATGCCTAACAAATTAAGTTAATTAAGTTAATTAAATTAATAAGCCCAAGTGATTCAATCAATATTGTGCCTGTCTTTAACCTAATACTAGGATCACCAAGCATTTATACAATTCTAGGCACAATGTACACTTATTAATAATAATAAATCAAACCTAATCTGTCAACAATGGCTAACTCAAGATGATGTGAGATGCAGTCTCAAACAATATAATCTCAAAGTCGAGTTAATGTACAGTTTCGAATTTTATTTATTTTTTTAATTTGGCTGACATGGTAATACTGGGGAAAAAAAAAAGAAAGAAGTTCCCCTATTAATTAACGAGAATTTCACCGGAGACCTGACTATCAACATCCTTTATCTACTGACAAATCAAATTTACATTTTCTCCTTAGTGGATGTTGATGTAGATTTCTATTTTTTTATGTAGAATTCTTAAAAAAAATAAATTCCAGCTGATGATGATCTTGAGAGTTTAAGCAAGCCGTAATGCCTAATAACGTGCTTTTTTTCTTAATTTCTGTATATGTTTTTAAAAAAACCTTTATTGGTAAATTAATTAATTATAAATATACAGTCAAACTAATTTATAACGAGCACTAATATAACAGGATCTAGACTACTGCAAATAAGAGACGAAACGGTTGGAAATGAAGTATTTTTGGATCAACATATCAAGGCTGTAAAGATATTGGTAGTTGGGAGCTTCACTCTGAGCGATTCATGACTGAGGCGTGGGAATAACACTTCACAGACAACCAAAACTCTTTTAAGAAGGCGGATATAAAGTCCACAGAAGTTGATGAAGACATTAAGGAAAATGATGAAAATATTCTGTTAACAAGGCAGTCGATGGAAAGGGCGGCATTTTGGACGATTACGAGGCTGTGGACGACAACTTCGTGACCCCCGAAATGCCGACAAATGAGGACATTCCTGGAGACTTAGAGAAAAAAAAAAGTTTTCAAAGAAGACGGGTGATGAGTGTTAAGTGCAGAGGCACGGACTGTTTTAAAAACTCTTTTAGTGTTATATGAAACAAATGACATTGATCCCGAATTTCAATTGTGTCTCAGTTAAAGACATTGCATTCAACTTAAAAAAAAATTGAAACAAATGATATTGGAAGACTTATTTAAAAAATGAAAGTATACTACGAACTTTCTTAATAATGAAATTATTTTTCTTGATAATTCAGTACTTATGTAATGCATGTAATTAATTGTTCATGGAATTGTTCATCGTGTAGTCATAAGCGACCTAATAGTCAGTCAGTCGTATGCGACTCTTGGCAACTTTAAGGGCAAGTATGTTCTCCATGTTGTCCTGTTAAGTACTTCCTCTTTCCGTTGTTTCATGTTCATATTAGTATCTAGTTGAATGAGCCAGGGTGTTCTTTGTCGATCCCTTCTTCTCCTACCCTTGACTATTCTTAGCGAGTTTGAACGCTTAACGCGGCGAAAATAACTCAGTCGTAGTTTTATAATTTTTGCTTCTAATGAGGTCTCTGGTTTTATACGGTCCAGCACTTCCCTGTTGGTAACTCTTGGCCGTCCATGGTATGTGTAGCAATCTCCGCCAGCACAATATTTCGAAAGAATCAGTCTTTCTTGATGTCCAGCTCTCGCATTCATACGTCATTGTAGGAACATTGTATGTAACAGGAAAATATGTACTAGTTTACATATAAAGTAGGGGGCCCAAATATCGCCCATCTAAGAAAACCTGCCCATATTCTTGTCATTTATCGTCTCAGTTGCTTGCAAACAATTACAATATATCATATTAACCTTCACTTACATGTTCCTGAACCAATTATAGATATTACTATTATTTTGTATTTTTCCTCAATTTTTTTTCAGGCAAACCTCATATTTTGAATTTTGTGAAAGTGTTCCAAATATCGCCCACGCCATTAAATACTTTGTTTTTTTGCACTTCTTTGCAGTTTTTTGTTTTTTTCTTAATCTTTTCGCAATTCTTTATGGGTGTTGCGAGCTTCTTTTTCTTTGGATCGTCTAAGTTCAGCCCCTTAGGACTTAGTTTCCTTTTGCTGAGAGAATTCATTAGAGCAATTGTGAATGGTGACCCACTCACAAGACTGGGGCATTAAATGTTTTGGAAGCTTTCAGAAGACCCATTTTTTTTATTTTTTACAGCTGTGACAACTTCTCTGTTCCATGTCTTACGTTGAGACATCTGTAATAAACCAAAATAAAATATCGCCCAGTGGGCGATATATGGAACAACGAGGTGGGCGATATTGGGCACTCTCTAGCTTGTCAATTTGGGGACGCTACAGACAAACCGGCTACCTCTAACAAGTTACAGACATTATCCACAGATAGGTTATTTCTTTCACTACTTCACGATATTAGATGGTTGCGATGGCATGAATAATTCATAAGCTGCAGCACTAAAAGAAACAGTAGGTTCATAACTTACCAGAACGAAAAAACTTTAAGAATTCATAAAAAATAAACGGGTTGAACTAACACCACCAAACGAACACAGCGTGCTAATGGAAGGAATGGCAAATTGTTTCCATCGGTTCCCGTGTGATAGCATCACTATCCCGTCCTACATCGCCCTGGGCGGTATTAGGAACGTAGGCGATATATGGGCCCCCTACCTTACATAAATGTAGTGTATTGCTACAATCTGAATAAAACGAATAACTGCTATAACGAGCAATATTCTTCAGTCCTTGAATCTCATTTTAACCAAGTTTCACTGTATGATTAGTAATGCAATTAAAAAAATTAGAAAATAGAGAACAATTCATGTTAATCTCCATTCATTTACATGTGACTGCGATAATTTAAAACGAGTCTTAGGAAGTTGAAATTTTAGTGTTCAGCTTTTAAATTTTGATATTAATTTTGATATTGTGACTAATCACCGCAAAGCCAAAGAATTAAAAAAATGCTCTTTTATATACGGATGGTCCTGGTTGGTCGAACTTGAAGGCCCAATGAAATTTAACAAAATAATGAAAAAACTTAGTCCATACGAACACGGGTGTGGAAATACTTTATTTCTTTTATGGGTATCAGCGTCTACTCTGCCAATTCGATTGTCAGAGGAGAACCAAAATCCTCTCCCGACCAACAACCTCCGGACTTTTTTCTCTGGGGTTGTCTGAAATGCTGTTTATCTGCAAGAACACAGATTCCAAATGTACAAACGTTGTGTGACCGCATTGGGGATCGTAGAACGATTAAGGGCATCGCTGACGTTTTTGAAAGTGTCCGATAATTCTCATGTCGACGATGTGAGGCATGTGTTGCTGCTGGTGGAAATCACTTCGAATATCTCAGCTAACAGTGGCTACATCACAGCCTACGTACGTGTTAATCATTCTGTAATACCTGAATAAAGCATTTCCTCACCACGTTCTTATGGCCTTTTTTGTTCTTTATTTTGCTAGCTTGCATGGGCCTTCAAGTTTGGCCAACCATTTCAGGATCACCCTGTATAGATCATCGAAAATTGGCTCGCCATCTACAATTTTTTTGCAATTTGACCTCCTGTTTTTTTGTTTGTTTTTTTATCTAATTCTTCATAAAACTAAATAATCCAAAGGATTACGAAAGTTCAGTGATTTATTACGATGTATTCTCTCTAATTGAATGAAAGCTTCTCATTTATTACATACAAAAGAAAAGTTCTGCACTTACAGCTGTTAAGTTCTTGAAGGGAAAATGAGGGAACTTAAAGCGAGGGAAAAAAGAGACTTAATTTAATTTATTGATTCTGGAAACCTCTGTCAAATTAAATATTGATTTGAAGGAATCATTTCAGAAGAGAATACGCCTGCAGCAGTCACTTAAAGACTGTAATATTAATAACACGTTTCATTATTATTTTTAATAATGAAGTTACGATTCAGGATCAATATTCGAACTTAAAACAGACGTTTTATTTTAGACTTCATTATCAAAACAAACAACTGTAGAGTTAAGATCTCGATGTTCCTAATTTCTTCAAAGCCTTTTTTTGAATGGCACAGTAATGATAGGAACTTCATCTTTGCCATCCAATGGGATTGAACCTTAACTAGAGAAAGCTTAGCACACTTCGGATTTAGCTTTTAATGTATAGGTGCGCTTACAGTGAGAGGTTGGTGAAGTCAATCGATGAAAAGCCTATTATAGAGTAAAAGTAGAATATTGCTGAATTCATAAATGACAGCGAGGAGATAATTATGGCGAATAGATTTTCACCCGTTAAGTATCAATTGAGGTGGGGGACCGAGAGGTTGGATTGATGAAATTAATCTTTCCCATTGCATCACGGAAAGTTTAAAAAAAGATTAAGGAAAGAGGATGGTAAGAAGGCAAAGAAGAAATTACCAGCATAAAATTCATGACAGCTTTTTTATTTTTGGTTTGAATGATGTGATTACATTGTCTTTTGTTTTGTTTTTGTTCCGAATTCTACGTCTCTCTATTCAAAATTTCAGGATACTTAATTTTGGGGAAATGTTAATGGTCTTTTTCCAGCCAATCAGAGTTCTTGTCACCATGTGTTTCGTGATATGAAAACCCACCTTCGTCTTCAAATCTCACTGATTGGTTCATCGCGTTTGGTGTCTCGAAGGTGATCTCATTTCGACGTAAACAGCCTAAATTGTTTCTATAGGTTCTTCGTCTCGATCTTAAACAGATTTATTCCCAGATTTCCTGACTATATAATATAAAAACCAGTTAAATAAATAAATAAACAAAAAGTAAATATTTTATGGAGAGTAGGCTTTTTTTCCCTATACTTCGGTCTATGCTACAAGTATCATTATCTACGTCCAATAGTTTTCTATTTCTTCATTAGGGCTCAAATTAACATCTATTTGTAAAGATCTAATTATTACTTAGGTCCTAATCCAAATCAAAAACAAAAACAACAAAAAAAGCCCTGTGTGAATGAATAATTTTGTTAACTGTAGATTATCTGATTAAAAGATTGAATATTAATCCATTATTGGAGTTTATTTACAATTCAACTTCAGCAGTGATCGATTTGACTGTTTTTTAAAGCTATAATAGTATTCTAACAATGCAATGCATATTAATGCAATATATATTATTTTTACAAGAAAGAAAGAAATGTAACTTGAAACAAACAATTGCCTAACAATAACATTCAAAGTACTGTTGTCTAATAACATATATTTTTAAGTATTCGAGGTATTTTAGGTATGAGCGAGAGTGCGAAGTTCCAAGTAAGCATTATTCCTCTTTGTATGTCTCTTTGCCGATTTGCAAGGATTTCATACTAACATAGCGAGATGGTTTGCAATGAAACTGCTCAGTTATGATCCAACCTAAAATAAAAAATTAAGAAAAATTATGGTAAGTAAAGGTGATTTATTTAGTCTCCACTCTTCCCATCCTTTATAAATGGCCCCTGTAATTCCTCGTTAAATCAGCTCGATTGATTTCTTCAAATTTGATACAATGCATATGTCTGGTCCAACTAAAGCACGATTATTTTCTCCTTCCACCAGGGCTACAAAAGCTCAATATCTACTCCCCATGGATAGCTGACCATATCTCGTTATTTAAGTAAATATAACTATTAAATTTCTTGACTATATTTTTTTGAAATTTATCAACTGAAAGTTATTATTTTATTAAGTTAATTTGCTATCAATGAGACATTAATAGAAAAAGAATTGAAATTCATTAGACATTTACTGGAGACATTTTCCATTTGCAATACTTTTTATGAAAAAAGAAAAAATGTTAACTGTGGCTCCACAGCCGTTTGTGGCAAAAGGACGTACTCCATCGAAAATACAAGAAAACACAGTTAATAATATTCTTTCATTTCAATGCTACTTCCAATGCTTTTCAAAGGGACGTTGTTCCCGCACTAATTTCTCGACAAGGACAAATTTGGAAAAGATTCCAAATATAAAAGTTAGATTGTTCCTATTCTCGAACATGCAAGTTTCAAGAAGATTCACCAAGAACTTCAAAAGTTATTCTCAGAGTAGAAACATTCAACAAACACAGATTGAAAGTGTGGCTCATCGAGTAAATCATTTTCTAAGCTTTTTGCCAAAATAAATACAAAATTACTAAATTACTTTAGTGAAGTTTTCTTTTAAAAATAGAAATACTTAACAAATAAACCTGATTTAGAATTAATGAAAAAGATACAAATTTTAAAAATTACTCAAGTTAAAAACCAATAATTTTTTTATAAACAAATCGCTAAAAGAAAAAAAATGAAGCCATTGATAAGGATTTTGAATTGAAAAAGTAAAAACAAAAATACATTTTTAATTACCTGAGTGGAATTCATAGGTTTTCACCAAAATCGCCTTTCGGTCACCTTTAAAAAGTAATCTTCCCCTGCGAAGTTTCATCAATAATTTATTGAAGTCTCTTCGTTGCACGCATGCGCAGACCATAAGTAAAGAAAAACTAATTCAAACCTGAGTAAATGTCAATATATCAGAATATACATAAGGCAACACTTCAACCTTCTCCGAAATTGGTTTCTTGATGATTCAGTAAATAATATTCTATTGATTGCTTATCCAATTGCAATATTGCAATTACACCTAAAGCCTGTTTCAATTACTATAAAGTAAAAATAAATTTCAGTGAAAAAAAAAAAATAAATTCTGGAAATTTACGCAGAATAAAGCATGATTGTGTCAATATTGTTGTTTACGATGACGTTTTAGGATTTTAGAATGAAGGGAATTGGATTTGGGGAGTCTTTTAAGCCACTATGGTAATATAACTAGGTAAACACTGTGTTATTTATCACGGAGCGATAACAGCATTGTTAGGGAGGGTCGACTCATCTAAAATCTTTTAAATAGCGTTTTTATAAATAACTTTGTGAAAGTAATAATGATTTTCAATCGGAAGTTTTGCGAAATTAAAAGATATTACAAAAGAATAGATGTCTTCGTTAAATTTTTACTGAATAAGCCAAGGTTGTTAATGAGCTTGATTTATAATCACAAAGAAATCTTTTCGCATTAGCTATAGACCATTTCAATCTTTATAAGAAATCTGTTGATACAGATAATAAAAATTAGCAGGATTTAATGAATTTGGAGAATTACTCATAAATACATGAATGTAATACAAGGAAATCTTATCTATTAAACTTTCACGTCATGGCCGTCAAATGGCGATTGAAATTATAAAAAAAGGAGCGTCAAAACAGAAATGAAAAAAAAACGAAAAATTTATTAATGCAAAAAGAACAAAACAGTTTAAACAGATTGCGAACACTGTTGTTTTATGACTTGGTGAGAAAGTAATAAATAAAATCAAAATCTCTAGCCTTCTCTGATTTCGGTGGTCCATTGTATTGACTGTCTTGCACTTACACCAAGTAATAGTAATGATAGTTAAAAAGTCTCGTAACTCACATTAACAATAAAGAAAGTGTTGAACATGACAACTCATATTTAAAATGATGAGATGACATCGACTGTACTGAGAAAATGATAGTACAGCTCAAGAAACAAGACGCCCTAAGCTCAGTCGGAATAAACGAGATGGATGCAGGCTAAAGAAAGTAAGCACAAAAGATGTATCTTTCAAAAAGTGCCAGTTTATAAATACAGGATGAGGAAAGAAGAAAATGGAATGGATGACTTTCCATATTGATAAGCTGAAGATGATGAAGATCGCCGAAGAACTACCCTTCCACGAATAACACAGAAAACTCGCATCAGTACCTAAGTATAAAGTCACACATGGAAAAAATGTGGGGTATTGGAAAGATATTCCAGATCCAGATAAAGTTATCCAGACTGAAATACATGAGACAAAGTAGAAACATAAAATAATTTCAATTCAGAATAACTTATTTGGAATAGGAAGAATCAGTTCTAAATTATGCTAGGACTAAAGTGAATAAACGTTAAGTACAGCTGATTTAAACTATTCATTAATGTACATTATGATAACAATCATTAATAATAAATACTATTCTTTAAGAAGTGAATTTATCATAGGCTCAATGGTGTTCTTTGATCAGTTATAAATGGATGGATTGGATCGTTGTAAATGGATCGTTCCGGGAATAATGATCACGCACTGCTGCCATGGCCTCCACGCTCCCCTGACTTAACCCCTTGTGACTTTTTTTTATGGGGGTATGCGAAAGTTGGAGTGTTTGTGCCACCAGCTGGTCAACATACCGGCTGGTCTGCCGGAACTGTGAATTCGCTTCTGCAATGCTTTTTGACAGGGACATGCTACATCGAGTGTTGGACGAACTTGATTACTGAGTTGATGTGTCCAGAGTCACTAGTGGTGCACATATCGAGCATTTTTAAAATGGAACAAAAACTTGGAGAGTTTCTCTATGTCTCTGTACAATTTTTTTAATGACACCCACAGTATAATCATGAAATCAACACTCCAATCTTTTGTAGACAAACTGCATTTATGTCATCTCGCAACGGTCTGTAAAATCTAAAGCAAACTGTTAAGAATTATTTACAAGCATTGCTAAAACTCTGAAAACTGGAGTTGGGTTTGTCTGTAGCCCGCTATTAAATCTCCGCTTTTTGCGAATAAAATATATAATTTTATAAAACTCCTGATTATTTTAGCACAGACCGATTGGATTAAATTGCAGGAATCAACAGAACTAAATCTTAAAATCAAAATTACCCCAAGAAACAATTTTCCCTTTTAAAACTGTTTAAAAAACAAAAGTATCTAACTTGATCTTTTAGTATTTCTTACAAGATTCTTAAGTGATGCGAACACCATGCAATTTTGCTGCAATTTAGTTGCGCGATTTTGACGTCACGAGTTGATATACACTGTTGTCAAGCACGAACACCCTGCAACTCGATATGCAACTCGAAAATGCAACCGACCCATGACAACGCAGATTTTAAATACGTCACATGTGACGTCAAGCAAATTCGGTTATATCGTTTCAAACATAATATAAGAGTGATTGAATTGCAACATATGATAAATATTGTTTTCAAAATTATTAGCCGCTATGGAATTGAATTTCATGTTATTATTTCGAATGAAAAGTAACGAATGACCAACAGCCAATAAGAAACAATGCTCCCCTGGAAACAATGACGTCATACCTTTTGCATTACCGCGTAAGCAGCCTTGCGGTTCCCAAACCCGATGTGAAAAATCCGAAAAAATCGAGGTTTAGCAACCTTCCTGATAAATTCTGCCGCATACAAAACTGCATTTCAGTATAAACTTTATTTCTGCGTGAAAGAAACTCGCAATACTCTGATATTAATTGAGTATGCGCCTTTCTTCAAAACGAATCGACAGATAACATTTCGACGCCATTTTTTTCATGGGCGTGATTTCACAACTGACGTGTTCCAATACTGCCCTGTGATTGGGGAATTCGATGCAATTTTTCGAGTTGCAGGTGTCCATGCAACTCGAGTCGGATGACAAAAGTTGCAAATAAGTTGCAAATAAACGTGCTCTATCAACTCGTGACGTCAAAATCGCGCAACTAAATTGCAGAAAAATTTCATGGTGTTCGCACGACTTTAGATATGTATATTCACCAAGAGAACAATTCGTAGACACAAGGAAGGAAAAATACATTGGATACTGTAAAGACTTCACAGCAAAGGAATTGTATGGAAGGCAGAATTACAAGATGCCTCATATTTTATTTTCCAAAAGACAGGACGAATGGATTTCGTCAAACAATAGCAATTACAGTAACCAACAGAAATTACAGTTAAATTAAATCAAACAGTGCTAAAAACCGATATCCATAACGAATAACGAATTACTTTTTTAATGTAACGAAAAACGTTAAAGTAATTTCTCAAATAGTAGTACCAGAAAACGTAACGAAAACGAAAAACAAAAAGAAAACTAGAACTAATTTATTAAATTCAAACAGTAAAAATGATTGTTTGTTTTTTTTAATCTATATTACTTAAGTTTATTTAATTCAATTAACTTTAATCTTGCCAAAGAATATGGAATTAATGGATTAACTAAAAGGATTAATGCTCTTTGCTAGTCATCATTGTTCAACTTCTAATATTTTGTTTGTTTCTTTGATCGAATATGTGTTTCAGATTGAGAATTTAATGGCGCAGAGCGACAGAGACTACGCTGCGCCAGGAAAAACGTATGAACAATCGAGAACAAGTCGTTGAAAGGAAGAGAAACGGTCAAAGAAGAACGAATAAAGCATCCAAGCCCAGGGCATGCCGTGACATTTCAGGAATTTCAGCCGCAAGACAGGTCATCGCCTTAACCACTCAGCTGTGTCCGAACGGCATTCTAATGCTTTCGTATGATTATGTCTGTTATCTTCGCGCGCTGATTTATCGGCAAGGAATCATAGAGAAAGAATATCCAAATATAAATGTTAGATCGTCTTTTGTCCTTAAATACGCATGCCAAGTTTCAAGAAGATCCATCCAGCGCTTATTTGGAGCGAGAGACTGATGAACTTCACTTTCCTACTAAGGTAGGATAATAAACAATTAGTTTTACTTTTGAAAATTCGAAAACTACGTTTCTACGTATTCATGAATTTCTCATGAATCAAAAGTAAACAGTACGAGGTTTTTTTTTTAATTTTGCGTGGGCATCAGTTTCGTATTTGCAGAACGAAAGTAAAATTTGCTTTAATTTGATAACATTTGGAAGAATAAACAATTAAATTGCCTATGGTTTTCTAACTATCAGACTTTCCATTAAATTCACTTAGCACTCGTTACATTAAATGTAAAAATCTAATTAAATCCGAAAATTAATTTGGATTGAAAGGTTGAAGAATAATCGAGAATGTCTGGTAATGTGCAAACATCGGAATGATGTCCGGTTTTCTAGCAGCATTAAAAATTCCAACAGGAAGAATATTAACAAGAAGTACGCAAGAACTTAAAAGTCTACTTTCCATAAATTCTTATTTCTTAGAATCTCACTATTTGTAATTTAATGGGTTTTTTTTTATTATTTTGACAAAAACGAAAAGCCTACATTTTTATTCGAATTCTGTCAATTGAATACGAATAATATAAATGTTTCATTTTCTGAAAGAATTAATTAAATTATTTACATAACATGTCGAAAGCGAAACTTAACTTTAATTTCCTCAAACTAAGCGCTTATTAATGCATAAGTTAAAAAGTTTAATATTTTTTTAATTTTTTTAAGGTAATGACAGATTAACAGAAATAGGATAGAAATATATTTGTGTATACGCGCTAATTTTGAAAGGTGAATGGATTTTTTTCTTGATTACGGACAAGATACCACAAATAAGTTGTTTTTCTATGTGAGTCCTTGCCAAGAAATTAGCGTGGGAAGATAACAAAAGTTCACACAAAAAAACATTAAAAGCACAGTAATGATTTTTTTTTATCTACGACTAACAATATACATAATTCCGCTTAGTAATCCAACATCCTATGCCTGCTTTAATGGGTTAAAAATAAAATGAATCATAGCAATTTAAATAAACAGTTGAATACACTTTGTCCTCTTCTTTTTCCTGAAAATTATGTTTAAATTACAAACGAAGGGAATGTTGGTAATTTACAAATAAGGGGAATTTTCCTTTTTGACTTATCACTACAAAACAAAGAAATGGAAAAATTAATTATGGAAATCAGACTTAAAGTTATTTCAGGAACTGCTTGAAATTTATCGACATCAATAATTATCAGGTTCCAACATTACTGAACTATTGGAACATTCACACGGTTAAGACCATTTATCTTATTAGTAATCCGCTATTGATTTACGCTTGATTAATTTCAACATAATGGAACTAATGAACGACCAAGGAGCTACAAATCCGTGGACAAATTGATAATTCATTATTGCAGAAAATTAATTGAATCAACCTCTACATATTGATTCTCGGTTTTAGAAGATCATCTGCTCTAAGGAAAACTTATATGCTACTTATCTTTCTTTTATTAAAAAAATAGGGAAAAAAATGAAAGAATTTAAGGCCTACTTTTCTTAATTCTTTATTTCTTAAAAATACATACCATCTATGTTTAACGTGTGCGGAATTGAAAAAAAATAAAAAAAATTGGTTTAACAAATTAAAATAAACCAATGCAGTTGAATACTATCAGTTTCGAATACTATTTACAGGATTCTTTGGCAACGTGATGAAAGATCTAAGATGTTGTCTGTATTTAAAGAAAACTAATCATAAAGATCAGCCTCCTCAAAAAACAGGAATAGGAACCAGTCCCAAAAATTGATGCAAATGACAGAAAAGATTCAGAAATATAAAAGGTAGACGAAACCAAGTATATGAAACGAAAATCGCATGCGAAAAGGTGAAGTAAACATTAACACGAAAAGCAAAAACAAAAAACTATTGATGAAAACGTTTTGTAATTGGACGAATATTACAAACTCAAATACTGTCAAAATTCATATAAACAAGTTAACAGAAGATTAAAACGAAATTAGTTATTTGTATATCATATAATTCCGCACAATCTACCGAGATCCTGCCAATATATGGCTTTGTACGTAATATAAAGAAAGATTTTCTAATTTACGAATCCTATGCTATACTTACCTACAAAAAATGATCAGAATGTGAAGATCTAATGCGTGTCCCATATCGTAAACATGTTTAGCAGTATTGTACGCTAAATTACCTGTTTTTATAACCCCAGCATGTTTTTTAACTCGCAGATCAAGAGGCCGTTTTGATTCCCCTATATGCAATTATCACTATTCAAGCATCGAAATCCAAATGTACAATTATAGATCTTTAAGGGTCACTGTCATGCCGTTCAAGTCTACTCAAATTATTAATTTGATTGTAAAAGCGTAATTGTAAAGCGTATATGCCATATTTGTTGCCCCAACTCCGATGTTGTGATGTTGTAATACCTTTTTGTTGTCCATGTCAGCGACTATTGCCGAAATGGTCATAGTTTTCATCGACAGCCATGTGTTTGTGCAGAATTATATAATGTACATAATAATAATCAATTTCATTTATGTGGGTTTCCACAATCACGTCTGCGTGGATCTTCTTGAAACTTGGTATCCACTATTAGAGACGCACTAACTTTGATATTTGAAATCTTTTCCTGCATCCTTGGAAACCAAGAAAAGATTTTTATTTTTTTTCAGAAAATATAGGCCTATTCAGCAGAAATTAGAATTTGAAAATAAAGCACACTTTTATTTTTTTCACTACTTTTAAGGAAAGTACACTTTAACTTCTTCGAACTGGTGTTTAAATCGTGGTTTCATTTATGAAAAACGATTGGATTTAGGCGACTTACCATCAGTATTTGCTTTTTTAATGAAGTTAGCAAACGGAAAATTTGAATTTACATTTTTCTTTGTTACTTCCTTATAAATACTGATATTTTTTTTTTTATTGTAATCCCGATTTTAAACAAAAGACACAAAAACTAACATTATTTGAATGAATGTAGGCTTTATATTCTTTGGATTATTTAAATAAAAAGAAATTCGGTCTATAGGCATTTCAATTAAAAAAAAATAGTTAAGTAAATTTTAACTTACTTTTAACTTTATAATATTTTTATTATTAGCATTCTGATTAGGAAACCTTTACAATATGAAATATGAATTAAAGACAACAAATTCTTCAAAGAACTAAAAGCCTACATTCCTCAAAATGTTATTCCTTAATTTTCTTTTTTTTTTGGGGGGGGGGGGGAGCGGCACTAACGAAAAATCCTACATTTATATTAAAATTTTGCTGGAAACAAACAGTTACAAATTTTCTATTTTCTGAACAAAATTAATTAATAATATCTTATTTGTGGGCCCGGTAGCCGAGTGGGTAAGGGCGCTTGGCTGCGGGTTGGAGGTAGCGGGTTCGATTCCCGGCCTCGGCGGAGGACGGGAATTTTTCTTTCTTCTTTCTCCTCCAAACGGACCCTAGGGTCTACCCAGCCCTCTCTAGAATGGGTACCGGGTTTCTTTCCCGGGAGTTAAAGGCGGGCGAGCGACGGGCCGACCCTCCCGTCCTCAACTTTGTCCCGTAGGTTCTGAACACTGGAGCCTACCCTCCAGCTGCATTGCGCGGTCCTCTGGGCCTGATCGCAACCTTTAACTTAATATCTTATTTAGTTAAAATATCTAAAGTCGATTAATTTTGATATTAAACCACACGCAAATTAATATAGTAATTGAAATAATTGCTTGTTAAGAGCATTGATATAATTCCACTGTTTAGTTTCTATTGTTTTCTTTACATAACGTTTTGTTGCCTTCTCATACTAATTTTGCAAAGGCTCCATTTCGAAAGGATTTCAAATAAAGGTAATCCCCCGTCTTACGAATATTCTCATTTACGACCCAAATTTTCAGAATATCAAAACCTCATAGTAATTAAAAAAAATATATATATATTTATAATATTCTTCGGATAGTTTTTGTATTCTTGGTCGTATATAAAGCATAAATGAATCCTATTTGTTTATAGTGTGTGTCGTAGCGCCAATGTTTGTTCTCTCTCAGAACTGTTTAGACACGGTCTATTAGAAGTAGACCTAGTTGTCGCTGGTGGAAGTGGAGATTCCCCGTTCTCTGTTCTCTTGGCAACAGTCTTCGTAACTGGTGTTTACTAAAAAATAGCCGTAGCAATTGTATTCATTTAATTCAATATATTATAAATAGGCTATAATCTATAAAACATTTATTATATCAATGTATTCAAAATAAATTAATATTTACCTGCTCATTTCGTGAGTTTTGCATATACACTTTTTTTTTTTTTGTGCATTTTCGACTTACGATTGAGACTACGGTAGTTATTGTCTGAAGTAATTAAACATACATACGAAGTTTCAAAAAGATCCATGCAGGAATTTGTTATAGGTGGAGAGAAATAGAAATACACATACATTTAATATGCCTCAACTTCTAGAAAAGTAGACTAGAAAGCTCGTAAAACTTATCATTTACGTTAAAATAATTCTAAAGCTACAATAGAATTTCAAATTTTAATAAAATCAGATGAATTTCTTCTTACAAGAAATCACTAGAGCTTTCGATTATTAAGTATTTATTTATTTATTTATTTTTAAATTTGATATTTTCGATATTTTGATAACAATTAGCAATATTTACCCAAAAAGTTCCCTTTTATTCTCACTCGGAAGATGTCGCTGTAATCTAGAATGCATCTATTTTCCCATATGTTTTGTCAGTTCAATCTAAGCACATTCTTTTTGTTAGCCTCCGGTATATCGACCTAATATTGAGACCGCAGCTAAAGGCATTTTTATTTCTTTTATATATAAATGATTGTTATTAATGCAATGGCTAAAGCGCCGTAGGACAGCCTTCTTCGTTCGTAGCAAAGAATTTCATTATTTCGTCTTCCAAAATGGCGCCTTCGATATATGATATCGCAGCATCAAGATATAAGCAGATATTGTGCATGTTGTTAATCACAAAGACAATTGCCGTAGGAAAGAAAGGTTCTTAATAATAAGTCCCAAAACTAATCACTTGTAATCCAAGTTTACGATCTTAAGATCAAAGTTTTACCCTATCTTCTTATAGCTATTACCATCTCAATATGATCCATAACATTCCTACCTGATCTTATTCGTAAGTTTGATCTATCTGTAGTCAGGATTTCAAAAGAAGTCTAAAAAATAAGCTTTTTGTCATAAACAGTTTTGTAAGTCTTAGCTAAATATAGAGCTTCCAAAAATTACCAAATATAAATCATTAAGCCTCTCTAAAAATTCTATAACGTAATTTTCTTGATAAAGTATCGTTAGCATATTTCCTGAAAAAACATAAGGTTAAAAAATTAGTAATTCTGTAGAAGCGTGCTCGTCATTCCGTAAGTCTAACCTTTAATTTTAAGAAAGGATAATTTGATCTTCTTGAAACTTGGTAGGCATATTGATGGATAAAACACGATCTAACTTTTGTATAAATACATATATTTTTTTTCATGTGGATGTCTAAACTATTTATTGAGAAATTTACTCGTGAAGGTGATAATAAATCCCATAAAAAAACAGTGGACAGGCAGCAATGAATTTCTCTCAATATCTACTAATATATAATAATCCATTTATTAATATATTGTCATTTTCTCGAGTTTTGATAATTAAAATTAAATGAATTTAGTAGCTGAAGAATGATTAAGGGGATTTAATCAATGTTTAGAAAACACAAAAATTAAAATACTACAAAATGTTTATTAATATCGCAATTAATGAAAATTTACGTCAAGAGGAGACTGTTCCTTTTAATCATTATCACGGCTTTAAGAATCAATAAAAAATAAATAAAAATTAAGGAAAGTAGGCTTCCAGTTATTTAAGAAAATATTTTCCTTGAACTTGGGAATCTTTTATTTACAGGGTTAGTTTCATTATTCTTAGAAAAAGAAACGAATTTCGCTAAAGAATCCAATTCGTCAGAGAAACGAGGAACAAGGTTCGTCTTAGCGACGATTGATTAATGATCGTTTCTTGGGTCGTAATAGCGGGATTCTGCACTCAACGTAATGATGTATTAATAATGAATACTATTATGGACAATTATTAATATGGCTATTATATTTTCAGATATCTAAGGAATATTCAATATAAGCAGCTGTTGGCTGACCTGCAATTCATATTGATTTTCCAACTGCTTGTGTGCAAATGATATGAATGTAAACATGGAACTAAGCAAACAAATACTATTTCCTTTATTACTATTATTGGAAATTAAATCGATTGCCTGCTATTATTCTGATCATTCAGTCATAACTAGTCTAGTAATTTAAATTAACTACTGATGATTTACATGATCTATTTTTACAGATGACTGCGTCAGTGGAAAGTTTTCAGAAATCTATACGAAGCCACCGTTTGCACAAAAACATTAGAAACATATTTACGAGAATATAAAAATAAAACAAGTTACAAGTTTCGAAAATCTGTAGCGATTTTCATCATCAGACTACAAAATATAAATTTAAAACGACCGTTGTTGGCAAGAACGGTCTTTTTAAATTTATATTTTGTACTGATGATAAAAACTGCTACAGGTTTTCGAAACTTGTAACTTGTTCTATTTTTATTTTCTCTTTAATCTTTTTATAATGTTTTGTGCAAACGGTCGCTTCATATTTATTACAGTTGCACGTTAATACATTTATTATTTTCAGAAATTTATTACAATCACAGATAATTTTAAATTCATCTCTCCCTCGTTTTCACCTTTGACAGTGAGAATGTCAAAGATCCTGAATGTTTGTAAGTTTTTCAAATATTTTAATATGAACTTCGATCCATTTTCGCGACCTGAGAGGTTATGATTAAAGCAGATTGTTGACCTGATAAGAGTGGGCATCTCACCAAGATGGCTTCTACGGCGCAATTGGAAACCCGGAAGTCATTTAATTAACTGTACCAGGTTTTCAATTGAATAGTAAGCTGGGTAGACCTCACGATCGTTTGCAGAAGATACATCCTGGGAGAAAAAAAATCCCGACTACAAACACGTTCAGCTATTCCAAACTTTACCCCAAACATTTATCATGGTTAATTTTAATAATAATAAAAAAGAATACACTTGCTTCTTTGATATGAATCTAAATTCTCACAAGTATATTGAAAAAAAAAAAAAAAGATACTAGAAAGTTAAAATTAGCAGGGAATTATCATTGACTCAGAAAAACTTCTTTGCTTCAATAAAAATAATAATAATAATGTGATATAAAAAAAATCTTTGCAATTTATTAAAACAATAGCATGATACTTATAAATTTCTGTTATAAGTTTCTGAAACAGAAAATATTGTGTATCTTTAAGACTTTACTTTCTTCAGTTACATTGTAACTGTTTATAAAGTACATGTAATTTTGAGATATATAATTTTGAATTATATTTGAATTATATTTGGGGTATAAAGTTAAAGATATATTACATCTGAAGGTACGCGAGAATAAAAAAGGTTAAATGCCACTGATTACTAATAGCCATTGATAGCTTACTATCAATAATACTGTCTTTCTAGCTCTGAATTTGCAGAAAGAAAAACGTTTGATAAGTTTTGTTGTTATCAATCGTAAGTAGATCATGTTACATTGATAATTCAAGGTATGTGTTTGTCGTTTATTTCTTTCCAGAAAATTCTAATTGAGACCTAATTGAATGTATTGAAGAAAGATTTTCCCTAATCTATCTTCGGCCATATTATTTCCACCCCTTGAGAAGGAGATCATAAAGCATAAGTTCAAAAAAAGGATCCAATCGATGAAAGGCAGTTTCGGTTTCGCTACTAAACACAGCTGTTGGAACCTCACTGCGGATGGGAATGGGTTTCTTCCGCTGTCTCCAAAAGCCTGGCGTCGGGTAGAGAGAATGAGCCGAGTCGAAGCCAATCATCTCGCATCCTTGCGTCCTTTCAGTTCATCGACATGCAATTTACAGCTTTGCCTTCTGGGTTGCAGAGAACAGCTGAGCTGAAACAACGCATTTGCAAAACTCGCAAATTACCGAAATTTCGTAATAAAAGTCAGAATTGAAATGCCCGTTTTGTGATGTGGTGTCTCTGTGTTATTCACGGGGAAATAATTTCCACGGAAAGTTACAAACACATGTCGTATGAAATAAAAATTAATAATCACCCCTTTTCTGAGGAAGAATAGAAGTCGACAATAACTGAATGATATTAATTCGCCATAAATGAAACAGCCCACGCTTATTGTTTCTGTGTAATCTATCAATTAAATGTAAATAATGAACTTTAATTAAACAATAACATACACAATAAAATAACATCAAACTACGAAGATAACTAAAACATATGTAAATTAGAAAATTTGTTAATACATATATTAAGAATGAATTCAACAAGTAACAGTAAAACTGGTGTCCCACAAGACTCAAATATTGGACCACATTTTTTTTTTTTTTTTAAATGATGCTCTTTGCAAAATCTCAAATTTAAAATATTTAACATTGTTTAGTTCTAAAACAGGCTTCTACAACTAAGAAAGAGCTTGGTTGTAAATCAAATGAATATGACTGAAAGCAAAAGAAAATTATTGATTGTAATAACTAAATACTATCTATTAAAAATATCAAAATTCATCACAAACAAGAAGTTTGAAAGAGCCTTAGGGTTACTTTCTGTTAGTAAAATCAAGTTCAACAATTTAAGTATTTTAAATTAGGAAAAACGCAAAGGCTATCATTTAAAGCTTGACTTTGATCCAAAAAATAAAACTTCAAACAACAAATTACTAAAGTTTTTTGGTTACATAAAGAAATTCCGTGAAATAGTTCCTTGGGAAAAGAAGAAAAACAGTCTTTATTTACAGAGTTGGCTTCTTACGTATTTCATAAAGATATCGGATATTCAAATAAAGATAGCACTAAAGTAAAGATATCGGATTTGCGTATTTTTACTATCATACAAAGATATCCACATCGATATCTCAATATTTGTATCCTTATAATTTGTATTCATTGAACTATTATAAAATAAATAAAACATCTAATACATCACTATCACTCCGGTGCATTATGTCATAAATATTGTCACAGTATTGGAAGAAAATATTTACAAATATAGCATAATTCTTTATTCTGTCCTTCCGCCATATATCATAACTTCGACCCCCCCCCCCCAAAGGAAGCGACATACAACAAACAATAAAACAACGTAACTACTTATATATTTTTTTCTGTCCTGTGTACAGCCTCTGCACTTGCTTGAACAATCGACACACACGATAATAAAAAAAAAATCACAGTAGTTTTCAAATGAATTGTTGAATTCAATAATAAATATCCTTTTGCTAATTTTGGCACATTTCATCCAACACTTTCCTTAAAAATGTTAGTTATTAAAAAAAAAAAAGTACTGAAAACGACAAAAATGAAACGCATTTGTTCAAATTATAATATCTATTGATATTACAACAGAAGAGAAACTTAACGTGCCTGATTACAACAGAACTTTTCTATTTTCTGAAACAAAAAATCGTATTTTTTACTTAAGTGCCTAAATGTGATCAATGTTAATCACATTCAACCAGGCGGAATGGATTAAGGACTTAATATTCAAAGTTGAAGACAATTTTAAAAGAAATAGTTTTTCTATGGAAACTTCTAAGTTGCAATGCATCGTTTGAGAAGCTATGAGCACAACTTGCTGCTATGTTAAAAATAGGTAAACGTAATTATAAAAATTTAATATAGAAACCTGATTGGAATTTAAAACTCAACTGTTGAACAAAATTATATATATTAATAATGATCAGCTCATGACATGTTTAGATGTCACAAATTTATATGGCTCTGTTGATCACGACCTAATTAAAAAAAAGCTTCAAAAATCGTGCATGAAAATTATATTAAAGAAAATTTGGGTATCCGTATTATTACACGATGTGGCTCACTGATATTTTTTATTAGTAATCAATATTTTAAATATAACAGCGATATTTTTAAGCAAAACACATGAATTGTTAAGGGAAGCCAGGCATTGGCCGAAATAGCTGATATTATTATATGTTGAAAGTAAATATATCCCTAGTATCGTAATAATACTAATCTACTATCCCGATGTAAAAATTCTACTTGATCTACTATTTTCAGACATTAAGACGAGACAGGACATGTTCGAAATCTTGCAGGGGTCAGTATTGTTACTCGAGCTAAAAGCCTAATAGCCCTAATAATTAATCACGAATAATAATATTCGTGAATCTTATTTTATCTCCATACACCCCAAAATTAATAATGTGTTGGAGTACTAAAGTAAGTTAATCAAAAGTTCAGCAATTATTCCACTGATAAGGTCTTACCCGCGTAACACGTGTGTGTAATTTATTTTTCATGAAAAATAAATGAAATCATCAAATCTATGATTTAATAAGTTTTTACATATTTCTATTGTGTTTCAAAAATCCGTATGTAATATACAACTTATCGTGTGCATCCAGTACGGAAATATACTATATATAATGTGTTCATAATACTGTGTGTTTAAATTTTTTGACAACTAGGGCTATTCAATTATGCTGTATATCATTGACGACATAGCTTATAACCTAAATTTAAGAGTTTCGCATCGCAAAGATTCCATTTACCCCAATACAATTTCGAAATAGTAAGCAATGAATGACAAAAATAATGATTAAAATAATAATAACAAGTAATTTATGTAACAAAACTACGTATATAAAACAGGACAGAAATGTCGAGTTTATTAAAAATTAGTTCAAAAAACATCGCTTAGAAACAGAAATATAATTTAATGTGATGTCTGCTACAAATTTATTTATTTATTTATTTATTTTTACTAACGACTTAAAAATTCAAAAAAGTTAAAAAAAATTAAAAATATATTTTTTTAATTTAAAAAATAAAATAAGAGGTTATAAAATATGTACTATTATAGTTTCTATGAATGAATTTTTAAATATATTTTGAATATATAATATATCTACCGTAAATAACAAAGCCTTACACGTTTCTTAGATTTGTTTCAAAAACCTTAACCTGTACAGAAATATAGGAAACATATAAGATTTTATATTATTGTTATTTGTGTTATACCTTTGGACTGAAGAATTTATCCTAAAATACTAAAACCACGGGTTTCTTCAAGTATCATATAAATATTTTTTTTTAAATATCTTAAAAAAAATTCTAATAAAATTCCTGAAAAAAAGTGTTTTTCAGTGAATTTTGGAAAGTAATGAGTTTTGCAAATTTTAAAAAAGAAATATTCATAAATATTGAGTTTTAGATTAAATTACTTAAAACTTGAAACCAGATTTCACTGATGGCACAACTGACTTAGAACAGGAATGAACAAATAGAAAATGGGTTTTGCGTTGCAATCCTACAAAATAAAAAATTTCTATCTTGCTTTTTAAATGAATATATTCTGATATTTTTACTCTTTTATTAGTTAACTGAGTAACTGAAATCACTGGAACGCGAAACTCGTAGACTAAGACGAAGAGTTTTGCCATTCGAAATATATAATGTATTATTTTTGCAACATAAAAAAAAGAATATTACTTATATAAGCTTGAGTTCTCTCTGTACCCTTTCTACGCTTCCAGAAGTGGTAATAGATCTGTCAGCAGTGAATAGACTTCCATTTATCCTCCCTCCCTTTCTGAAAGAAGGGATCTTGTATGTCTCTGTCCAAATACCCTAACATAGCATTGCTCTTAACCTAATCCATTAAGTGTAAATCTATGCCGGAAAATGGACTGAGAAAGTTGGCAGTGACGTCAGTCATAGCAGTAATACGATTACAAGAGTTGATTTCTTAAGTAATAAAGGCAAATTAAAACGATTTCCGGTAAATAAATCTATTTAAAAGGATTTTCTCAATCTCCACAAGAATCATGTAACATTAGATTTATTTTCGGTAAATGCATTAGGATCACAGCAATTGAATTTTATTTCGCGAGTCTTATTACAACGAAAGTTTTTATGAAGTCTACTTTTGCAGATTATAACCCTACAAACAAATTTAAATCAGTAATGAGCTATTTGTAGACAATTAAAATACAGGCAATGCTATTATCATTACTATTTTTGGTAATCTCTAAATAATATCTTATTATATGAGGGGGCTATGAGCTGACTTTGTTTCTAACACGAATGGATATAGCTGACTTCGTTTCCAGCAACTAAGCGATGACGTCATTCTGACTAGTGATGTGCCTAGTCTACGTATCTGATAGAGTAACATCGAGGATTCAAGAATGATAATAATTGAGGCGTAGAGATGCAAAAGGGACATTATCCACTTTTTAAAAAACTACAGAAACAACGAAAAACTTATAATTACTCATATAGTTGTACAATTCCTGATTTCTTTCACTGACTCATGAACATTTGACGATAAAGGTGAAGTCTACAATTTTTAGTTAGAAAAATCATAAGAAGTTATTGAAAACAATATTTTAAATTGGATTAACAAAATTAACAAAAAATGGATAATGTCCCTTTTGCATCTACACACCTCAATTGTGTAAGAAACAACTGGACTATTAAAAAAACAAGCAAATATAGGAACAAGGTTATACAGGCATCTTGACTTTTCGGAAATGGGGTGCTTTGATTGGCCGGCCGCGATTTTAGCTGTGTTCGTTTCCAACACCAGTGGATATAGCTGTCTTCGGTTATAATCATGTTTTTTAAAGTGGATTTTCATAGGAAGTTATCTGCATTTGATGCTGAATCATTTCATAACCGGATTCGACTTTGTTCGAAGAATATAGTGGCATTCATAACTCAAAAACCGATTTAGTATGGATTTAGCTGACTTCGATTCTATACACCTCATATCTTATCTCTTAATTATTACCTTAATAAATTTTCCCTATATCTTACTGTCTTCTTATTTTTATAATAGGTCAGTAATTTACCTTATATTTTTGTTACAATAAGTAAGTTAATGAGTATTTTAAAAATAAAATTATAACTCCTACGAATATTTAGAAATGTTAAGAATGAACAAGAACAGCTTTTTCTTTAAGCGCCATTGCCTTGTTCATCCCTTGAGTTAATAATTTTCTGAATTGTAATGCAATAGAATCTAATAAGCTGCCAATTCAATAGATATGATAAATAATAAATGAGGGGGAGGGTTGAAGGAGGGGAGGTAACCAAAAGTAATTGTGCTGTAATTCAAGTTGGATCATAAATAAGCATCGCACCAAATTTTAACAAAATCAGTCGAGCCGTTTTAGTGAGGATTTCGAGGGTCATTTTTCGGAAGGAACCAGTGTAGGTCAAAATAAATTGGTCTTTCGTTTAAGCGGACCACACAGAAACAACGTACTAAATTTTATAAAAATCTATCCGGTCGTTTTTGCGTGATGCGTTTAGAAACAGACAAACAGAAGAGAAAAGTTCAAGTAGAATAATAAGATCGGAAGCTCAACCAAAAAAACATCATCAAAACATAAGAAAGAAATAAAAACAGCTGATTTTCAGATAGAAACGAGTGGTAAGCGGTAATTCACTATAAATTCATATTACTGAAATGTACTTTGTTGATTTTTATCGCTCCGTTGGTACAAATAATATTTTCTCTCTTCAGTTGATGATGGGAAACGGAATGAGGTTGTTCTACAAGACGTCCATCGAGAAATGGATCAACGCGACCCTAAAGAGAAAAATGGCCACCCAGAAAAAGCAACAATCCGCAACGTCGTAAAGGAAAGATATACTGCAATCTTTATAAATGATAAATTTTTAGCAACAGGTACTTTTGGCGGCCTCTCGCCGTGCGCCGAATGTAAAACGGTCTATTTCTTTTTCCTCAGAGGAGGTCCATTGCCTCACATTCCCACTCGTGGCAAGCAATAAATTTTATGGACGCCTTATTCTTCTTCTTCACGAGTCGTCCATTTTCAGGCGTTTTATTATACTTGGTTACGGCTTCCGTTATTTCAAAGCAAACAGAACTCATGGTAACTGAAGTGTTTTCTGAAATTATCCTTGTTTAATTTGTAAAGAATATCAAAGCGATCATTTGTTTTCTTACATAAAAAACAAACATAAAATTGAGAAATCAGAACTGGTTTTAAAGGAATGTATAGAATTTGGGAAATTTATTGAGAATTTTTATTATTCCTTTTGAAGGATTTTTGTTCTCTGATGCTCCGTTTGTCTGTTTGTTTATATGTGCATCACGCAAAAATGACTGGACTGATTTCCATTACATTTATTACGTTGCTTATTTCTGGCCCAACTTCAAATAAAAACACGATAATTTCAAGTCTCCACGCCTGAATTCTCATAAAATGACCCCGAAATTCTTCGTTAACACGGCCGGACTGAATTCCCTCCAATTAGTATGATGCTAATTTATGGTTTAATTTAAAATTTGAGAATGATTAATTTTCGTTTCCGCCCTCCCCCTCCTTTTTTAAAACTCTGCTCTGTTTCCATTGTACGATGAGGGTTCAATTTTGACGATTGGAGTGAAAAGAAATGTTAAGATCAAAGTCAAATATCTCAAATTTTAAGTTCGACTAAAAGTACAGTAAAACCCCGGTTAACCGAACTAAAGGGGGGGAAGCCATTTCGGATAACAATTTTTTCGGTTAAGCCATGAACATCTAATACAGCTATAGTATTTTGTATTGTAATTCCAGTAAGTATTTTTGAAAGGTTTTAAAGGTCAAACGAATCCCAAAATCTCTTTGTATCCTACACTTATGTTCTTTATTAAAGTTAAAATTACATTTTTAGGATTATAGTAGGCTACATCACTAGACAGTATTCTTAATATATTCTTAATAGTTTGTAGCATATGAATTACTCATATTTTAATAACTCAGTAATTTTTGTTTGTTTCTTGCGTCCCTCCTAATGTTTTCGAGCAGCGATGTCCCGCCAAATTTCCGTGCAGTACAGTATTATTGTTTGGATTTGCAATTTTCGGAGGCGTTTCGGATAACCCGGGTTTCAGTTGACCCGAGTTTGGTTAACCGGGGTTTTACTGTAAATATTATACCAAATTTTAACGAAATCCGTCCATCCATTTTAGACAAACAAAGAAAAATGTTTAAGTGGAATAGTAAGAATTTGCACGCTTCAATTAGTTTGTGTTTGTAAGGTTCAATTATATATTTTAAGACTTGTACTTAACAAGGTTGTTTGCACATGCGCGTAAATGTTGATAAATTTAGACCAAGCAAGCATGACGAAAGCATCTCCTTTTCGATGAAACCATTTTTATCTGGGAGAAAGAAAGCAACGAATTCTATGTTAATAATTAATTCCTACATTAAATTTATGTAAATTTGCAGAACTCCTTTATTTGAAATAAGCGTTAATAATTCCTATGGCTTCCGCTTTTTTTGTATGATGGTGTCACAGATACGAGACTTTTTTTTTTAAGCGATTATGAAACCTGGCATTGTCGTGACTATTCCTCATTGTCGTGACTATATGTCTTTTTTAAATCATAATCATTGTACTCATAACTATTACGTTAAAACAATGTTGCAGGACTCTTCTGAATTTGTAATATAATTGAGCATCCCTTATCTCCAATGCTTGGCACCGAGAATATTTCGGATTTGGATATTTTCAGGATTTTGGAAAAAGATCTGGTGGTGTTGCAGAGAAGTGACAAACAGAAAACCCTGGATTACTCCCTGCGTTGATAGAAAAGCCAGAAAAATTCCTCTGCTTTATGATCCCAAGCAATTGGCATCAGTTTATCTTTCTAATGTTTCTTAGGTGAACAATGCATCCCATCAGCATAGAAAGAATGAATGTGCACATAGGCATTCACCACATAGGCAGGACACCTTCTTGGATAAGTTCCGATTTCGGACTTCCTAATTAGGAATGCTCAACTGTACTATCAAAACAGAAACCTACCTCTACATTACATTATAGGCCAAGGCAAAGATGAATCGCTAAGTTTTTTAAAAACATAAAATACTGTTTCATCTACTTATATAATTTCATAAATAGTTTCTGCATTTCTTGTTTTTCTAGATTTTAATCCTGACTGCCTGAATTCCAGAAAAAAAAAAAACACTATCTGATTCATCATCAGGATTTTCGTTAAATGATTTTAACATCACAGATAAATTATGAAAGCAATACAAAGCAAGGAAATATAGTTTATATTTCTTGAATTATTTCTTCAGTTGTCCACCAGGGGCAGCAAAGAAATGAAAAACTTTATGTACGAATTAAAAATATGAAAAATACATACGAATTCGTTGATGCACGATCAAAGGGGTTAAGTCCCCCTCCCCCATTTTGATAGGTGAAATGAAAATAATCAACAACATTTGGAAATCATACTTAGTACAGGACCCACAACGTACACAATTATTTGATATTATTGGTAGAATTTATCGTTGCTTGACTTCTTTGCAATAACTTTTACTTTTTATGATTTACGTCCTTTTATTCGCTCACCCATTCGCTAAAATTTGTTTTGCGACCGACCTGAATTTCATTACGATAATACGACGATATCAAGTGAAACGCAAACAAATAACATTTTTGAAAATATGTAAAGGACCAGAAATAATAAGGTAAGAAGTGCCTTTGATCTGGAAAGTTCCAAGCAAATAAACCGAGCTCTAAAAGCAAAATCATTTTTTTTTTCAATGTAAAAATTTTCATCTTTCAATGATTGTCATCTTTTAACAATAAGTTAATTCTTGTTCTGTTGATTTTCCTGTCTCCCGAGATCTCGGTTTCTTTAGTTCAGACACTACGATTGTCACTGTCTATTCACGTCCCCTCCCCCTCGCGCCTCTCTTCGTCTCTTCTCCTTTTATTTCAGTTCTTTCTTTTCTCGATGGATTATCGATTTATTCTCATTTGCTTTCGACGCAGAAAACTGCTTTGAAAAAGTTCCTAAAAGAGACAATTCCAATTCCTGGAAGATTTTTAAGTAAACGGGAGACGATGTTTTAAGATGTCTTCTTTCGCCGTTTAAATATGGAAAATTTGCAGAACAATTTCATTAATGATTGTAGAAAAATTCCAGAACATGGAAAAGAGAAAACGATCTTTTCTATATTTTATTCCGGTTTCATGTATTTTATATAATTGTAGTTATGATAAAATACTTCATCGATTGATTAGGTTTAATGGCGTAACAGCAGCTAAGGGTAAACTGCGCCAGGAAAAGTTAAGCGCAGTAAAATGTAAAAAATAATAAAATAACCAAATATAACTATATACACTTAAATACATAGTATTTAAAAGGTAGCAAAAGAATAATGGTAAGGATTAAAAGTTCAAGTACTACCAAGGAGCAGTCTTAGAACACTAACAGCAGGAAACGGTAAGGTAAAAAAAAAAAAGAATGCTCTAAAAATACGTTTTACGTAATAGAAGAAAAATACAGAAAGCACCTTCATATTTCGACTAATTTGTATAAAAAGCAGAAAATGTAAATAGAAATGTCAGAACAATAAAATAGCACAATAAAATATTTCCTGGCAATTGGATAGAATTTGAAAAATATTCTACAGTATTGCCAGAATGAGGAGTTTTTTTTTTTTTCTCCAACCTAGCAAATCTTATCAAGATTTCAAACCGCTAGGATTTCTTGTGGAGATTTGGATGATTCCCATTCAGGTGAATTTCTTCATTTATCACGAGTCCTATCCGGACGTCTGTAATCTGACACCCCGTATTCTACACCTTACTGACATTCGCGAAATATCAATCAACCTTAATTATCAATAGTAATTAAATGTAAGGCTGGAGTCCAGATCATTTGCATCGTCATATTGCTTTTTTTTTTTTGTTTTGATTTGTTTTTCTTGTTATTATTAGTGCAGATAAAAATTAGTAAAGGAGTAACGAAAAGTAACATAGTCAAAGGAGAAATGGAGAAAAAACAAAAGTAATTTTAACTTATTATTTTTTTTTTTTTTTGAGAGAGTGAGAATCCTATAGTTGCTACTTTTCTTGAAAAGTTAAAAAAAAAAAAAATCATAGAGTAATAAAGTCACTAAGATTGCCTAAAGTCATTTACATAGTTCACAGTTAAATCAAGAAAACAACATTAAAGATCTGTCAGTTTAAATCGTTCTTTAACGTATGTTAAAAAGATAAAAGATCTTATTTCTATTAAAAGAAAAATTCTTTAAATTTTAGAGATTTGAATAGAATTTATTTTGAGGCAAATCTGTAACTTTTATCGAAGAAAAAAAAATCTGAAAAAATTAAAAAAAATATCAATAATTAATGTTAATTTTAATATTAATTTTTAAAAAATATGAAAATATATAAAAAAAATTAACATTTAAAAGAATTGTTTATTTTCTCTTACGGGAGTCTTGCTTTCAAGAAATTAAAACTTTCTATCTATCTCAATCGAAACGAGAGAATTAATGCTATGACCTATTTAATATAACTTCTATGGCAGGTTGACAAAATTGCAGATACCAAATCCTTTTTTTCCTAAATTTCCAAAAAATTATAACCCCCCCAAAAATTATTAAACAGCAATAGTACAACTTCTGTGTGTATGAATGCAATAAGTTAGATATGAAAGAAAAAACTTTACAAGAAAATTTATATTAGTCTTCTTGAAAAACGGCCAATCCTTTTTTTTAACTATTTTAGAGAGAGACAGTGGATGTATAAATGAGTTAATAAAGAATCAGCTATCATTGCTTAGAGGACTGAAATTGTAACTCTGGAATATCCATTTTGTGGACTGGAGAGGAGAGGGTGGAGACATCCTCATGTCCTCATGTTTTAAGCTGGGACATACAACCGCATCTTACCAAATTTGGAAGAAATCGCCTCAACCATTTTAGCGACGGATTTCGGGGGAAGGCGGGCCATTTTTGAGTGGTGAAAGAGGTGAAGATCAAAATAATTGACCTATACTTGAAGTAAGACTGTAAATAAGCTACATAACAAATTTTTTGGAAATCCGTCCAGCCGTTTTAGTGTTATGAAACTAAAAGAAATGAAATGTTCAAGTGAAATTATAAGACTACGCATGCTCAGTGAATTGCAATTTTAAAATGTTTATAGTTATGTTTTTGTACCCGTCAGCAACCGTTATTTCAAACACACACACACACACACTTTAGCCGTGAAGTCAACATATTCTGCCTAAAATTAACTGCTCTACAATCTCGGAGACCCCAATAAGATGGGATTAAATTTGCTGATAAAAGGACAAAAAAAAAAGGAAATAATGGCTACATAAAAGATTGCAATTTCACCAACTTACCACGTTTCTTGCTGAACCTGACATTAGATTCACAGTTAACTATATTGATTTCCCATTTACGAAGGGCATCCTTATGATCAGCTTTGCAATTTAAATTTATTTATTATCTAGTTTACGATTGACTAAACACAGGTCTCTGTGCATCAATAACGTTTTCTCCAAAATAAAATAAAAATTACTAAGAAGAAAATCAAATGAAATATACTAACAATTCTCTCTTACTAACAATTATCAGAGTACTGAGATTTCATGGATATATTTTTAATTCTGCAGAATTGTTAAGGGAAATTCCAAGTATATAATTACGTTGCCTTAACATTAACAGAGAAGAAAAACAGATCAGAGCAAAGCGATTAAAATGCCATTAAATGCAGAAAACAAAAAATAAGCATTGCAATTGAGATGAAACTAAGAATTAACTAGTAAGCTTGAGCTGTCAGATGCCTGTATAGTTGTTAAACACTGCAACAGGTCTGTAGATGAGAAGGTAATTGCCCATATTACCATAAAAGAATACTCTTTTGATATTGTCCTAATTGGATGGTTGATGAAAAGTCTGGTGTCAAAAATTGCCATCACAGAATTACCTAGATCTCTAACTAGGTACAGTAGGAACTGAGAAAACAGCATTGGCTATGGGTGCATCAACTTTGAGGACTCAAAAGGGGGATGGACACCAAAATAATCATTCTTATATTTTAAATGGACTATTAATAAGCATAAAACCAAATTTTGAAGAAATCAGTCATTTCAACGTGGGATTTCGGTGTCATTACAAAGAAAGATTTTTTTTTTAAGATATGGAGAGACGCAGACCAAATAACTTTGCCTAGATTATAAGTTGGACCATAAATAAGACCCTTACCAAATTTTCTGAGAATCCATCCAGTAGTTTTAACATAATAAGCATACAAACAGACAAATAGAAAATAAAAATGTTCATAAAACTCGGCACTAGGAATAGTAAGATTACGCATGCTCAGTTAATTACACAGGAAAATTGAATTTTTTTTTTATTTTTTTGGATAAATTAGAACTATCCTCGATTTGGTTAAACTTATTTTTAGAGATTCAGATTTTCGATAGTAGATACGACAATTGTTTATTTATGTAAAAGCTTCAGGAACTGAAAAATAATAATTCCGGTTAAAAGAAAAAGGAGAAAGACGTTGAAACGATATCTTTACAAGGAACCAAAGCGTCCATCTGTACCTGCATATTTCTCCTTTTCGACATCGGGAATCTAAATGGTCACATCAGCAGAGACAGAAAATTTGAAATTCAAATCGAAGTAAAGCAGAGATCAGGGCATTTTAGTTCAAGTCAATGCATTGTAGAATTATTAGACAGTAACGTTTCCAGGAATTTAAACCAATCTGAATAAGATATATTTTGTTTCAATGAGATTATAACATTTATATCTATTTTCATCACTGCAATACCAATGCAGTGACATCCTTATAAGGATTCATGAAATGTATTATTAGAAATTTAACTATCAGTAAAATACCTACAAAATATCAGAATTTCATATGGTTTTTATAATTTGGGAAATAAAAGCGAGATTATTGGATTCAATTTAAAAATTAGGAATTTGTTGGACATTAAATAAATAAGATAATCAAGTTTTGCAGAAATGAACTATTTTAATATTTTAACCTTTAACTGTATTAAAAAAATACTATATACAATGGGTATTTAAAGGTATTCAGGGGGGAAAAAATAGATCGCCGATTTAATTTTCGGAAGATACTGTAATTACACTAAATCCATCTTAAGAGGCTTTCCTAGGAATGTGATGGTGGAGGAGTTACGTGGTTCTAGCCGGTCTATCAAAGTAAAAAAAGGACAATAAATAAAGAAACCCGTTCTTTTTCCGGGTTTCTTTATTTATTATTATTTTTTAATTAATTTTTTAATTCTTTTACTTTTTAGACGCAATGGGAGGGGTTTCCAGTTCCTACAAAACCCATCCCCGTAATATCAACAGTATTTAACAAAATATAGTTATTGTGCCAACTTTGGAATACCCGCAAGGAGAGTACACAAAAATTGTTAAAAAGAAAATAAAAAATGTTCAGATCGCAAACGAGTTGTCATTCACGGTATATTGACAGCTTTGAGTTATCTTATAAATGTAGCAAGACAGAAATGTTAAGAGAATAATTAAAGAAAGAGTATTACAGAGCATACAGATGTAGAAGATGTAGTAATTCCGTATCGGAGCGCCTTTAGACCATCCATAAGATTCACTGTACTAGTATGTGTCCTATATGTAATCTGGCATTGATGGATGAACTGTGAATCGTCTATTGCCAGGGCATATACGCCGATCGATAATCACCTGTTCTTTAATTTCCGTCATTCTACATTAATGCCGTGGCTTCATTACAAAGGACCGCAAATATCCCACACTGGTAATATCCTGGCTTTCCGCCGATAGTCTGTTTCATATTCGTGCAAAGGAAAGATTCTACTGTACGATCTTTCCTCTATCTGCTGCACCATCTTCATTTACATTCGTAACTAGGATGGACGAAATTTTTATAATCAAAATTTTAAGTTTTCTTAATTAATAAATTTGTCGTTACAATTTCCTTAAGAGACAGTTAATGTCGTTTTCTCTAGCATATCTGCTTTCTTTCATTTGATAAGATTTGAGGAACCCAGGTTTCCTTCAAAAGAACAGCGTGGAAAAAAATTGAAAAATTAATTGAAAAGCTTTCAATTTTTGTGGCTTCATAAAAAGCTAATCTTTTAGCCTCTCTTCATAACACTCTACAAATGTGTCACTTAACTTCTGAACAGTTGGATGGAACTTCTTGAAATTACGCATATTTGAGGACTTGGAACTACGTAACTTTTATATTTGACATTTTCTCCTTATCGAAAAATCATTGCGAGAAGATGACAGAAAAATTCCATAAAAAAGCCTTAGAAACTAAATACGAATATTTATCGATGTATTAAATAAAGGATATTAATCCTTTTAGCCAATCCATTAATTCCCACGCGGTTAGTACGATTTAGTCTGCTTTACAGAACTTATATAAATAATGCTATTCACTTTTTTTTTTCAAGAAGTGTGTTTGTCTTTATCAGATATAATCTGAAAATAAATGTATGATTTTCATTTTTTGTAGTTTTGAAGGCTTAAAAACAAACAAAAAAATTGTTGCCTGAAATGAAACTTAAATTGTACTTTTGGACTCAATAATAAAATCAAAAGAATAGTATAATTTTAAACTTCAATTGTTCATGTAACTCGATTAGTATCTACAAGTAAAGGTATATTAAATGTCCTCCTTTCCTTATTATGTCTAGAAAATACTAGATAGAGCTAAGACAATATTGAAACAAATTTTACAAACACTAAGACAATATTCCCAATGTTATCTAACAACACTAGATACAGCATTGAGACAACATTAAGACAATGTTTCAACACTCAGACAACAGCACTGAAACAATTTTTCCAATATTGTCTAACAAGTATTAGACAGACAGCCGAAGCTTTATTCTCTGACTTTCATTAATGATGTTCTTGATATATAATGAATTATTGATTTCCGTTTGGATAATAACCATCTGATTACGAATTCCTCTGTCACTATTTCGCATTGTCACGTTAGGAGAAGTAATTGTTATTTGATGACTTTAGTTATTGCTGCGAATGCTCTGTTGGATCAATCACATAGTCTCTATTTCCTCTGAAAGTAAGTGCAAACATCTATTTCATTGTCATTTAAATCAATCGATTCCTGGAAAAAGACATTAAACCTTACTGTTTATTTTTCTTATCATTTATCGTAAATCGAAATATAAACTTTATGAAGTTTTATGATATTTGGTTTCATTTGAAAAACTTCTAAGAATCTGTACAACCCAAGCAAGAAAACTGTACCTATCTAGAACTTTATTTCTAATGTATTTTTTTGAGATTATTTATTTCAAATTATTCATTCTTGGTTAAAACAAGATAATTAATACTTTTAGACAGTGTCAAAAGCGAAACGGCCCCATAATAAACAAAATTTTATCGGACGCGACCACTTTTGACCCCCCAACTTCCGGTCAGGGAGTGGTCCTAAAGGTCTGATGTTTTGGACGTGGTCATTTACTTTTTGACGCTGAACACAATGGTGAAGGTTTCATTCTAATATATCTAACCGTTTGGCCACTACAGTGTGTGACATCCAGCAAGCATAAAAACATAAGCGGACCCCTTTGTTTTACAGGCAAGCTGTAACCTATGGGCCGCTAAAGAGAAGGTGTAACATGTTCACACCTCTCCACCACGTGCTCATTCCGACTTAGAATACGAAATTTGCTTCATGTCCAATCCTATAATTGTTGTGAAGCATTTGTGTCATTGATTTAAACTTAATTATCATTACGTTAGAGAATATTGGAGATATACGCGAAGGGTAAACAGTTTAATGAATAAGTCAGCCCCCTTGTATATTACCTGACCTCCATTTTCTAAGGCTTCAGAACAAGGAAATCACATGACCCAGAAAGGTCATACGTAACGCAACAAATTTTTAAAATTTTGATATCTTTATGGTGAATTTTTAGTTGGAAATGGTTTATTTTCCAAAATTCTTTGACATACGTGCAACTATGTACGGGTAATTTCAAATCTGCTTTAAACTAGAAAAAATACTTTTTCTTACATACCCTGAAATATTTTAATGAGTCATTATCTGCAGGAAACAATATAGCGCATTCAAAAGACAGTAAGGAAAAGAAAGTATTGTTGAAAAACAGTAAAAGTAATTCAGCATAGCATCTTAACTGCAGTAAAGGTATTAAAATTCAAAATAATTCAACTAAATTAACTAATAAGTAAGTATTTAATCCTGTAGGGATTGAGTCTACAGGACCGGAGAGAGTGTGTCAATTTTGAATAGGGGCGGTGTACATCAATGCTCTGCCTAAGCGGTTATCAGTTGATGAGCCACTAATCGTGATCGAACTTCTACAGGTCTTCAAATAAAAATTGGTGTGCATCAAGCACAATTTACTGATGAGTCCTTGATAAAAGTGCGATTGATTAATAAGATTTAATGCGGTTTCCGGATCAAATTTCGCATCCGCAAATATTTTTCAAAGTGGTTGTTTCTACGGAGAAGACAAAAAAAAGTGACCAGAATTTTCTACTGAAGACAAAAATTTACAAGACAATAATCTTCAAATGAATTAGCCCTAACCTTATTGCGCAAACTTTTAGTGGAGTACATATACATAATTCATCGTCAAAATCAAGGGAATCAAGAGTCGATGTCAGCTATTTTGGAATAGCAGAACAGCACTGGGAGTGTTAATAGGAGTTTGTATTTGAGGAATGATTTAATGGAAGAAAATTGCTCAGCTAAATTTTAATGATTCAACAGTGATTTCGCGACCGATGAATGTAGGTTTATCAATTTGTACAGAAGCTTGGTGAATCCTATGAATGAGAAAATGATGGACAAATGTGAGAAATCCTAAATAAATATTCCTACTCTTTACATTAGGCTGTACAAAATTTTATGGAAATCCGTTTCAGAGTAATGTGACGACAAATAGATAAGCAGGCGACAAAGATAAAAATAATATTAAATTGGAATAGCAATCAATCATGTAAATAATGTGTCTTCGGTAAAAAACAAAAAGTAATTTAAAGAACGGATATTACAATCACCTTATCTGGAGAATTTTGACGTAATGTAGTACTAATATTCCAAATTCGTTTTTACCTTAGGAAAAAACTGTAAATCTGGAATCATTATCATTCATCAATTATAAAACTTCAATTAGATGCCGATAATTTCATTAATAACTTATTAATTACTTTACCTTTCTATAAGTCTTAAAGGATTGATTTATTTTCTTGCAATGAGCTTCTTCCAACCCTCCCTACATCATCTGGCCCTCAAAAATATAGAATAGAGATTAATGAAAAGTAAATACACTTCTTGTTACTATCCTGGCTTCCTTTTTAAAATTGCAGCATTCAAAGATTTCTGTATAATTTTTTGCTTGGCTAACAAAGAAATTAACGTACATTAAAAGGAACTTAGGTCTCAACAATCATTAGTGGTAATTAAAACTCATTGCTATACATAATCCAAAGAAAAACAGAAATATTCTTAAGATCGATGTTTTTCTTAAGTGTAATTTGATATTAACAGTGCTAACGATTAAAAACACATATCTATTAATTAAAAGCATAAAATATATACAACGTTTCAAACCCTCATTTTATTTAAAAGATTGAAGCCAATATTGAGTAGGTCAGGTATTGGACTGGCATGCCGTCCTAGTAATACGATTGGAAATTTACTTAAGCATAAAGAAAAGCCCAAAAATAACAACGATGAGATTCTCAAAAAACAGGGAACAATATATGGGATAAGATGTAAAACGAACAATGGTCAAAAAAGAAATAACGCATGTCTATATATCGGTCAGACAAAACGCTGTTTAGGTAAGCGGTTAAATGAACATGACACCGCGGTTAAAAAAGAAAATTTAGCCTATCCTACAGCTTCTCACTGCAAAGCGAATAACCATCAATTAAACATAAATAGTCCTATTATTTTTGGAACGAGAAATAACGAATATTTGAGAAGGTTCTATGAATCTGGTACAATGAGGATTCAAAAAAGCTACAACCAAGACCTCTCTACTACCAATATCTTAGAATATGGTCTGTAACATCCAAAAAAAAAAAAAGGGAAAAAGAAAAAAGAAAAAAAAAATTCAGAGTCACACCAGAGGGAGACTCTGTATCCTTGGCAAATCTACGGTCATTCTTATCGACGACTCCAAACTTGGAGGATCAGTTTTTAATTTAGAAGTATGATACTTGATAAAGGACCCTGCAATAACAAGATGAGGGTTTGAAACGTTGTATATATTTTATGCTTTTAATTAATGGATATGTGTTTTTAATCGTTAGCACTGTTAATTATTATAACGACACGTTAAAGAGATTTAAAAAAAAAAATGTAATTTGATATCTCCAAGATTAAGCTAATAAGAAACAATATCAATTTGCAAGCTATCAAACGCTTGCGATGTCAAAGTGATTATTAATTCTCGCAGAACTCATTTATTCAAGCAAATTTTGTATTTTCGTCACGGCCTCCTTGGTATATCATTGGCATACAAATGGGCTTATAGGAAAGTTGTTGCTGCCTAAACTTATCAGAACCGGAAGTGCCAATTATGACAAGAGTATCATTCACTCTCAGTGTAGTCGAGTCCACTAATTTTGTCCAATTATCACTATTTTCCTGAAGTGGAAGTCAGATTTTTTCCTAACATTACAGGTCATGGGGAGTTCAATGACCTTACGACTCATGGGGCTTCGACTCCCGGTTTGGACTATTCAAGGCGTTAAACTGACACGCACACACTCGGATCGCTAAAATTACAATTTCAGAATATGAATATAATAAAGAATCAATAATGGGTTTAAGTAACAAAATATAGAAAAGGAACTTAAGAAAAAAAAAAAAAAGATTGTTGTAGTTCAGCTGTTTATTACTTACAGAATGAACTACTTACAGAATGGACTAATGATTTCATGAATACTTAATATCAATATCAACCTCTAGATCAATGAAAAGAAGCTAAAGTAACATCGTATCGAAATAAATATTTTTTTTTATTGAACTAGACGGCTACCCGTCGCTTTGCCATATGTTCGCATATGTAACGGAAAAAAAAAAAAAAAAAACTGAAACTAACTGTAAATAGCACAGTTTTATTTATTTACAAAAACGAATTACATTAAGTAAACTGAAACCTAAAAATTATAATAAATTAAGGTTTAAATTATAAAAAATATATGCAATAGAAAATTGAAATCCATTTGTAATTGTCGGAAATTTGTTGACTGGCAATGGGACTGCGAAATTCCATTGTTGTGGATAGCATCATCGACCATGCAACAATACTTATATTTCCAAGCAACGCGCGTGCGAAGTGAGAAATCAATTGATCACGCCCATAAATAATATTTTTTAATAATATATAATCTAACAATTTGATAGATGTTACATGAAATGAAAACATCGACATTTACTAATTTGGATTTTATTTTAGTTTATTTCAGCAGAAAGATATTTAATCGTTGCTAAGTTAGCTTTTAAAAAAAATCAACAAACAAACTAGAAAAAAAATATGTTTGTTTTGTAAAGCTCCAACCAACTCAAGCGAATTTCATAAATCACAGTTTATTTTTTTAAATTTCTGAATTATTATTGAATTTTGTTTTCAAGTTTTGTTTTTTTCTTGGAAACATGATATATGTTGTGTCTCAGTTCTTTCTATCAAAACGTTTTGCTTTACATCACAAATTGCGTCAAATGCACTGAACAATGATGTATGCCGGGGAAGGGATAGGGAAGTCACGCGCCCAGGGCGGAATGTTTGGGGGGGGGGGTAATTTTTTTTTTTGGTTGTATAAGTTCGGAAGGTTCGGTTATCTCGAATTGTGATTTTAGAAATGTGTTCACCCTGGGGAGAGGTGCGGCAAAAACTTACCGTATTTACTCGCGTAATTTACGCACCCCAATTTTAAGGGAATATCGTCTTGCCAATTTAAAATCTCCATATGTAAAAAGTAACTTTCTGAGAAAAACGCTATTTCATGCGTGCAGGACGTGCTATTACACTCTCTTTCTAAGATTTAGCCAAAGACAGCATTAAGTGATCTCATAGGAGGTTTTTTTTTTATTATTTTTTTTTTTATTACGGCGAGACATATTAGGAAAAACAAAATAGTATTAAAAACACTTCTGTGTTCATCAGGCACATAGAAGATTTTGATGAACAATTTCATGTTGACGGTCACTTAGGATATTTTACAAATGGGATATACCACAGCGAAATACAAAGATCTGCACATGAGAGATTTTTGTTCGGTACCTAATCGAAAACGTTATTCAAATATCTGCAAAATTAATTTACGATAAAAATGACATATAGGAGATTTTGAATTTGCAACGACGATACTTTGGATTTTTTTCCCCACATTATTTTCTCAGTGTTGAATAGTAGACTGGTCAGTTACAAAGGTAAAGGGAATTTACTGTTTCGGAAGGATTTTTTTTTATTTCTCGCGTAATTTACGCACCCCTACTTCAAAACGATTTTTTCTTCCAAAAAAGTGCGTAAAATACGCGAGTAAATACGGTAAGTGTCCCCCCCCCCCCCACAAAATTACTTAGATTCGTCCCTGATGTATGTTACACAATTTCAAACAGCTCAGAAATCAGTCTAGTGCTCTATGTAAAAAAATATTAGAAATTGAACTTAAAAATTGGTGCTATGTGTATTTGAAACGGAAAATATTAATTAGAAAACAAATTATTCACTATACTCCGCGTTTTCTTGGGCTTCCGAAGTAGTTTTGTGAAACATCAAACTACTGTTCGTTTTCGAAAGCCAGACCTGCCACTCGCCGACGATTCTACTCCACAGAGGGGTGATACGCTGAGATGGGCAATTTCCTAAGACCTGTTTGTTTTTAGTAGCACGCACGTGTATTTTCGGATGCTTACTGATTAGAATCTTTCTATCAGTTCTTTGCGTTCTATTTCGCTTGAATTCGATTGAAAATTTCTGTATTTATTCTTCACATGGCTAGTTTAAGTGGAAATAAAGCTTTCAGGAGTGGCACTAAGAAGATTTTACACAATATTATTAAATTTTGTGATCAAGAAGCAGAAAAACAATACTTTTCCATAATTCTTTTCCAAAAAGCGCAAACAGAACGCAGCTACTAGTAAACTAACACTGATAAAAAGTAAACATCCCCTCTATTTCTCCTCACCCTTATTTTGATGAAATCGAAGGAGACCTGACGCATGCGCAAAAGCGCTGAAGGTTCTCTTAACCAAAAACAAACAGTAAATAAACAGTAGAATTGTACTGTTTATAAACAGTAGATAAATAATTTCAGTTTTGCATCGCGTAATGGGATCTGAGCATTCATTCATAGAAGAGGAGAAGGAAGAGATCAATTTGAGAGCTAGGAAATGGGTGATCAAAAGTAATCTTATATTTTAAGTTAGACCTATATAAGCAAACTAAATTTTAAAGAAATCAGTCCAGCCATTTTCGCGAGGGATTTCTGAGTTATTAAGATGGATGAAGAGGTCGACAGCAAAATAAATGTGCTGCTTTAGTTGAATCCTACACATTTTAAGGAAATTTTAAGAAAAGCCGTTTTAATGTGATTGCATAAAAAGATTTGATTCCAGCAACGGAATCAATTTTCGAGCGTACATCTGATGAGTATAAACGGATCCGAATCAAATTTGATCAAAACCTATTCTCAGTGCTATTAGCGATCCTGGAAAATTTGGATTTGGCTCAAACTAATTCCCAATGCTTAGCTTGTACATGTATAAAGACTAGGTTTACGCTTAGCTCTCCATTGCGTATAGTGAAGATTGAACAGCATTTGGAAAATCTATTTTGAGGACTGGGTAAGGATATGGAAATCAACATTATCATGATCATATTTTGAATTGCACCAAAAGCTAAGAGTGGTAATGGAATTTCTTCCAGTCGTTTTTGCATGATACGCTTACAAACAAATATATAGAGAAGAAAAATATTCAAATGGAATAGTAACACTCGTATATTTAGTCAATTATTTTCTCAAAAGAAAATTATCTCAACAACGAAAACTTTCACAAAACACAAACTGAAACTGAATGTGAGAATATACTGTGTTTCTCATTCGTAAGGTTCATATTTCGAAATTATATAATATTAAACAATATTGCTAGAGAAAACCTGCAACACTACACTATCAGTTTAAATTACAAAAATAATTTCACTAGAGCAAGTTCAATTAAAACCTGAAATATTTTTTTTTTATTGAAATTGTTATTACGGAACTGATTAGCCACATTTTTGCAAACTTTTCATCTACGGATTCAATGTCAACAAAGATAAAATGGCGCTTCCTTGCCTAATATTCATCTACTATAAAAATTTAACTTTGGGAATAGAGCTGTTTAATCTTTCTTGATCGAATGCAATGGACAATTCGGACTTAACTTAGGTACACGCTCAGCTATCCATTGCTTAGAGGACACTGAGGGGGTCCGTTTCCGGGGAGGGGGAGTAGGGAGACCGAAAAAACATACTATTTTAAGTTGGATCACAAATGAGCGATCTACCTAAAGAAATCCATCTAAACAACGTAAGTTTAACCGACGGATTTTGGGGTCATTTTTTGAGGGATGAGAGGGATAGAGACCCAAAATGTTTTAAACTGGACCACAAATTAGCTACGTAACAAAATGTATGGAAATCCATCCAGTAGTTCTAATGTGATGCGTATGCAGATAGACAAGTGGAAAACAGAAGGAAAAAATATTCAAGTTAAGTGAGGGACATCAGCTCAGCAAATACATATTAAACTTTTTATATGTATTTTATATAATACCTAAAGAATGTAAAATCAAGGAACACTGTCCTTAGTTGTACTTCGTATAACCTTAGCAAAATCGCAAAATCGAAGACGAATTGAGGGGATTGAAGATTCCATTCACTAGTTCTTTATTTAATTGAATCTTGTTTGCCTTCTGGTCTCAGAACTCGAGCCTTCCAGAAAAATCGTTGTTTCTTATTGATCCACGGTTTTCATTTGTAGTTTTTCTGTGCCATAAACTCCTAAAAAGAATCGTTAAGACAATCACTGCTTTCTGGCAACCAAATAAAATCAAAGAAGTAATTCACAGTAAAAATCAAAGGTCGATTGAAAACATTTCATAAGTGTTAGCAAGAAATGTATAAGTTATTATATCAACTTCTGAATAGTCGTATGATAAAATGGTTCTAAAAATTGATAGTATGCAGTTTAAGTCATCATTACCTCTTCAGATGTATGTAGTTCATCTACTTATTTACCAAGATAAAAATACCTGCAGCAGTAATCTCGATATAGATTTCATTTGTTACAAAGTTAATAGTATTTAAATTTTCTAATATTTAATTTATATTAAACCTTCAAATATTGCTTATCATGGAAGGCCAACAAAAGTCTGTCCAACTAAAATCAAATCAGAGAGAAGTAAAACTCGTTTAGTGTGTATGGCATAGTTCATAAGCCCCGCCGTCTCTTCTGAGACTTGTTAAACATGGCGTCAGCTGTGGATTCTCAGCTGAATTCGCAAAATAAACATCAACAAACAACAGTTTTTCATGGTGTTTCCGGCAAAACAATCCACAACTAAGCACGGCAGATTATAAACAATGCGTACGTGCATTTAAGACGTTTGCAGATGAAGAAAATAAAACAAAACTCTAGGAAGCTAGCACTGATGCAATAAGCAGAGGAATTTCAACTGTCCGCAGAATTGTAATTTTAAATTTCATTTGACGTAAGCAGTTCTTTTCATAACTTCACTTCAATACATTGAGCTCGTAAAACATCCTAAATATTAAATTAAAAACTCATTTATTATAAAGAAACCAAAATGAATGAAAAAAAAGTAAATAAAGGAATTTGAAAAATAAAACGTAAGCTCGGTGAAGAAACTATACATTTGCTTAATTACTAAGCAAAAGACCAATTTTGCCGGCGGTTTTCATCTGAAAATGGGTGTAGCCCATTTTTCTCTCATTATAACTCTCATTTTCTCTCTATAAAGATACCCTTTTGTTCATTATATAAAAGTTCAATTTTGATATATATATTAGTACAAAAACCTTCGATACAACCACATTAGTAAAATTTCAGGTCCGTCGTTAAATAATTTTTCAGTTATCTTAACCTCAAAATGACAGACGAACTTGGAAATTGTGATCTACAATTTTGTTTTCTAATCTTTATGCAATGCAAACCATGTTAATTGTCATTTCTGAACATAGATCAAGTTTTTAATACTTAAGAAAATATGCTTCCACTTGAATTGAACAAGAAGTAATGAAGAAATTAAAACCTAGCTTACTTAAAATGTAATTCCTTAAAAATTAAAAAAAAAAAAAACCCGACGAAAACGACAAAAACGAAAAACCTACATTTCTTTTACAGTATTTTCAAACTGTATTAAAAGAAAAAAACATTTTTTTGGCTTTACCAAGTTCCTTTATTTATGTATACATATATATATATATATATATCATCAGATCTTTTATACACTGATGGCCTTAAATTAAGGGATCTTGCAGAATGAACTGTTCTGGTTGTCCAGTCGGAACTGTTCTGGTTGTCCAGTCGGAACCAAACCTGGTAGGCGGGTGCGGAACCCGTTCTGTCTGAATAAATACAATTCAGAAATGCCACCTGTGTGGTTGCAGTGCGGGTCACACAGGACGAACTGTGTGACAGTTTTGGTCACAGTACTGTACATTACTGTATGTCAATTGTTAGCCATGCCCCATTGTGTCCATTTGGACCTGTAAATGAGAGGTAGTGTGATAGGGCGTCTTGAGGCAGCCAAACACAAGTGGAAGTGTCTCGTGTACTGAACTTGTCAACCATCTCTGGCTTATGGAGACGTTTCCAGCAGGATGCAAATGCTGCCCGACGCTGTAGCAGAGGACGTCCACATGTTACCATACCCCGGGAAGACGGCTGTCTGTCGCCAAACGGCCATACGGAATCACCAAAGCACGGCACGCCACCTTGCCAGGGAGCTGGCAGCAACAACACAGACTACTGTATCCAGACAAACAGTGTACAGGCGACTCCATGCAGTTAGTCTGTAAGTCTAGATGAGGTGCATCCCCTTGAGCCAAGCACACCGAAGGAGACGCTTGTTGTGGTGAATTGAACACGCACCATGGACACAGGCACAATGGAGCCATGTCATGTTTTCTGATGAGTCCCGGTACAGTCTACATTGTAATTCACGACGGATTCGCAAGGAACCAGGGCCAATCTTGCCAACATTGTCGATCACGACTGGTGCGGAAGTGGCGGTGTGATGGTGTGGGCAAGCATTATGCTAGGCTCTCGTACACCACTGCCCATCTTAGACAGAGGCTTCGTAACTGCTTAGTTGTACCAGGACAATATCCTTCACCAATATGTGCGATTTTTCAGAGGTGCTGCTGGTCTAAGAGTTTCTGTTCATGGACGAAAACGCCCGTCCGCATCGGGCTCATATGGTGGACAACATCCATCGTTTGGAGTAGCCTGCACGTTCCCCGGACCTGAATTCAATCGAACATCCATGGGATGCTCTCGGAAGACGTTGCTGGACGCATTCCACTAGCACGAACTCTACCCGAACTGAGGACAGCATTGGTTGAAGAGTGGGATGCAATCCCCCAGAGTTCGCTTGATACTCTGGTGTGTAGCATGCCAGCACGTTGCATTGCCTGCGTAGCTGTGAGGGGTACGATACGTTCTGAACGCTCTTTATGCCTTCCACAAACACCTGGATAGTACTCCAGGTGCTTCTACCTCAATGACGTTCGGACATTTTTATTTCTTCTATTAGAGGCAGTGCTGCCACCTTTACTTTTTTTGTGGAGATGGTACCATCTGCATCCCCTACCAAGTTTGGTCCTGACCGGACAACCAGAACAGTTTATTTTGCAAGATCCCTTAATTTAAGGACATCAATATATTTAATATAACTATGAATAGTAACATTGAAGAACAGTGCATGGATATGATTAGGATGCCTATTCAATAAGTTATTTTATATTGCTAGAATGCGTAAATAATTTACATCATAATTTATAGTTGTATTTAATAATACTTAGTGAAAATACTAAAAAACAATTGGTTGAAAAAATTCAAAACTTTTCAAAAACTTAAGGATATTTCTCCCGAAATCAGATAACAAACTATCTCAAAAGACAATTCTGCGGCAATTTGTACAGTTACTTTCTTAGAGTTGATCCCAGCTCAAAAGCCAGAGGATCAAAATGTCGACAATGAACTTGATTTGCAGACTAATTTTAGTTAGAAGACAAAGCAAAAATCCCGTTTTTCTGTACAGGACATCGCTAACTTCCCCGGATAGCAAGCAAAGATGCTAACTCAAAACAAAACCTAAAAAAAGGGAATAAAAAATTAAAATATAAGTTTACTCAGATTATTTCTGATGATTTTTAAAAATCTTCTGATGATTTATCACGTCGCATAAAATGTTACAAAATAACTTATAAAAAAAATAATTATTAAAAAAAAAAACTAAATAAAAAAAATAATTGAAAACTACATGAATTTTTAAAAGTTAACTAGGCTATTATTCAATTAATACAAACCGTTGCTGAATTCAGGTAAGTTATTGACCTTTATACACTCACTTCCAAAAGTTAAGCACGGAGCGGTAAAATGCGAAAAAAATGGACAAGTACTTCTTTGATTGACATGAAATGCTGCAACTAAGTAGCTGTATGTTTATTCATGAAACAAAACAAAGAATTACGTACAGAGATAAACAAAATATTGAATTTTCATAAATTATAAGATGACGTCGTATTGGCGTCATTAACAAAATGATGTTTAAATTCAAACCAAACAATAAAAACCGACATTAATAGGGTATGTGAGCACCCCTCATCTGCATACAAAGTTTACAGCGTATGATCATGCTTGTTATGAGGTGATCAACCACCGCAGGGTCCAGTAATCGCCATTCCTCCTGTAGGGCAGTTTCTAAAGCTCTGAGAGTGGCTGGAGGTAGGAAACGTCGACATACAGCACGGCCGAGGGCATCCCAAAGATTTTCAATTGGATTAATGTCCGACGAGTAAGCCGGCCACTCCATAAGCGCAATCCCCTCACTCTCCAGAAAGTCGTCAACGATGGCAGCTCTATGGGGACGCGCATTATCGTCCATTAAAACGAAAGAAGGACCAACTGCTGCAGCGTACAGTTTCACAATGGGGTTAGGGTTTCATCTCGATAACGTACAGCCGTCACAGAACCTCGCCTGTTAGTGCAGGTCGGTGCGATATCCCGATGAAATCCCTGCCCAGACCATAATGATTCCACCGCGGAATGCGTGATGTTCGGTGATGTTCTGGGGCCGATTGCGTGTGCCTTGTTCCCTCCAGACCCTTACACGCTTATCATCGGGTTGCAGGGCAAATCTGGACTCATCTGTGAACATAACGTTACCCCGATCAGATATAGTCCAATTCACATGCTGGCGGCACCGCTGTAATCGTGACCCTCTGGATTGGACGGATAAAGGAACACAAACTCATGGTATCCTGGCGTACAGACCATTCATGTGTATCCTTCGACGAACAGTCGATATAGTGGCAGATATAGTCTTACCAATGGCCGCTGCAACCATAGATGTCACATGTGTGGAGGTCGATCTTCGATTCCGCTTGCCTACAACAACATATATCGATCTTCCGCGGGGGTCGTAACCCTTGAACGACCGGCTACAGGTCTTCGGACAACTGTTTGGCTGGTTCGGAATGGTTTCCATAATTGTGAAATGACGGAATGATGAACGCCGAAGAAACGAGCAACATCTGTTATAGACTGTCCTGCTTCAATGCGTCCGACAGCCCGCCAGCGCTCAGAATCTTCCATTCGTCTTCTGGAAGCCATAGAAACACGTCTAGCTTGAAAACAAATCGTACGAATGTTCTAAACACCTTTCATCAGCATTTACGTGCAACTCCTGTAACCCTTCACAATGCTGGCTTCTTATACGACTGCCTGTTTTGCATATTTTTCGACACGAAACAGTGATTGGCTGTTACCTATTAGAATCATACTTTCTTCTACCTTTGCAGCAAATTTCAGCTTCTTTAATTCTGATCTCTTACGGAAATTAATATTTTTCCTCTCCGTGCTTAACTTTTGGAAGTGAGTGTAATAATCATAAATGTTATTTTCACCTGTAGCTTAATAATATGAAATTGAAAGGAGTATTCAATAAAATTAAACAGCAAAACCAAAAAAAAATAATTTATTGATGACGTAATTACGATTTTCTTTTTTTATTTTATTTATTAAGTCAAAATTTTCCAAATAAGTCTTACTTTTGTATGGTTTTGTTGTTTGATATTTCATTATAAACTATTTATTTATTTACTTTCTTTATGTATTTACTTATTTATTTCCTCGTTTATTTGTTTTTGTTGAAATTCCTTGTATGTAGTTCTGTAGTTTTTATTAAGAATGTTTTATCTTTCTTTTCTAAATTTACATTCTTTATTTTCTTTTCTTTGTTTGCCTTACCATTTCGTAACTATGTTTCTTATTTTCTGTCTCCCATTTCTGTACTTTAAGCCATTCTTATGTAATGGTGGATTTTTAATATTAGGTTTTGGAATTCTTGGAATGTTAGCAGATATGTGCTGATGCTGATTTGGCCAGAATACCCTCTAACGATTTGTTGGTCCAGAGTTGCTTCAGTTCAGTAAATCTTATCTGCAAAGCCTCTTACAACTTAGGTTTCTTATTTTAATTCTAGATTCACGACTATAAAACAGTTTACCGTTCGCTCATCATATCTTACTGCTTTCATTGATTGTTCTGTACTAATTCCATATTTACTTTCATAACAGGAAGTTATGGTTTAATTGCATGCTTATGCAAATGGCCTATAATGAGAATATATGTGCTTTCTAAACAACGTTTGAACCGGTGAACTGGTTTTCTTTACAAATCACATGCTAATTTGTGGAAAAAATTCCTTGTTATATTTAATTTCTTTTTTCATTTTGATCAAGGGATTGTTGAAATGAAATAATATTTTGAGGTTCTGAAGAACTCAGATCAAATTGTAAGTTCTGAAGATTCTGAAGATCTTCAAATTTCTTCGTTTTCGAGTCAATCTTTGATATCATCACACTTTTGAATTATTTATATTTAATTTATATCTACATAAACTAGGTAAGCACACAGCTATCACCGCGTAGTCTCATTCAGTGATGTTGGGGCATAAATTTGGTAGATGGTAGGAGAGGGGGAAACCAAAATATATGTTTAAAGTTGAACTGTAAACTACCTACGTACCAGATTTTGTGAAAATCCGTTCAGACGTTTTAGCATGATGCTCCAGTAAAAAGACCAACAAACAAACAAAGGAGGAAAATGTTCAAGTGGAATAATAAGATATCGTATGATTAATAGAATAATCGATTGTATTTAAGATATAAACTTGGATGATGAGGGATTTTTTCCCACTCTGGTTGAGATTGACTTAATATTTCTGCTCAGCAGATGTTGAATGTTACGTGGAGTTCAGCGCTGTAGCTTCATCAATGTTTTCGAGAAGTTAATTCCGTAGCTCCCTTCCACGAAACATTGAGGAAACCTATAACGGAGGAGAGTTGACAGTGAAGGCCTAAATAGAAAAGACTTGTCCTTGGGGACATGTTTTTAATTTTCATGTGAGGACACGGAGGGCTGGGGGATGCTTAGGTTAAAAGTGAGAGGAAGAAACCATTTGCTTTAAAATACGAAGAAGGAGAAAGATGGAGTGAAAGAAAAACAACAAAGAAAATTTTATAAATTGAAAATAAATAAATAAATAAATAAATAAATAATTGAAGACAAAAATGCGGTAATTGATGAAGTAAAGTTAAAAACTCACTAAGTTTTTTTATATTTGATGTAGATTTTTCTTCATACTTGAAATTAAAACAAAGCTCCCTGATTCTGTTGCCTCTCCATCGACAGAAAGCAATTTACTGAATAATTGTTGATTGCTGCGGGTCCACAGGCGAAAAATTAAGACGCCCAGGGAGCCACTAACCTAAATCTCCCTTTGCTGACATTTACACTTAATCAGTAGACTTGTCTGATAATGAGATGTACCAACGATGGAAGAGTGGAGAACTGAACGATCGCTGGAGCAAAACTATTTCAAAAAAATAATTAAACACAAGGAGGCGAGTCCGATACTTCCAATGGAAATGAAAACACAGACGGAGGTTTTCTTCTCCTGACGACGGGTTCTTTTCTTTCGGGTGATTAAAGTTAAGGATAAATTAGCTTTTGAATCTAAGGGGAACTAGTCTTCTGACATCAAGTATCCTTATCTCCTGTGCTGCCCTCTAACGCGCACTTAAGCTTTTAAGGAAACAAATTATTGACTACAGGAATATACTTCTTCAAGAAAGTAAAGAAATCGGGAGAAAGTTGTCCATTAGGATTAGTGCACATAAGTTTAAAACATGACTTTTGTCCTTCAAATGACATGTCTCAAACTTTTAGAAAGGCAGATAAATAGGAAGAACATAACAATAAAAATTTTGTTATCTTCTATCTCAGATATGAAAATAAGAAAAGATGGGTTTTCACCATCCAGAGAGGCAGAGTGCTATAATTTTTATTTAATTTTTTTATTTAAAATTTTAAAATTTTATTTAAAAAGCTGGCCTGGTAGCTCGACCGGTTTCCGAAATTAGCTAAGTTTGAAATCTATAATATGATATATATTTTTATGTTTTCCCTCCCTTCCACTCCGTCCTAATCAGCAAAGAGACTTTCTCCTCCATCTCCTTTGAATTGTAGCGCTCTTTCCGGTTCTCTCTCTTATCCTGTGGAAAGCAACGGGAAACCATCACAGAACCATCGAAAGAACCTGTATTGGCTGTTAGTGTAGCAGCAGGTCCAGAAATTCAGATTATAAAAGTCGTACTTTGTATTTCAAGGTAGAAATAAGTTTGCAGCACATCCCTAAAAATCTCCAAGACCAGATTTCATCAAATCTATCAGTCGTTATTAAGTATAATAACCGGGATCGTCATTATATGCATTCATCACTTATACAAGCTCAGGTTTCATAGTGGAGACTGAGAATACAATGATGCAGGGAGAAGAGTTCAATTTTTGAGGACTGTGGTGGGATATCTCGCTCACATTTAAATTGGTCCATTAATAAGCATCGTATCAAGTTTTTTAAAAAAATCAGTCCAGGCGTTTTATCGATGGATTTAGGGGATCATTCTTGAGGGAGGGAAGGAGTGGAGACCACAATAAATCTCCCTATGCTTTAAGTTGGACTCTAAATAAGTAACGTATCAAATTTCAAGAAAATATGACGAACCATTTTAACTTGATGCGAGTACAAACAAACAAATAAAAGAAGAAAAGTCAAGTAGAATAGGAAGAGTGCGCAACCTCAGATATAACATAGAAACATATAAAAGAAATTTATTTAAATGTAGCAGGATATGTAGATAGCCAAAGTTCATTGGAATACTAGTATTATGGATTCCCAATACTGGGTTTGTCTTGGACCGACAAATGAAAAAGATAAAAAATTACTTCATTGACAGTAATTTATTAACCTTGGAAGATATTAGAGGCTCCAAATATAAAACAAAAAAACTACCTCAATTAGGCAGTAGAGATCGATCTGCAACATTAAATCTTAGTGGTGTGCACAGCTGGTACAATCTGATCCTTATATTACAGAAACCAATCCATCAAGGTCCTCATTTATCACTTTCAAAATATGGATGTCACTTCCATAAAGATCACGTGATTAGATATATCTTGCCACTTTTGACGAGAAATACTGATCTTCCGAAACCTCACTTGTTACTCTATTGATAATAACGAATTATGACATAGTTTAATTTTTTTGCAAAGTTTTATTCGTAAGTTACATCTTTTTGTAAAATATATATTGTTATTTATCAATAAATGATGAAGTAAAAAGAAGCTTTCTTTTTTCATTAATACGAAGCTCCTGAAATAATTTATTATTTTTTTTTTAGATTACATAGCGAACATCTATCTTTAATTTCATGTTATAATCTCTACTGAATACAAAAAAAAATAGAGATTTTCCATTTTCTGAAAAAAAAAAATGAATTAAATCCACAATATTTACTCAACTTGTCCAAATCAGATTAACTTTGAATCGTATCAAGCTATGTGCAATAGATTAGCTAAAAAGATAATTCCCATTATGAAAGATATTATGTAGAAATAATATATAAATCTAAACGTCTAGTTTGCCTAGATGAAACCTGATGGTTCTTAAACTTTTTAATGTGTTAAATTATTTTTTAGAATATCGTAATTTGTATGTTAGCCTTAATTTTTTAATACCAACCAATATATAAATCAATCATGTGCTTGAGTTTTTGTCTCCTTCTCGTACTAATTTCTCGACAAAGACCTATTTGGAAAAGATTTCAGTTGGATCGTCCCTAGTCCTCGAATATCCAAGCCAAATTTCAAGAAGATATTTCCAGTGGTTCAAAAGCCACTGATTTGATGATCCTCACGTTCCTATTGGAAAATAGGCTTATAAGTAGTATTCATTTCTCCAAGAAACACAAATTACATAGCAATCTCTAATTCAACTCTCACAGGGTTTCAAGAGTGTGATGAGATTCATTTAACAAATATAGATATGCACATGGGATCCTACATACATAGAATCAAAAATCTTTCAAAAACAGGAATATCATATATAGACATTATTGTAACCTCGTGGTAGCTATCTTTAAACGAACATTTGCAATATTTTCTAATATTCTAATGGATGCAAAAAAGGGGTTATAACAGAAAAGTTATAAAATGCATGTTTAAGTGGAAGTACGAATATACGTCTGGATCAAAATGATCTAAAAACTTTTTCTGATAAAACGCTGAAACTTCAGTTTAAGGTTCTTAAAGGAAGATAACTAATTTTGGCACCAACAGTTAAGAAGCGTTGGGCCAAACATCTCCCAAAACTCAATGACTTCAATTTTTACGATATCTGTGGAAAATAAAATAAGGACTCGATTTCCCGTCTTATCAATTCTTATTTTTTCCAGTATGGTTTTAAGGTTTGTCTTATTTTCTTTCTTCTCTATTTCTTCTCGCTTTGATCAATAACTGTTTATTATTTATGATTCGCTTAGATATCAATTTTATGCATTGAGGGGGTGTAGAAACCAAAATAAAAGTGCTACGTTTTAAATTGGATCATAAATACTCTATGTGCCAATTCTTACAGATATGCGTCCAGGCGTTTTAGAGTGTTGAGCTTACAAACAGACAAGTGAAGGAGAAAAAAATGATCATGTGAAATAAAAGATTTCCCATTCTCAGTCAAATTATTCAAACTGATCAAGTAAAGTAGGTCTGTGAAGTATTGTTGTTCGACTTGAACACTGTTGGTTTTCTGCTCGCCTGTCTGTCTTTCTGTACGTTCATCACGTTAAAACGGCTGGACGGATGTTCAGAAAATTTGGTACATCGCTAATTTGCGATCCAACTTAAAACAAGAGACCCAATTATTTTGATCTCCATCCCTCAAAACTTACCTCAAAATCCCTAAACTGAAACGAGTAGTCGGATTTCTTTAAAATTTGATACAATACTTTTAGGATCCTACTTAGAACATGAACACAATTATTTTTATCTCCATCCCTTCCAGTTCCCAGCGCTTCCAGCGCTATATGCTCAGTCTTTACTAAACGAAACACAACACAGCCTATATCTAGTTAATTTTTCATCAAGTTCTAGCGTGATTTTACTTTGCGACTATTCCAAATTGGCATGCCAAACACGGACTCCTAAAGCTATGAAATCCTTGTACAGGTCTTCTCCATTCTTTTATCCTTGTTTTCTTCTTCTACTTGCTTGTTCGTAGCATAATCAAGGTATTACTCCGTATGATGCCATTCTAAAACCTGCCTACTAAAATATATATGCATTGAAAAAAGCAACAACATTTTGCTTATTCCTTCGAATGGAAATAGATTCCGGGTCACCTGAATACTGAATGTCGATGTTCACCTGTTTCACCATTAACATTTACGAAACATAGAATAACATTCACGTATCATCAATTATTATCTACCTACTTTTGGCAATCCTGACAACTGACGCAAGTACCAAATTATATTTACTTGGATAAGATTCTCAAGGGATTCCTTGCTGTCCGCTTGTTTGCTATCCATTGAAGAACATTGGGAATTCATGAAAAGCGAACAGACAACAACAGGTGGACGCTTTTAGAATGGAAGTAAGACAAAATCTCCCGAGAACTTGAAAGCCATCGATTTTAGGATTCAAATATTGGACCACTGCCAAACTTCCACGTGTGTCAACGACAGCGGAACCAGATGTCTAATTTCATTCCGTCTTGGCGCACTACTGATAACGGCAGAGTCTCAGTTAATAGCATTTGACAGTATTTTCTCCTACTATACGATCTCAAATGACAGGCAAGTTTTAGAAACTATAAAAATTATTCTTCTTACAAGATTTCATGCTACGATATAATATTGATATTTTTCAAATTTACAAGCCTTATTACAATTTTATCTTATAATGTTACACTACTTGTTAGCCTCTATTTATTCAAGTTAGGTTTACCAAAACATTGAAACCTTGTGTTTATGTTCCGTAATAACTAATGAAGCACTAGATTTATCTTCTCGAAAGCTGACATAGTTATTTAAAGGTCAGAGGAGCTCCAACTTTTATATTTGAAATTAAAATTATTTAATTTCAAAATCAATCAAAATTATCATTCATTTATTAAAACAACCTAAAACTATTTATTGTGGAAAGCTGAAACTTTGCTCTACAATGAAATAGAAAAAATTGTCAGACGGGTAGGTCAGATATTCTGGTCAATAAACACATATTTGAGACTTTAATGATTGTTGAATATTTGCTGTTGTTGTCGTACATTTTAGACCTTTAGATGAGGATCAAAATACTTCCAAACATCCGAGTCTTCTTATTGCCACTATTCGCTTCTATAAATAAACAGAACAAACAAATTACTGGCCTACAATAAAATTGAACTATTCACCTTCTTTTATGTAGCAATTTCGGATCTTAATGTGCAGGTGACTGAAAGTTGACTCGCCAACTATATCTCGTTTTACTTATTTTTTTTTTTTTTTTACCGAAGATCAACTGCAGCTTAACTTTAAGCCTAAATGGAAGCAAAAATAAGCTCTTCCCTGGGGAATCATGTTTCTCATTATTTTTGAAATCAGCTGAGCTCTCAAGACATGTCAACCCTGCTAACTAAATTGGCTTAGATTAGCTCACAAAGCCATCATTAATCATACCATTGTAAACATCGTTAGCAATGGATTTTGAATAGTGCCGTGTTATTCGAGACGTAAGATTTATTTTTCTGGAAAACGGAAAAATATTCTAATTATCTTCAGAAATGATAATTTAATAATTCCTGATTATGTCTAAAATGTATCAATTAAAGGAATTTATCTAATTAGTTTTAAAAATTCTAAATCTTAAAAGTATCATTCATTTTTTAGCGGAAACCAAGAGATGCCTGTGTTCAAAAAATGTCTAATCAAGACATAAAAGACTGCAGAAGAGCTTTAAACTATCTATTAATCGAAATAAGATGTTTTAATGATATACAGTTCTCTGTTATTTTATTTTTTTAAATAAAAAATGCAATTGTTGTATTATCTCAAAAATAGCAGCTTTTATTTTAAAAGTGAGCACTTATCTTAAGATTTGAGGTTCAGCCATTCGTCTATTTCCTGTTTCTTTGCAACTAATTTTCTGCTTCGTCTAATGTTGGCTTTTGGGCTGTTCTCATTGCAACAGGTTCAGAAGAACAAGAAAAAGAACAAGACGACGATCATGGTTTAAAAAATAAATTAGAATTTAATTTATTTTTTAATTTTCTAATTAGATAAATAATGAGGATTTCATTATCTACTTATTTAAATCGGATTAATTTAAACGAATCAAATCCAGGGTAGTTATTAAAAGGATTCAGTAAGAAATGGAAAATCAAATTCTGAACATAAATAAGCAGATCACGCCTTTGACTTTGTCATCAGAGAGAATCCTGCTTTTCATGCCTATCTGTCTGTCATCAAGGAGTGTGGATCGGGCTGATGAGTCCCAAAACAGAACGAAAAGGCCGTTCCCGATTCCCTCTGATGACAAACTCAACGGTAAATGTGTTTATTTCTGTGCAGTCTTTGGTTTTTCATTTCTTAATAATTTAACGTGCAGAAATTGTATATGCAATTTAATAATAATAATTTAACGTGCAATGAAATATCAACAGAAAACAAGATAGAAATCCATTGTTTAGAAAGAAATGTTTTTCTATGGGAATTTTTATAATCTTCTCGCGTTGATATCTGGAAAATGACTCAGACAAAATTAAAAGCAGAAAAGTTAGATCGTCCCTCTTGTCCTAAAATGTGAATGCTAAATTTCAAGAAGACTCATCCAACGGATGAATCAAAAGTTGATAGCAGATAAACACACAACACAAAGACCCATTGATTTGATGAGCCTACTTGAAAGATTCAGTAATATTAAAGCAGAGTAGCAGTAATTAAAGAAGATATTGAAGATATAAAAAATAAATCACAAAACTGGATTAGGCTAAATAATTGTAATTAAATGATCTTCACCATAACAGCAATTAAATATCTTTTTTATATATTTTTAACTGATTAAGACATTTGTTCACTTTTGACGAAACAGTTTATCTTAAACTTGACTTATTACTAAATTTATGCCTGTAAGTATATAACAATTATTCCAATTCTGGCTGTGTTCAGCAAAGGTATTTCTATTCTAATCAGTCACATCACATAAATTCGTTGAAATAAACATCCCTAGAATAGTTCCTTAAATTACAGTTTAAAATATATTGGTTATTTGATCACTATCATTTTTTTTTCCTTTTCTTTTTTAAACAATTAGAATTAGACATTGCACATGCCTTTTTACTTCTTTATTGTTGTTGTTGTTCTTACAACAATCTTGTACGATCACGATCTCACGATGACTATTGTAGAATTGAAATCTGAATTTGACTTTTCACCACTCTACTAAAGTGCACTAAAAATAGTATATAGATTGTCCATTAAATGTATCCATGTTTTATAGTAAAAGTGCTTTATAGTTTAAGTGAAACAAGTTTTGTATAAACATTACCAATACAAATTGCAATGTATAACAATAAAATTTAAGTAACACTGCTATTACTTGGTGCGGCTTTATTTATTAAATAAGTTATCCTAGTTATCCATTATAATACAAAAGTCAGGTACAAAAGCCAATACCACGATACACCATTGCAGTGGAAGCGATGAAGCGTTGGGTCGAGGTATGATATTCGTTCTCAGCATAGTTCATTCAATGTAGACAGACCCCCTCCTCCAAATTTTGTTCAATTATCATTAGTTTTCGTGATTCAGTCAGTGCCCATCAAAAATGGAAGTGACCTGGACAGTAAGTAGGATTTTTTTTTCCCAAATTCCAAATCGTGTGCATTCCAATGAAGCATAACTCATGAAACTCCGATTCCCGGTTTAGGTAGTGGAGGGCGGCGTCATATACTCCCAGAGAGACGGGAATACTAACAGCTCTTCGTACGAGATCGCTAAAAAATAATTGCCTTTATAGCATCAAATTTTGAATATAGTAATTGACTGCATCATTTTTAGCCAAATTGATAAAAAGTTAGTGACATCTCTACGGAAACAGACTTTATTTGCAGTTTATTGTCAATTCGTCTTGCTGCATGTCCTTAGTACATGACATCGTGATTGCAGATAGACGATAGAAATTGTAAACTGGATTCCGAGGAACAAGATGCTGCTGAACACAAGCTTCATTCTACTGCCGAAGGAAGAACCGGAAAATATACCTAGAGAAACCATCATCTGGTAATGGACTGAAAATGAAGCTTTTTCAACGAAAAGCGAAATGAAGATAAATTTCCATATTCCTTTACTTTTTTTAACGTTTTTACAACTTGTAGATGTAGTGGTTGCTACTTTTTCTTTGTTAACGTAATTGTTTACGAGGTTTCCGTTATTACCTGAGCTACGTTAATGTTTGATGAGAGTCCAACTGGAGGAATATCAACAGCAATTAAGTGAAATTAGATTTACCTAATAAGCTCGCATAAATAAATAATCAAAGTATTCATTCGGGCATCAGAATTCTAAATAATGTAATTAGGATTTCATTTAGTCGTTTTAAAAATTCATGATAAAAACATCACTCACCAACGGAGACAGGATCAGCTCAAATTAAGTCTGTGAAAGCCCTGTTTTCTATAAAAGTTTTATTTGTAATTTACTGGCGACAGGGATTTTGGAAGAAATACGCTTAAAAATAAAGAAAATGTTCAAATAACAAAAATTTGGGCAGTACTTCTAAACACAATTTTAAACCTACTTTGCAAAAGGAAAATGAGGTTCAATAAATCTGTATATGTATGTTTGTTTGGAATACAAGGAATAATGTATATGTGTTTCTGTGTGAAATCCAAGTAATAATATGTGTGTGTGTGTAGAGACCCCCTAGCATCTTTTGAACTGCATGGATAATCTTCTTGAAACTTGGTGTGTATATTCGAGGACTTGGGAGATTCTAACTTTTATATTTGAAATCTTTTTTCAAATGGGTCCTTGTCAAGAAATTAAGGAACATTCATTTTGGAAAGCGAAAAAATTTCCATAGAAAAGCATTGAAAACTAAACAATGGATTTCTATCCTATTTATACTATTATCTCATAGTCTTATACAATTTTAATATTAAATTCTTAATCCACTACGTGTGGTTTGATCCGATTAAAGTTAATCAGATCCACATGATTCAAGTAAATAATGCGGATTCACTTTTTTATTTTATTTTGTTTTTTTCAGAAAATGGTAAATTTGCACTGTATATACAGGGTTTTCCTGAAACACTTTTACATACTTTGGGGACGGGTTCCTAACACTAAAACAAGAACAAAAGTTCATATGACATATGTCCGAAAATCCTACTGTTTTCAGTTATTAAAGAAAGAACTTACTGACACATCTGTCAGGTTATTAGCAAGTATTGAATCTTTCAGCAACTCAGAAATTCATAAGAAATGTTCAAAATGTCCTCCTCGTGTTTCCACACACACATGCACTCGTCGAATTATGGACTGTCGCACCCTTTCAAATACTCCCACATGGTGTTGAACGGTTTCGCAGGCTTCCATGACACGTTGATAAAATGTGTCTGCATTAAGAATGTCTGCTGCATAAATCAATTGTTTGAGGTGGCCCACAGATAAAAATCCAAAGGATTGAGGTCGGGGGAACGTGCAGGCCATGGAACTGGCCCTCCCCTACCTATCCATATGCCATGGTAGATATCAGCCAGTGCATCTCGAACAATGTTTAAAATGTGCTGGAACCCCATCATGCATAAACCACATGTTTCGTCTTATATGCAAGGGCATATTCTGTAGCAAGGCTGAAAAAGTGAATATGTCTCTGTAGACAGCGTCTGTCAGACATGCTGGGAGAACATACGGACCTACGAGACAGATGTCTACGAGACAGTCATCTACAATTCCAGCCAACACATTAATCTTAAACTGATGCTGGTGTCTAGCCTGAATTGTATCACGAGGATTTTCATACGCCCACAAATGTAGGTTGTGAAAATTTGTTAGTAGATCTCGTCCAAATGTTGCCTCATCTGTAAACAAGACCGAAGAGACAAACAACGGATTGGCAGTTTGTGCAACAAACCAACGGCAAAAGTTCTCCCGTGGTGGGTAATCGGTAGGCGAAAGACCCCCAGGTGCACATATTGCAGATGATACGGATACAGGAGCATCTCGTGAAGTACCCTCGTGAAGTAGTAGGAGATGCATCACATATTCGGGCCACCTGTCGTGTGCTGATACCCGGATCTTCTAAAACAACCTGTAAAATGCGTTCTTCCTGGTTATTTTATAAAAATTATAAAATAATTTTTAAAGTTTTTATGTCAGACTTAATGAAAATTATAAGTAAAGTTAAAGTGTTAGGCATATGCTAAGTTTCGAGGCGCTAATAGAAACTCTGTGAAAAACCTAACTTGGTAACATAAAAACAATTAAGTACATATGATAGGCAGGAAATGTTGAAATGTTTGGTTATTTTATAATTTTTATAATATTATAATTATAAAAAATATTATATTTTACAAATATACAACAAGTATGTAGGTCTGTCTATAAACACTTCCTATTATAAAATTAAAAATTTTATGAAACAGAGGCACAATGAATTGAAAACTTTTTCAAAATATTATAAACAGAGTTAAAATTGGAATTCTGATACTTAATAATAAATCTAGATATGGTAGTTGAGTCTTTATTATTTATTTTGACCTACAATTCCAGAAGTCCTGAAGCAGCAGCGTTCTATCTCTACCACAGTTCCACTTGATAAATAGAGAGGGCACTACCTCCACACAACCTCTCATCCTATTCAAATTAGATGACCTTTAAGGCCAGCCTTTCTACTGACTTCCCGAATTTATGAGATTCCTTTCTCCAGGGATTTCTTTAAAGAACTACTTCTTTAAATTATGAAGAACTTTTCAAGTTGTATTTACTAGAAATTGTTATCTTTTCTTATTTTCTTCTTTTAAAAGATAGAAATCTATAAAAGAAGAACATTAAAATATGCTTTAATTCTTATAATATGAATTAAAAACTTTAAATTCACGTAGTAACTGAATAAAATTTAGAATCATTAACTTTTATCTATCGTAGTTAAATCAATCCTTCATAAATCTTTCAATAATTCTGCAATTTTGAAATCACCAAAATTTTTGAAAACATGCGAATTTACAGTTTTGAAGTAAACACAAAACCAAGGCACACCGTAAATTTGCAAATCTACCAAATGTTTACTATATTGATTTGGCGCGAAAATTTATTCCAACTGCTGTAAATAAAGGGTCAAGTACAACTTTAAGCGATGCCCACATTGAGTTCATTCAGTTTGTTTAGACTCATTTTGCATCATGTTCGGTGACTCATGTCAGCAGGCACCTTGAACAGGAAGTGGCCACATTATACTCGTTCAAGGCATTGCCGATTCAGTAGAAGGAGACCCTAATTATGTATAATTACCACTATTTTCCCGACCAGATCAATAGCCCTCTAAAACCAGGAGGTGATCTGAACCAGATCAAAATTTTTCCAAACCTCCAGGCCAGGAGGAGTATAACAAGGTATAATTCATGGTAATCCGACTTCCGATTTGGTCTGCAGAGGGCGACACACATACAGAAACCCTAACAGCTCCTCCGTTTTGGGATCGCTAAAATAAAGCAAAGACTTACATTTCCTGCAAACATTATCTTCTTTCCTCTTTAATTTTGCCAAGAATATTATTTTTAGTCTATTGCTGTAGTAGAAGCATAAATAACCTCGGAAACTCATAAGAAGAGATTAGGAATTCTAAGAGACTACATTTAATTTCCTTTTCCCTTTTTGAGACAATTTCTCACAGTATATTACACAGACATTTCCTTAATTTCGAATTTAAAGTAATTACAGTATTGATCGCTCTCTTATTCTACGCCTTACCAAACAATTTTGCATCAAAAACTCGTAAAAATTTCAGCTTAAGCGAAAACAATATATGTAAATCTAAAACTTTCGAATTTCTTATTAAAATAATTATTTTGCGTAAGGAAAGCAGATACTGTTAAAAGTACCTTATAAAAGTTCAATTCTTTTAAGAAATTTTTAAATTAATAAAAAAAATTAATTCACAATTAATTCAATCTTTGTAATTTTAAGCTTTTAAGCTTTAACATTTACGAAATTAAGCATTTTTGTCTAGTAACGTATCTGGGGGAGAGGGGCTGAGGTGAAGAGCAACCTCACTTAAAGCAAGTGAAAAGTGGTCCTGCTTTTTTGGGGGGGTTGGAAATAATGAGTTTTTTTGGGTTTTTTGTTTTTGTTTGTGTAAAGTGACTGTGTACGTATGTACATTTGTTTGGATCTTTTTTTTTTTTTCTTTTGTTTGGAAAATAAGATCTTGGACTTCGAAGTGATATTTCCATCAATCGCCCTTGGCCCCAAAACACTGTACTTTTGGCAATTGCTTTTAAAGAATACTGGTAAATAGATTAAATGAATTAAAAGTATTAATCGTTAATGAATGTGTAGATATAAACACACAAAAAATATTCAAATTGTAAATCTGGAACCTGAAAATGCAAAATTTCCGCTCAAATTGAGAAATTATATATTTCCCTGATTATTACAATAACATATCTTAAGGAAAAAAAGGATGTATTTATGAACTGTAGAAATAATATAAGTTTGAATGAAGGATATCTTCCTACTTCAATATATGGGCTCAGCACCTTGAGCTTTTTTCTGGAGAAAGTTTGAGAACTACATTAAATATATTGTGTGTTGACATCAGTGTTTTCAAGGATTTTTTTATTTTTAATTCAGTAGATATTTCCTTGGGTATTTTACTTACTTTACATCTGAAGGAGCAGACGAAGATTGTGCTGTTCCTGTCCTCGGAGAAGTCTCGAAATATCTATCCGAAATTTTGAACGAAACAGCTGGAGTAGGAAAATCCCTATCCAATCTTACAGTACTTTTACTGTTTATTTAATTGTAATTCCATCCAAAAACAATACGATTAAGAAAATGAATAAAATAATAAAGCAATAATCATTCTATGTTTTTACAACTGCCTGATATCTACTCCTTGTTACAACGTCGTTCAGAAATTAATGATAAATTTATAAATCTCACAAACTTAGTGACTATGCCTGGCTTTCGAAATGTAAACAACAGATTTGCCTACTAGGTGGTGTTCATCTATTACGTAATCAGCTCGTCTTTTTCAGTGACAGGCGCTCGACATGTGATAATGACTTGTAATTGTTTCCTCATTAAAGACATTGCTTTATTTGGCGGGGAAATTGGGTTGATCTACAACAATATAGAAGGTTAATAGAATTGAGAGTTAAGGCAAGGGGATAATACGTCTAACGCAATTACCACCATCTGCACCTAAATTGACATTCAACTCTTTTATTCGTGGTTCATTATTATCCATTTCCAAGGTCCATTGATTCCAAACGACTTATTTTCAGCAAAATAACCTTTAAAGATATCATTTCGAAAACTGCAATTATTATCTAGGCTAATTTATTTAATCAATTCGTTATTTTAATTTGGCTAATGAACAGAATATTTTTTACAAGAAGTTGTTGAAAGAATATAAGGTCTATTTTCCTTAAAATTTCTTTACCTTAACCATAAAAACGAAAAGTGAACGTATGCAAGTATATCAATCGAATGAAAATAGTAGAAATGTAAAAGCACGGAAAATTAAACCACCTTATAATGAAAGTAGACTTCATGTTCATCAGGAACTTCTCATTAATCTCTTCACAGAGCCGAAAAAGTCCAATAGCTTAAGACAAGTGATCTGCATTTGCTAACCCGCTGAGCCACATGTGTGGTTAGTCGACTAAGCACGGGAACACCTGGACAACCACTTTATTAACAGAAAATAATTAAAATCATCAATCATCTCATTCATCTTCGCACCATTTCCAGAGCTGGTAGCTTTAAATTCGAAAGCAAAATGTAAAATTGATCAACACATTATATCGTAAACAAACAGTATCAAGTATTATCGTTCATATCCATAAAACCTTTTTTTTTTTTTTTTTTTTGAAATATGCTTTGAAGAGCTTGTTTCCATTGAAGGAATACATGGACGTTAAATAGAGAAAAAAAAAGGGGAAATTATATACATATAAATAAATAAATAAACTTACGAAATGAATAAATAAATATTATTAAATATACTATTTTGAAAAAATAGATAAGGTACAATAAATATTATGTATATAAATGTAAATTAAATTGAGTAAATATTTTCAGACGAACACATTTGCTAAGGGCTATTTTTGTTTAGTAAATGCCAGTTACGACTGTTGCAAAGAGAACAGAGAGTGGAAATGGACCGTTTACATGTATCGTCACAACCTACGTCAAAGTTCAAAGAGGCTGTTGCTAGGCTCGGTTGCTAGGGTTTCAACATTAAAATTAGTTACGACCAAGCACATGTTTGTCTTGGTTTTCCTTTCAGAAAAGACCAAAAAATAATCAAAAAATTATCAGTACGTATTTTTAAGACTTCAAGAAAGCCCACCTCAGGGATTTTTTCCCCTTACTTTTGTGAAATTTAGGAGAAATATTAAGAGGAAAAAATCTGTATCTAAATGTATGTATTGTATGTATATGAGGTTCAGACCGATGGCGAGAGCTTCTGATTGGTGCAATCGAGAGCTTCTCAAAATCCACTCTCCAATAGCAAAGGACTGATCTGACGTAAAGCTCTTTTCAGATAAATCATTTTATAGTTGTTGGCGAATATAAATTATTCATTCTTCCTACTTCTGAAATGAGTTTCAATTAAGTCAGATCGGTCTTTTGCTGTTGGAGAGTGGCCTTTGAGTTAACCAATCAAAAGCTCTCGACATCGGATCTATGGCAGTCGTAACCTCAAAAATATGCATAAATAAAGCTTTTTTTCTCTTAATATTTCTCCTAAAATTCACAAAAATAAGGAAAACAAAATCCCTGAGGTGAACTTTCTTGAATAATTTTTTGAATAATTTTTAGTCTTTTCTCAAAGGAAAACCAAGACAAACACCTGCTTGGTCTTAACTAATTTCAATGCTAAAACCCTAGCAACAGCCTATGTGAACTGTGACGTAGATCGTGACGACACACTTAAACAATCCATTGGTCTCCATAACGCCATCTAGTTCTAGTAGACGTTGGCTGAAATATGGAGACGGTACAAAAATTAGCGCTACAACATCGGTATATAAATATATATGTATATGTATTATATTTCGAACAGGCAAAACTGTATGTATTATATTTATATTTAATAAACATAATTAGTTTATATTGTGATGATTTTTATAGTTATATTGTAGTTGTATTTGTATTTATTCCATGTATTTTATTTTATCCTATTTACTCTTTGTGTTCTAATCAATCATAATTCAATCCAGTGTAAATTTCAAATTCTAAACCGGTAGCCTAACGGTCAAATTCTGTTGTTTATTTTCAAGTTCCCAACGGCTGTTGTGCTATCTTTATTCCCCGTAATTTAAACCTACAGTTAAAATTCAGTTACTAATCATATATTGTTTAAACCCCCCAATGAACTGTTAAAGCACAACAAGCAATGACAAATCAATGCAATAGCCTATTTAAACTCATGCTCTCCCGAAAATAAACAGTCGAGTCGAATTCAAATTGAGTTTAGACCCAACTAAATCTCTGCTTCTTTCTTCACGAACCAGGTGATCCGATTTAACACACCACAACATTTATATTTAATAAACATTATATTATTATAAATTTAAATTCATTTACATGTTCTAGATATGTCAAAGGTTATCTGTACAAAAAAACATTTAATTTTCTTTTTTAATTTTTTTTTAATTTAGAAAATTTTGGTCTTAAAGGCCAATATTCATAAGCTGTTGATCGTAAGTCAGGACCACCTGTACTATCCGGGCATTTTCTGCACTAAAACCTGCATGCAAGCAATCATCAGAAGGAGGAAGAAGACAGCATTTTTATTCTCATAATTTACATGTGTTTTCTAATAATTTTAAATATATTTTCAAATAATTTTTTTAACATTTTAAACTGTAAGTGTGTGTTTCAATGCACTTTTTTTTTGAATCATCATATATTTATTTCTTATTTAGTAAGTACCTTACAAATTTGACTGACTGTCAGCATTTCTAAACACGAAGAAAAAAATCTTTTACACATATGGGTCAACTAATCACTAAAAAGTCCATGTGTAAGCTCGATCCGTTGTTTGTCATATCTACAACGGTGTTCGGTAGGTAAAATTGGTGTCGTTCTATAAAACACTTGACGAACTTCCCTCGATATCGACCAAAATTTTTTTTTTCTTATCATTCATGTTGTGCTTAATATAATTAATAAAGGACCAAACCCATAATAAGTTAAAAACAAATACACAATTCATACTAAAGAACATTACATGTTTCGGGGTTGTAATAATAATATTTATTATTGTTATAATAATGACATTTCAATAAAAAATGCATTGGAATATGACCTTAGTTAAAATATTGTTGGTTTGGATAATAATGTATGCTTGTAATATGGTCTTGCAATATTATTAATTCTTGTTGACAACAAATTATAACGATTCCATTAGATCTTGATTGTTCCACGCTTTTAAAAGATGAAATATTATTGATGTTCCTTTTGATTTTATTATGTTCAAGCCTTTATATTTATTTATATCACATCTGAAAATGGGGAAATTACCCCGAAACATGTATTGTTCTTTAATATGAATTGTGTTTTTGTTTTTAACTTATTGTGTGCTTGGTCCTTTATTAATTTTTTTTTCCTGTTTCGCTTCAAGATAGCAGCAAAAGTATCATGCTAAAAGTGAAATCTACGAGATCGAAAAACTAAGAATTTATTACTTAAAAAAGGTTTAATTATCTAATTAAACATTTTTTGCCTTCTCTTTGAACAATTTAATTATGTCCCTTGCAGCAGGAAGTTATATTTCCTTTCGATCGAGCATGCGCAGTCTCATTGATTTGAACATTTGTCCATTTGTCTCTTAGAATTTCCTTCAAATTTGGTATTTAGTTTATTTAAGGTCCAACTTAAAAGTAGAACCTTTTATTTACAAAAATACTATTTTTAAGGTATTGGATAATTAATTAATTAATTAATTAATTAATTAATTTGTACTGTACGTAGCGAAGTGCGAGCTTCGTAATTGAAGCATCCGTGTTCCAGGGAGCGCTAGTGTCCCCAGTACGGCGAAGCCCTAGCAGACTCCCGAGAATTTCTAGGGAAAGATACTGAGGTGGTTTCCCGTTTGCCTTCCTCAGGACGCCATTAAAGAATGACGTCAGACCCGAAGAGAAAGTGAAGAAGAGGGTAATAAACACAGGGAAGGAAATTTTAAACATCCATGCTCTCGACCGGGATTTGAACCAGGGTACCAGCATATCGGCCTCATGGCAGACCGCCGCCTTAGACCGCACATTGGATAATTACAACTTTCATATTTTTTTACTGAAATTTTTCTAAATTCAATTTGTAAAATGTACTCAAATATACTTTAAAATGACAGACGTAGATACTGCAATAATTGGAGTTTTAATAATTTGTTAAGTTTTCTGATATTTTATTTTGAAAGGGGGATGTTGAGAAAGGAATAATTCTTTTAAAATTATCTTGACGTTCCTGCAAATAACTTATCAATGCGAAAGCATCTGTTAGTGTGACTTGTACTAGAGTGTTCCCAAAATCACAAACAAAAATCAATAGCCAGTTCCAATTATCAATGAGCGCCTTCCTTTCTTCATCTCTTCCTGTTAGCTTAAATGAAGATTCCACGCCATGATAACATTTATCTATGGCTTTCCAAGTCACGAATATAATCATTTACGTATCAGTTGGAGCAAGTGCTGTATACATTACCATGGATTGAAATTAAAATTTAGCCTAATCAGTTATTTAAACTTAATATGCTATCAAATAAATTCCTAATGATATAAAACAATACGTCATGTTAAATTTTAATCTACATAGGTTTTATTATTACTTGTAATGTATCATTATCGTTGTATTTGTTTTCTTTACAACTTATATTGTCATTTCTTGTATTTGCTGTATTTTAATTGTTTTTATATTCTCATGTTTTTCCCTTTTTTGGCATTTTAGTTTGAATTACGGCTACAGAATTTTTTTTTTCGTTTTAACTAGCAACCCGGGAAAAGTGGATTCTCCCAACGTGCGACTGCTTTCTCAAAACTACCCGATAAAAGTGGATTCTCCCAACCCATGACTGCTTTTAGAACCAGTGAGTGCATCTATGACACATTTGTATTTTTTATAGGGATTAGAATGTGGTCCCCGTAGCCTAATGCATTGCATAAGACGTCTAACGTCGGATCAGAAGATTGCGGTGCCATTCCCGTAGCGAACTTGAAGAAATTATTTCTATTTTCACAAATCACAACAACTGCGCCGGACAGACAGAGAAATAAAAGATTTTATATATGATTAAAAGCCTTTTGTACGTAACGTTTGTGGGTCAATTTTTTTTTTTTTTAATCTTCAATTAATGTACTTATTTGTATTATTGTTTATTTTGTTTGGGGATCACTTTCGGGAGCGAAGTTGATTTCCAAATCCTTTCTGGGTTTGTCACCTAGGTTTGATCTGAGTCCTAATGAGGACGAAACGCCCGTTCCAGATACCCTTTGATCAGCTCAAAGGTGTGAAAGCTTATTTATGTGTAGGCCTTAATGTTTTTAATGTTTTCATGATTTCTCTGCACGCTAAATTTGTTTTCCTATGAGTAATATTTTTCTACTTATTAGTATATTTATTTAAGATTATAATATATTGTATATTGCTTGACTGCGAGTTGAAGGAAGAGGATGCAATTCCCGAATTCTGCGAATGTTGGGAATTTTTCCACATTAAATTCTCCTTCAGACATGTTCCAGCCACGAGAATGAATATCGCGTTTCTTATTATGTAATTTCATAATGCTGGAAAAATAACAACGGTTTTGTTTCGAAAATTTCCTCAAAATGAATATTTTGGAAGAGTAATTAACTTGTTTTTTTATTGTAAAAGGACTATTTTCTTCTGTATATTCGATTTTTAAAATATGAAACTAAATTGTCTAAAACAGCTTACTTAAAAATTTACTTGGCGTCCTCTTATACAGATAATCATAAGAAAACAACTATTGTCGTTTTGATGATAGTAAAAAAAAAATGATTTAGTTAAATTGATAAAAATAAAATCGTATTGATAATAGGTTTTAAATTCAAATTGGAATTTCTTTTTTATTTTCTAACTTTACAACAATACAATTTCCATTGTCACCTTTTTTTGGAAATAATCAAACACTAATTTAACTAGTATCTTCGTAAAAGATAACTATCAAACTGGTGGAAATTTTGGAATTTTATCTAAGTTCACTGGAATTTCAAGCGTTTGTGATTGTTTATCTGCACCTGGATATTTGGCCAGAAGGGCAGAATCGTTTCCACAGCAATGAAATAGCATTTCTGAATCTCAAGACAGGATTTTTGTAAAGCTAATTGCAATGCCTGTGGTCCCTGAAATTCCAGTTTCAAATGCGGAATTTGTAACCATTTGGACATTGCACTAAAATACATTGTAAGAAAACTAATTAGCCTATAATTTGTCATGTTTACTAATTAAACTAAGTTTCAGACTTATTTTAAAACTTCTCTTTCATGAGAAACAAGTCAATTCACAGTTTTATAGTAAAAATATAACTACAAACTCGGCAGCTCGTTACTCTAGGGCAGGGGCGCACAACCTTTTGAAGTGCGGGCCAAAATTTTAATAAAAGTTTAGATGGCGGGTCGCAGCATCCCATCCTCCAACGCCCCCCCCCCCCCATATATATCTTACTAAAGAATGATTTTTTTAATGTTTGTTAATGTTGTATTGTTTTAATCATTAATGGTTTCCTGCAGATTAAACATATTGCTTCACCTCCGAATTCACAGCAAAAGTATAGTTCTATTCACTTTTCCTGAAAGCACCGGTGTTCGTCAGTAATCTTTCGCTTTTTGATTGAAGCCATGATCACCAATCTATCACTTTCATTTCAAGCAACAAAACAACATATTGAAACAAAATTTCATAAACTCAAGCCAACAGTAACAATGCAACAGGAAAGCGTTGCATTTTCTGTTACAACACAATAAGTAGCTTGTCGCAATGTGGACTGCCGACTGCCGCCGCTGGAAGAAAAACATGGAAGAATATAGTGACACGGTATTCAATAGCGAAGTCTCACCAAAGAAATACAAAAACATCACATGTATTTGGTCTCAACATTCCGATAGTAAAGTCTGAGACAGTTGCTATTGCAAGTTATGACATTTTCAGTGTATCTATTAACATCAATGGAAAGGCTCAAATTTACTTTTAAATTCCACACTACCGGTCCGCAGCAAATACACTGTCGGGCCGCGGTTTTGCACCATTGCTCTAGTGGATGGAGAATTAGGGTTCAGTCGCTGTCGGAGATCCGATACAATATACAATACAAGCCTTCTAATGGTACATAGAATTTCTTAAGGAAACATGCAAATACAAAGCAGACATACTCCTGTTACAGATAGTCCCTACGAACGGATTCCATTACGGCAGATTGGTCATAAAAAGGATAATTTATTTATACAAAACTCACGAAATGAACAAGTAAATATTATATTTATTATTATAAATAAAATAAAAAATAGTACAATAAATATTTTAAATGTAAATGTAAATTAAATTGAGTAAGTAGTTTGAGACTAATACACTTGCTACGACTGTTTAGAAAACACCAGTTACGACTGTTGCCAAGAGAACAGAGAGCGGGGAATCCCCACCGGAAATTGATCTTCACCAAAGCTATTTGGTTCTAGTAGGCTTTGACTAAATAAGTTCTGAAAAAGTGGAGATGGAACGAACATTGACACCACGACAACGGTCTATAAATACGTATGACATCATATGTACATGCTCCTTATGCTTAAATATGATTTGTCCACTTTCTAGATTCTCTATACAAAAGAAAAAAAAATCGGGGGAAAAAAAAAATCAAAATATTCAGTGTTTTTGATAGTTTGAAAATTTTCGATGTATTGCGAAAGTTAGGATAATATATGTAGAAACAAAGGGTTTTAAGATGTAAAGCATGGTGGGCAAGACGTCGATTGCGGTCCGTATTTTGGGGTGACCGCATGTGAGATTTCAAAAGTCTGAAGATTTTTTTTTTTTTTATTGTCTTCAGGTGACCGCGCCACTTGAGTATACTTGAGATAGCTCTTACCTTACAAAAGTCTGCCCACCCATGATATAAAGGCTCTTTCTAATTTTACCAGTGTCGTCCAATTTTCCAAATGAATAAAGTAGCAGAGAATAGCTTTCTTAAACTTTACCGAATAACTTTGCAGAGAATAACTTTAACATTTTAAGGAAAGAAGTGTTTTTTATTTATTATTGTTATTTGCTTATTTTAAAGAAGTGAAAACGAAGAAACAAAAAGCCTGTATTGTATTGTATTGTGGTGAACGTGGGTGGCTTGACAGCCAAGCACCGCGACCTCAAAGATCTATTGTGCTATCCCACGGAAATAAGGACAGACGGAGAGAAAGACTGAGAAAGGATGGTGTGAGAAATGCAGGGGAAACGGGAGAACCCCGGGAAAACCTGCCCAGCGCGGATCGCCACCATCAACGAAACCCACATGAGAACCGAACTCGGGACTCAGAGGTGAGAGGCCAGTGTCTTAGTGACAACGCCAACCGCGCGGCCTAACAAAAAGCCTACGTTTATTTTTTAATTAAAATTGGACGGCTAGACTTTTCGATCCGAAAGCCTCGTTTCCGTCACATGATTCCAGTTAATGAATGGAAACCAACATTGTATTTATTCAAAAACATCACATTTCTTCAGCTAAATTACTAACTAAAAGTTTACAACTAAAACGAACAATAAATTTAAGTTTAAATTCTAACAAATACAATTCTAAACGTTAAATCTCTTTTTCATTCTAAACAATTTCTCTACATACAATATTTTTAATTTTTTACATTTTAAAATATTATCCTTATCTAAAAGAATTCTGTTGAGTTGATCATGCGATAATACTCCTGTTGCCTGGCAACGCGCGAGCGACATTCCATTGTTGCCGATACGCGCACACGTAATGTCGTTGAGTTAAGAACACTTCCATTGTTGCGGATACACACACATACAAACGCACATGATTTTTTTTTAATAACAGATATCCGCTGAACATAAACAGTGCAAATTTTATAATTTCTGGAAAAAAAAATAAAAATCCACATTGTTTAGTTAATTAATTTTATTCATTCCAAAGCTGGTTAATTTTATTCTTTCCAAACTACTCGCACATTAATGGATTCATTGTTTAAGATATCAATAAAAATCTACTGTTTAGGGTTCCAATGATTTCTATGGGAATTTTGTCGCCTTCTAGCGCTGATAAGAACCCACTAATAAAAGATCTCCAATATGAAATTTTAATAGACCTTAAATATGCAAATCAAGTTCCAAGAACCATGTAGCGGTTTAAAAAATATTTGAGATGGGAGGCGGGCAGAGAAAGAGAGACTGCGTGATCTGACGAGTCTCATTTTCCTAGGAAAATAAACCCAAACTAATAGCTGGTCAGATATAAAACCATAACTGATTAGCCTGAGTAAAGACTATACAAGTTTACGTAAATATATAAGATTTTGTCATAGTTACACTTTCATAACAGTATGATAGCTTACTATCATAAATCTATACATTTCTTCTCTATAGATCTTCAAAAATAGAACTAGGAAAAAGTGAACTAGGGAGAACCAATTTCAAGCCAATCAAGGTAATATTAATGTAGGGAACTCTATATATGACAATCCTGACTTCCAACAAGCTTTCGGTCGTCTCATCACGCAACATTCAAATATTTTTGCTGTGTTTACGAGAGAACTGTTCACTTACTGTAGTATTCAAGTTTGCTAATATATTAAGAGGATTAAAGGAGGATTAATATCCATTGTTTAATACATCAATGGCAATCCAATATTTTGGCTCTAATGTTTTGCTGTTGGAATTTTTGTCAACTTTTTTTATCGATGAAGACCCATTCAGAAAAATTAGAATGTACAAATTAGATCGCAAATCTTGTCTTTAAAGAGATTGCAAAAGATTCATTTAACGGTTCAAAAGTTGCAGATTGACTGATTTGATAAGCCTGGTTTTTTTTACAAACTAAAAAGATTTACTTTTTACATTTGATGAATTCCAACTCTTCTTAATTTCGATCTTTTTATACCGCTTGTTACTAGTGACAAAATCAAATACGTGGTATTTTAAGAACATGAAGTCTTAAAATCTTTCATTTTGAATAACAAAAGCTCAGTAAATCAAATAATTAATAAAAGTTTAACGTGTATATGTATATTTTGATTGAGTAAAAGTTCTACCCACACAGATAACTAGGGAAGAAAAAATAAATAAAAAAACATTAAAAAAAAAATCATAATCGATTTCGTTTGGACTTAGCCAAACATCATCTGGTGAAGAAAATAACACGAGATCCAGTCTTTATAGGTGAAGACAGTTCCAAACCAATGAACATTCAGATGTAAATGAGGTATATCCATATTTGCAGTAGGGAGGAAGGAAGTAGAGGACCAATCCATTTGTAAAGTGCAGAATTTGAATCCATTTGTAGATTGCAGTTTGGAAGAAATTGCGGTTTGAGAACTTTTACTCAATATAAAATATACATACACACATTAAACTTTTATTCAAGATTGACGCCATCTGTACTGGGCCAGTGCAGGATTCCAGTCTTTACTTCAATATTCACGTCGGTATTTAATTAGTGAATATTGACAACATAGATCCATTCCGCAATCCACAAATGGATTGGTCTTTCTTCCTACCTCCCTACTGCAAATATGGATATACCTCATTTACATCTGAATGTTCATTGGTTTGGAACTGTGTCTTCGGCTACAAAGATTGAACCCTGTGTTATTTTCTTCACCAGATGATGTTTGACTAAGTCCAAACGAAACCGATTGGGATTTTTTTAAATATTTTTTTATTTATTTTGTTTCCTTAGTTATGTGTGTGGGCAGAACTTTTACTCAATCTAAATCAAATAATTTTACTGAATTATTTTAAGAGCACGAAATAAGCGTTAAAACTCTTCTAATTTGAATAACATAGTAAATCAAATAACTTTAAGCAAAACATTTATAGAAAATATTGATACTTACTATAAAATCCTTTTATTAATAAAATTGAATCACACCACTTATTTTCTATATGCCTTTTTATTTTATCAGTGAATGTTATAATTCAAAAGAAGTGACTTAGCTTCTTACGAAAATTACATATTGATAAACATACAACCAATTTTATTATCGTAAGATTAGCCTTAATCTAATCTCGAAGGAGGGCGGGCAATTTAGAAAGTAGATAATCCATGCTTCTTAGTCTTAATCCGTTTTGTAGAAAGCTGAGTGAACTTAGGGCATATTAATGAAGAAACAAAATCCAAGTAAATTTCAGGACCAGCGTCTCGAATGAAGATGCATCTCCAGTAGGCAGACAAGCACTTATATGCTGAAACCATCAGCAGCTCTTCCCTCACCCAAATCTTATTATATAAAAAATCAATAACAAAAAACAGATTTTCTCAGTGAAGACATAAGTTAGACATCGAAGATTGGTGGGGGAATCGTCAGAAAGATCAAGATGATGTAATTAATAGATAAGAAATTTCAGAACGGAAATAACCATCAAAAGAGAAGAAAGGATAACGTCAGTTTATTTATTTATTTATTTTATGATTTACTTTAACCCCTGAAATATCTCAGCATATCGTATTGGAAAATAAGAAATCAAAAACCATAATGTTTTATAATAATGTTTTGACTAAAAGTCTCATCTGTTTAACTAATCTGCTATTAGTTTCAAATCAAATTCACTTGATCAAATTAGCTGTTTGTCCTAAATACAGTATAAAGCTGACTCGAATATTTATTTCTGCCAATTTCAGACAGTTATTTTTGACGAGTAAATTAAACATCCTGTGGAGTTCTCTGAAAACTATTGCTTTGCGATATTTTATAAAGAAGATATTATATAAAAAAAGGAAATAATAAAATAAAAAGCTGCTGAACGAATTTGGAGTCTATTTTGTTTGAAGCAGTCGCACCAAAGAATCGATAATAATCCAAATGAGATTTTCACAGTTTTTTTTTCCTTTAGAACACGATTCATGAGGTTGAATTTCATGAAACTATACATAATACTAATTAACTCATTAATTAAAAGACATTGGAGGCAATAACTTTTACATTCATTATATTTTCTATTATGCATACTTATTAATAATGCATACTTTTTTTATGGGTTCCTAAAAACTGAGGCTCCCTAATAACTTTTCAAACAATCTTCTTGAATCCTATATTTAAAAAGGTCCTGCAGTCAACCTCATGATTTTTAAAGTTTAACATGCAGATATATATTGAAGAAACCAAAAAGAGACAAGAAAACAAAAGAACAGCACCTGAATCTGCTTTGTCTCGTTTTGGTTTCTTCAATTCATCTCACAGCACGTTAAACTTTGGCTTTTTTTTGCCTTATTTTATGCAGATACATAATATATATAATAAAAAGAAGAAATACAAGGCTGCACCTGAGTAAACAAAAGGTTCTCGCATCCTGAGCTA
>JAFIDM010009631.1:285088844-285112359 GCA_023159025.1 Thereuonema tuberculata | reverse complement strand
CATTTCAGGGAGCTGAAATGGTTTTCGCATATTTGTCTCGCACTCTGAGCTACCATCAAGGGTATATCTGGTTGAAGAAGCCTAATAAGGCTGAAACAGCTGTCCCAGATTCCCGACATGATAGCTCAGGGTGCGAGAACCTTTTGTTTACTCAGGTGCAGACTTGTAATTCTTCACTTTATCAATCTCATGTATACAAATTTTCAACCGTTCTACGGGGTCTCCACCAGCCAGAAACGTTTTCTTATCTGTTCCATATCCTCTTATTTATATATAAATTCACCCAGCAATTTTTACTGTAAACTTGAAAATGGTTCTTCTACCTGGAACTGAAACCATGGTCGTGTATTAAAAATTTTTGTAATTAAATTTATTTCAGTTTTTTGTCAAGTATGCAAGGTTAAAGATGATACACATAAACTATGTATAGCGCACGTAAAAAGTTTTTGATTTTGATTTAAAAAATAATTTAAGGGTTTTTTTTTTTTTAAATTTGTGATCTTTTCTAAATGTATGTATGTAATTTTTTTCCACGCGTTAAATTTATTTATAAATGACGCTACAAGAAAAAATATGTTTTATACTATATATAACCTCTATACTGTACATCTCTTATCCAATATCCATCCATTAATAGTTCAATAGTCGATGCATAGCAAGTCTCTAAGGTCTCCAAGTCATATAATGGGGTAGGTTCTAAACCACGCCGAAAAACGAGAAGCCGCCAAAAATGTTACATTTTGTCACTTGCAAATGCATATAAAAGCTAGAAAATAGCATTTAAAAAATGCATATAAAAGCTAGACTACTTTATCATATAAAAAGTGCCCAATATAGCTAGACTACAAAAGTGAATATTCAGTACAAAAATACTGCTTATCTTAAATTATTTTAGTGCTTAGCTTCTAGTTTCATCCTCATACAGTCGAACCTCGCTTTTTACATTCCCGGAAAAAAAGTTTTTCCCGTGATTTGCAACATTTTTTTCTCGGTCCCTTCAATTTTCTTATTACAGTACGGCCCAAAACAAACAGTACTGAAACACGGTGCCGCACCTCTCGAGCGGAATGCGTCAGAACCACGACTCCGCACGAACACGTTATGCTGTGGAACATTCCATTGCCGTGGCTGTTACTGGACATGTGATAATGGTGCTGATAACTAAGGAAAAGGTGTTTATTGTGGAGCAATATATTCGCTCAAACAGATTAGGCCGTAATAATGGTTCTAGTGTATAACTAGTGAAAATGTTATTTGAGCAGTAGTTCCGCAAACCTGCACCCACCAGCGTCATCATAGCAGTGATTAACAAGCTTAGACGAACGAGTAGTGTATTGACGTAGCGCCGAGGATGTACAGGGCGTCCCAGAACTGTAATAGATTAGATTAGATTAATTGAAAGTGGGTGGCATGACTGCCGAGCACGTCGACCTGAAAGATCTTTTGTACTATCCCACGGAAAGAAGGACAGACGGAGAGAAAGACTAAGAAAGGATGGTGTGAGAAATACAGGGGAAACGGGAGAACTCCGGGAAAACCTGCCCAGCGCGGATCGCCACCATCAACGAAACCCACATGAGAACCGAACCCGGGACTCAGAGGTGAGAGGCCAGTGTCTTAGCGACATCGCCAACCGCGCGGCCCAGAACTGTAATAACTAATGACAATCAAGGGCGTGTACTGGATCAAGTGTTTTAGTCGCCACGGCGTAGTCAACGGAAAACACTTGAAGCTTGGCATGTCACGAACATCCTTACAAAGAAACCTGAATGGTCTCACAGCGTTCTCCTACACCATCCAGACTGCTCAGAGAGGGCGATAAGGAGGCCCGGAAAATGTACTGTGCCTGTGTTATCGCCATGACTTATGAAATTCCGGAGTTCAACAATAACTTTTGGTTCTCCGATGAGGCGCATATTCATTTTACAGGTTATATTAATAGACGATCGAACCTGTTCATAGGCTTTGCCCGTCCCGATATCCTGCAGGTATATCCACTGCATTCGGAGAAAATAACCATTTGCTATGCGGTATCAGGGTACGGCGTCATTGCTCCCTACTTCTTTGAGGAAGATGGGGTTCCGGTGACACAAAACCAACATCGCTACATGAACACATGCCTACTCCCGTTCATCAATGACCTTCGCGTATTCTGCCTAGGGAGGAATATTCGCTTTGCAGATCAATGGTTCCAACAGGATGGCGCAACTTGCCACACACCTGGATATGCAGAGACTTTCTCATCAACACCTTTCATGGAAATGCCATTTCTCGGTTCACAGGCTTTCCGTATCAGTCAGATTTGACAGACCTTACTCCTCGCAATGCGTACATTTGGGGAATGCTTAGGAACGTGTCTTCCGTGCACATCACACAGATATTGCCGAATTCGCAGAGGAGGTTCTTCGTGTCTTCCGCGAAATGCAGCAGCCACTACTTCGGGATATGTAACAAAATTTAGTGAACCGTACGAACTGTGTTATCAGGGAGGGGGCCCACTTAGAACATGTCATTTGCAGACATCAAACTCTATAACTTCACTGGCGGAACTGAAACCATGACGTTCGTGTTTCAGTAATGTTTGTTTTGGGCCATCCTGTATTATATTTTTCACCTGTATTTATCAAACTTCTGTCGTAATATCAAACTTCCCGCAATTTACGTTGTTTCCGCCAAACGGAGTAAAAAAAAATGGCGTCCATGCGAAAAATTGAACATAAAATGGCGACTTAAGTTTCTCTATAAATACGGTCAATTTATGTAGATTCAATGGTTTCAGGACAAAATACTGTACTTATTCGAAACTCATGCGCAACTTTTCCTATCAAAAATAGTCTTCCCCCCTCCCTAATAAGTCCACTTATTATAATGTTTTGTGATTGCAACTCCGAGACCATCGCAACTTCGATGTATCGATTGTCTCGACACTCGATGTCTTCGTTCGGTTTCGGCTTCATTCTTGTTACCGCGTTATTTGGCATTCTTCTTACCTCGTCTTGTTTTGTTTGAAATGTGTGTGTAGGCCTTATATTTTGAGATTTTTAAGTGATTAAAATAATCTGTATGATAATTTTCCTTTTCTAAATTAAATATTCAATAATTGCAATATTTAATACAGTCCTGTGTGTTATAAAAGTTCCAAGCACTGATTAGAAATCATTCTATGTATTGAACATTGTATCCTTAATGTTTTTGGTATGCGGGGACCATTTCCCATAATTTACACATTCCCTCAATTTACAATATTTTTTTTCAGAGTCCCTTGAAAAGCTTAAAAGCGGGATTCGACTATATTGTAATAAAATGGCGCCATATGCAACTGTTTGACACCGCTCTTATGCCGAAAACCCGCTTAAAGAGCGGAACAAGCACTTATATCTATCCCTTTTCTTCTGTCGCCGTTTTTATCATTTTCTGTTAAGTTATATATGAAATTCTGCAATAGTAATCTTTTTTAGATTACTACTACATTAGAATGACATATATCCGAATTAACTGTTGGACTGTGGAAGGGGGGGGGTTATCAGGGTAGCCTTTTTACAGCAAAAAAATCGTGTCCTTCTCCATATACGTAGGTAGAGGAATTGTTACAAATCTTAATTGACTTTCTAAACAAGAGGTCCAAAATCCTACAATATAGGTTTTTTATGGGATGGGAGGGAGAGTAGATCCTGTTTAGATCGCCAGTAAACAATAACAATTAATGCTTTCAGCTAATTAATTTGATGTGGTTTGATTCGATTAAAATTAATCGGCTTTTAAGTATCAATAAATAATGTGGATTTAACTAATTTTTTCAGAAAATTGAAAATCTAAATTTTGTAATTCAGTAGATTTTGAAAAGAATAGACGTAGGCTTATGGTTTAATAATCATTTTATTACTGTTTAAAGTGATGAAAATAATGATAATAATTACAGTTTTACGAATGTAGGCCTAAAGCTCTTGTAGAAACTTCTTGTTATTTTGTAAATAACCGTCCCTTTTTCAACGTTTCTCGAATATTCCTTCTCGTAATTAATGATTCATATTCATTTCTTGTCAAATTACCGTGACGAATTTAAGAGATTTGACAATTGAGAAACTGTAGACTCATTGGATCCCGTCGTTACGCTGTGAATTCCGCTAGGAGATCATTTTCTCTTCTCTATCTGTCGTTTATTCAGTTTACTGTTATTAACAAACGCCGATTGTTGCTCGTGTAATTCCACTAATAAACTTTTACTACAAGCTTTCCCATTTGCTACCACTTAAATTAATTTGAAACATTCAGAATTCGCTAATTCAATTCAGCGAAGACCTAATGCACTTTTTTCTCCTAATTCCACAATATTGCAGTAAGAAAATGAAAAAAAATAAAGAAAATAAAGCAAAACAAAATCTAGCATGTACTGAAAATGAAGAGACGTAGCAGAATCAAATTTTAGTATTTGACTGCGCATGCGAACCTCTTACAATTCCACTTAAGCACTTTTTTTCTTTTTCTGTTTGTTTGTAAACGCAATACGCTAAAACAACTGGACGGATTTTCATAAGATTTCGTACCAAGCTCATGTATGATTCAACTTAAAACATTAGCATAATTACTTTATTTTAATCTCAATCTCTTCCACTCGCAATGGACAAGAGTGTACGCCTAGTTAACATTTAAGTTATTCTAAAAATAAATAAATAAATAAATAAATAAATAAATAAATAAATAAATAAATAAATAAATAAATAGAAAATGGAATTTCTAAAAGAACATGAAGCCTAAAACAAAAATGGAAAAATACAAAAGTTTTCAATGTCCAGTCATCCCTCGACTTACGTCCAGGTTCCGTTTCATCCGGCAGAACGTAAATCGAACGGACGTAAGTCGATACATTTAATCAACAGATTTTTAGTGGTTATGGACTTAACCGTACTTACTATACTATCCCAAACACTACATTTCACTGATATTGGATTGTTAACAATTATTATTGATAAAAAACAAGAACATTAGTTTTGATGAAAGAGAGAAGAAGAGACCGTAACATTGACTATTGCTGAACGTTGTAGCTTTAAGATTAGAAAAGGATCTTGTTGTTGTTTGATTTCTATCGTCGATTTAATGAAAGCAGATGTTTTCACAGCATCTACGATTTTATCCTTATTTTTCAAAATTGATCGTCACTAAAATGAGACCATCCGAAGTCATGTGCGATCACATTGTCGGGCTTACCAGCTTCAAGTTGCTTTACAACTTCCAACTTCAGTTGCTCGCCTCTTTTTCTGCGAATAATCGTTAGGTTTTACGATTAGGCGTGTAAGGGCCATGTTGCATAAATATCTCGAAATATTTAACGATAAAGACACAAATAATCTATTTCTCCAACACAAAATCAGCAGAGAAACTGTTGAAGACACTTGACGACTGCCGAGGACGTTGCCACTGCGCATGGTACATTGTTGCAAAATAGAAACCTTTTTTTACTCTACGCTTGCTTACATCTTTTTCGAAAGTGTGGTCGAAAATGTTATTTTTTTTCCTTATGGAATCACAGACGTATCTTCGAACAGATGTAAGTCGAGGGATGCTGTACTTAAAAATCTCTTATCTACTAAATGCAAAAACAGTAACTTTTTTTACCTCATTAAAACTTAATTACATCCGAATAATTTACTTAAGTTGGCTAAATACAATTAAGACTAAATAGATCAAACCATGCTCATTAGTAATCGGATTAAAGCACTTTGTCAGACGTCGACAGAAATTCAGTTTCACTTTTATTGTTCTGTAGGAGGTTTTTGTAAGCTTCACTCGAACATTTCTCGATATGGACCAACATGGAAAAGTTTTCAAATGCAGATAAGACGGATTTCTGCGTTCCTATCAATAGGACGTAAGTCATACGTTTTTATATAAGAAATCAGATATACAGTAAAATACTAAGTCGTAACTATGTAAATTAGCTTTTAAAAATAATCGGTAACATGTAAAAATTCAGCAAGTAAATGTAACTGGTATTGAAAATATTGTAATACATCTACAGCAATTAAAAACAATTTTAAAAATCGTGCATGTAGCACGATATATATTTTTAGTGGGTAGAAACTATTAACAGTAGCATATATCTGTAAAATAGCTCTTAATTTCAATACTGTACAGTATTATAAGTTTCATATTACTGTATTATTTCGCTGGCATCGCAATTAGTTAAGCGCTGAAACGCGTACAAACAGACACGTTGGTCGAATGATCGTATCTCGAGATACGCCTGTGCAAAAGTTAGATCGTCTCTTAGAAGTAAATACAAGTTTCAAGACGATTCATTCACCGATTCAAACATTATATACACACACACAATTTTATGAGCATAAATTTCATAATCGAATTAAAAGATAAAATAAATCTTTTATCTTTTAAAAAATGTGCAAGGTGGTTTTTAAAAAATATTTTAAAAATCAGAATAATTTGTTAAAACATCACAATAATTTTTTATTAAAACAAAAGACAAGTTAGCAAATTCTAGAATTATAATTGAAAGATCTATTTTTGGATTTAGACTAAAATGATAGAATCACTGCTGAAACATTTTAGCGTCTCTCTCAATCTAGCAGTTTCCATAACTTCAGGCATAAACGATTATTTACAAAATAAAAACAAATAAAACGTAAAGCCTCAGTAACAATGGATCTGTAATGGATAGACCCGAAGCGGTATGTATACTTTGCATTTTATTTGTTTGTATTTTGTAAATAGGTGGGTGTACACCTAATGCTACTAAAAGCCAGAGAATTATTGATATGGAAAACAATAAAATATCACGTAGAAAACATTTAATAGAGAATAGTGAATAAATGATTCCTAAAAGGCGAATATCAAACACTGATTGGATTTAAATCTGAAATAGATGTTTAACCAGTCGTCGAAAAATGAAAATGGCAGATGTGTTAACCGGTATTGGGAGAAATAAAATCAACCTGAAAATTCGTTGGAAGTAGGTAAGACCTAGTAGGTTTGTAGGTAATATGAGAAGACGTGAGATAAAGATCAAAGCGACGGTGCCTATCTAATAAAAATTGTTGCCTTTTGGTTTTACCGTTCGGAGATTGTAAAACGATCAAGTCTCAGGAGGAAAAATCAATTAATTGGATAAAAAATTAATTGGATTTAAAACTTTAAATGTCAGTTATAGCCTTTGAAGAATGAAAATAGCTAGAAAGTTCTAATTAATTAAAATTTGGTGCCTTCAGGTTTTGTCGTTAGGGAGATTATCATAGCTGAGGAGGGGGAATCTAAATAAAACGATTCATATTTTGATTCAAATTCAAAAGGAGAAGAATAACTATACTATCACTAACAAATAATTTACATTCTTAGTCAAAGGTACCCAAATGAGTAAAAAAATAAAGACCTTAATCCTTTTTTTTTGCTATTTACAATAATACCCCGCTTTGCAACAATTCGCTTTCCGAAGATTTTGCTCATACGACAGTTTCAATCGCCGCCATTTCCCGATTTTCTAGCAACCGATTCCTCGATACGACACTTTTGCGATATGACGCTACAGCTATCAAACGGAAACGATACACACACATTTCTATCAAAATATTAAAGGTTAAAATTATACATATTAGGGGATAATACAAAGACTAAAACAGATGTGAAGTCAAGTAAAAGTCGATAAAAGTAAACTAAAAACTTTGGTTTTTGAAGTGCGAGCATATTAAATCATAGCCCTCGGATCGTTAATAAACTAAATTTGATTTTTTTTTTTTTTTTTTTTTTTTAAGTTTTGAAAATTCAAAAATTTATCCATGGCGTTATTTATTTATTTTTGTTTGTTTGCTTGATAAAGTATTCTGTTGTTTCTATGTTTATTCCCAAGTAGAAAAACTATGTAACAACGAAACTATTGGAGAGCTTTATCATATTTAGGTAGCAATAGTTCAGAAAAAAAATACTAGCATAATTCGAGAATCACCTGTGAGTCTGCTTTTGATTTCTATTTTGAAGTTGTACTCCTAGTACCCATTCCCACGGAAGAAGGTATATGGAAGCTGTGGAAGAGAATACAACGTTTTAGTAACCTCCTTCTAGAATTTTTGCACCCAAGGAAACTAGACGACGTCGTTAATAGACACTACAAGATTAACTACAGATGTAGACCACGGCGTTGAAAACAAAAATATTAAGTAAAATCTTTTGGTGCGAGATACCAATATAGCAACAGTTGTACAGCAGAAGACTTGTAAGATAGTTTTTATAATACAAGGATTGACAAGGAAGCCACTGAGGTCTTCGAAAGCTATACAGATTTTTAATGTAATGTATTTTTAAACCGATTTTATTATACATTTTTAATCCAATTTGTATATTCAGCAATGCTTATTTATTATGAATATTAATATCAACACACGGTAAACTTTTTATATTACAATATATTATTATATTATAATAGTTATATAATAGAGTTATGATAGAGTTATTGTTTTATCAGGTCGTGATATCGGGATATTTTTTTTCAAAGCCATGGCCTATATTTTTAGTTAGCTGTACAAACACAAGCTCTAGACAACATGACTAAACTCTTGAATGTGAAATATATTCGTAGATGACATTATTGTTTTAATTTTCTACTCTTTATTTACAAATGTCTAAATAAAGGGTTTATTTAGGCAAATCGGTGACGATTCTAGGATTAGTATCGTCCCTCGTTAAAATAACAACTTATAACTACAGCAGGGTTCAAAACAGCTGCTTACAAAAAGATATCGATCTTTAATGCAAGAATTATATCTTTCTATAAAGCAATTCAAAGTAGTAGAAAGAATATAAAGCTTACTTTCTTAAAAAGTTTCATTAACATTTTCTTATTATTTTCTTTTTCTTGTATTTTTTTGAAGTCGTGAAAACGACAAAAAAAATAAAAAAATAAACGAACATTTGCCATTCAAATTATAATTTTCTTTTTCTCCATTTCGTGCAAAAAAATTGATTAAATTCACATTATTTAAATTGCTTTAATTGATAAATTAAATTAAAAAATAATAAACTTATCACATCAAACCACGCGCGAATTTTTGGATAATTAAAAGGATTAATAATTGTTCTTTAAGACAAGACAGAAAGGAGAATGGGCAAACTGTATGGGAAATTGCACCACCCTGTATAGTGGTAGATCTCCTTACATAGAACATATGTTATTATTACGACTCGTCTCAATTATTAGTCCGTTCGGAGTTATTAATGTCTAGATATGACTTATCTAGTTGACATCTTACTTGCCGGATGTATTAATTAATTAACATTTAACACTTATTTTCAGTAAAAGTAAATATTATTTTCATTTATTACACGTAAATAATTATTATTTACTTGAAATATTAATTATTAATTACATACAATACTTAATAACAGTGTGATTGATTGATTAAGGTGAATGTGGGTGGCAGGGAAGCCAACCATCTACAGCGAAGCACCGCCCGCCTGAAAGTGGTTGGCTTTCCTGCCACTCATTTTCACCACACTGAGTGGTCACTGTAACGTCAATATATAGACTTATATAACTCCGAACGGACTAATAATTGAGACAAGTCGTAATGATAAAAAATGTTCTATTGATGGAGATATTTCCTTACGTATATATCTTATCGCTACATAGCGGATCTGCCCATTCTCCTTTAGATTTTCGCTTCTAAATCTTTTCTAAGGGAATTTTTGCGCCTTCCCGCGTTAATTTCTCGATAAAGACCCATTTGGAAAATATTTCAAATATAAAAGTTAGGTCATGTTTAGCCCTCAAATATACATACAAAGTTTGAAGAAGATCCATTCAGCAGTTCAAATGTAATGATGGGAAAGGGAACACACATGAGGAGGTGACGTTCAAAAACAGTTTAATCACAAGCCTAGCGATTTTCAGTGTAAGCGAAAAACTGTTTCTCTAATATGAAACACAAATTAGCCTTAAATAAATTTTTTCTAACTCATTTTTAACTAAAGAATGAAGATTTTTCAAGAGTAACTGCTAAAATATTGGTAATAATTTAAATATTTAACTTTAAATGTCGGAATAGGTTGGTTTTGATTGACTTCCTAGCATTAAACTCTATTTGATTGGGCTGGCAATGGATTAAAACCTTTTTGCATGGTAAAATAGATTTTCAAACCAAGCTAACGAATATTTTTATTAGTTTGTTTTTGTGTGTTTCATAATATTCTCTAAGTTTTAGCAAAATGTAACATTAGAAAAGGCTACTTTTGTTTGAAAATGTTCTTAATATTATTATTAAGCCTAAGAGTTGAAGGTAAATTAAACTAAACAAAGTTAATAATTGAGCTGTTTACTTTACAAAAAAATCAAAAATCACAAGTAATATTAAAAGTCATTATTAAAATCTGAAATAATATGTAAACTAATAGTATTTTTTAGTCAGTAGTCACTTCGACTTATAAGGCTATGTTACTTTAAATGTGCTAATCACAGTCTTCTTCAAGGCAATTACATACTGCTTCTGGATCCTCTAGACAGAAAGCAGCTCTGTGATTGGCCGCTGAGGAATAGTTCCTCTTTGGTTGACATCTGAAATGGAATAAGCTCTTTTTGAACAAAATTGTCATTTTCATTATTTTATTTTAATGGGAATATTTTTTTTTGATCTGGTAAACGGTTTTATTATGTAGAATTCAACTAACTTAACAATAATCAACCTTCAGCTCACATCGTGATTTTTTTTGTGTGATTAAAGTCTTTTTGAACGCCCCCTCCTCACATATACATATCCTGACCAACCAATTTGATGAGCTTCCATATTCTAGAAACCTAAGGCTAAAAATGCAGTGCAATTTGCTTATTGAAATGCTGTAGAATTGTTTGTTTACTGTTGCATGTTTCTCATAAGCATTAAGAAGAAAACTGAATGTTATTGCAACTTAAATGCGTTTATAAAGGAAGAATTTACTTAATTTTTTTTTCCGAATAGAGCAACAACTAAATATTAAATAATATTTATTTCAATGTTAAATAATAACGAAAGTAAAGAGAAAGCAAAAATCCATATCTAATACATATTTCAGAAAATTTACTTTAATCTTTTCGTGAACCATTTCAAAAATGTATGTTACGATCCACAAGTTTATCGTTGGCGTGATTAGTAACTTAATAACATAGTAGGTCTTCGTTCGATCCGTTGTTTCAAACCTGAATTGGGATCAGACATTGGCTGGAGAAAAACGACGAAACGTTATTCCTTTCTATAGCAGACTTGCTAGGAACTGGAAAGATGTGATTCTGATTCGCTTCACATTAGATGCGAACAGAAATAACGGAAAACTTGCGACTTTCCGGATAATTTAAATTTAATTTTCAAGTTTTCGAAATGTATAAAGTAAATTTCAGTGCACTTATTTTTTTGTTATTTGTCATCGTAGACTGCTGCTGAAAATGTAGCAAATTTTTGAGTGTACAGCACAAAAAAAAAAAACAGAAACAATTAACGAATGAAAATGATAATTTTGAAATATGATGATGCATGGTTACCTAACTATCTTGAAGAATGCTTTGGAGACATATCATCTAAAATCTGGAAAGATGTTATTCTGATTCGTTTCACGATAGAAGCGAATATGAAATCAATAGAATATCCAGATTAATTTTTATCCAAACAACAACTGGGTTTATTTTATAATTATATTAAAGCTTTTATAGATTCTAAAGACTAATATTTAAGTTTCATGCGCACACAGTTTAATTATCATCCGATTTATCTCTTATTAGTGATTTGCGTGTATGAAAATCAAAATGAATGAAGTAGTTTTTTGTTTATAAATTTTATTAGTTTGCTTTAAAAAAAATCGAAATTGCTTATTGCTTAAGCAATACACTCCTTTAAGAACTTAAAGCTTACTTTCCGTAAAATGTTGCGCTTTTATTTTTCGATGTTAATAAAAAAAATCATTTTTAGAAACATTTCCTGAAAATTGAGAATATCTGCAAATATGTGTTTTATATAGCTTAAAAACCAATTAATGTTAATCAAACTAAAGAACGCTCAAATTTCAAATTGATTACAGTGAGGATTATGTTGTATTGTTAAATTTCACTGTTTGCCTTCAGTCTGAGTTAAATGTTTTAATTTCCTCTTTTGTGGATAATTTTTTTTTGTTAACTTCGAATTCTCCACAGGGATGTAGACTGACTGCCAGTTTCAAAAAAAGTAGCACTGTCCAGCTAATGACTGTAGACCTCGTTGTGCGACCTCGGGAAAGTTCATGTTCGGTGTCCTACGAGCGTAAATACTTGAGCTTTATGCCTTAAGAATAAACTTTTGTTTTTTTAAATTCCTGAATTTTACCTATTAATGGATTTCTTATAAAGTTATCCAAACTGTAATTAAACAAATCCATTCGGCTGATTTTCCGTATGTTTATCTAATATCTTTAAGGTACTGTCGCCGCATTTCCAATGTCACATTGCGAAGTAGTGCTTTCCTGCATTGCTTTCCTTAAACCAGTCTAACAAGGGAATGGTTAGGTTTGTCAGATCGAAACATCTCTTGTGAAATTTTTATCATTTATTCAGGATTTTAAGGAGTTGACATATACCAAATTTTAGCTCCTTTTTTTTTTTTGCACTGAAAGGGGGATAAAAAAAAAATTGTAAGAGCTCAGAGCTTGTTGCACTGCGGGGAAGCATCGGGCAGCTAAGGTGATATTGGAAATACCGGCGACAGTACTGTAGTATTTTCACCAAGCTTGTCCCTTTACTGAAATGGCCATAACTCTTATTCATACCTGAAGTCCAAAAAATATAAAGTTATCCAAATTGTAATTAGTTATTTGGCCTTCGGGTAGGAAAGAGAGCTGTGACTATTTCTGTAAAGGACCAATTTTTGTGAAAGTACTATAGTATCTTAAAGAGATTAGATAAACATATGGAAAATAAGCCAAATTTAACCCGATTCCGTTGAAGATTGATATTTTGTTAGGAAAAAATACAGCAAATCAACGAACTGTTCAGTGAGTTACTGAAATCGTTTCAAAGTTTTCAGTATTGATATAACAGCGTTTGTAGTAAGTCTTGAATACGATTTTGACAGATATAAATGACTTAAAATAAGCAGTCATAATAACTAGATTCAAACAATGACAAAGACGGCAAAAATCAGAAATTACTCACAAAAGAAAATTGTGCTTTGCAAAAGCATTGAATTTTTTTTTTATTTACGTTAAATCTAAATCTTTCTGATATTCAAATAAACACATATATGACTAATGTTACATACTAACAGGTGAATAGCTATTATTTCTGTATTTAATCTCCTTATAAGCTACTTAAGAGTACTTACACATTTTAATTTAATGACTTTTGATGCATTGGAAAACAGCTAGATAACACAAAACCACAGAACTGTATCTTTTTCAGCTTCAGGTTTATATCTCCAATTTAATTACGTAATTCAAAAGCAATTGATTTTATAAATATAATAAAACAGTATACTTGTTTATAATCTAACAAACGCAGAAAACTGCTATTCCATCAAAAGTCAACTACCGGAATTGAGAACCACGCCCTAGATAATACCACAGCACTAAAATTAATTATTCTTCCATAATTTGCATCGAAAGACACTTGGTAACTTTTCTATCTTCAGGCGTACACTGATAGAATGAAATTAAAATTATTAGTTTATGAAAGCTCTAATCACTTAATGAGAAAATAGGCGAATTCAGGAGAAGAGTTGTCTGTCTCAGCTTACTGCTTTTATTTATATTTTTCTTTATATTTTATATATATATAATATATTTATTATATATTTATTATATATATATTTCAATATATTACAATATAGTCTACATTGGCGAATGAATATCTATTTCGAGCGTTTCTCATACAATAATAATAATAATAATAACAACAATTATAATAAATATTACATAACAATTAGTTAAAATATCCAATTAAAGACTTCTGTGGTCTTTGGGGTCGCGGAAGGTAAAGCTTAGTGACTTAAGGGACTAAACTGAAGTCGGATGGTCAGTCTCAATTCTAATACAACAAAATTTTATGTATAAATAAGATAATAGATTCATGTAAAAACAAAAACAAACGCTATTAACATTCAATCTTTGCTGTATTTGAATGTTAGTCGGAGATGTTACAAGTGTTTATTTTATTTTCTATATCTATATTTCGCTGAGCAAGATGCTCAATTAATTTACGCAGTTTTTCTAAATTTAATTAAAAAAATATAATCATGCATTCTTCATCTTTTAATTATGCATTGTTATAGCTTGCGCAGTTCCATTAATTACAAATTTGATTTGAAGAACGTAAATATATTGACTTCTTCCGTTGCATTGACATTCTAGACTATTCCAGAAAATGGAAAATTCCTTGGTTTATTCATAGCGAAGTGTATAGTCTCCCACAACCCAAAACTAAAAAAGTTTGCTTAAAATTAGGATCGCTTCTAAATTATAAGCTTAAAACCTTATCCAAATTGTTGTAAACAAACCATTTTGCTTCAGTGGCTTCCGATTCAATACAGATCTATTACATAATAGCAGTCTTATTACAGCATCGAAATCAAAGTAACTACGAATTTACAACTGTTTAAGAATATTATATAAATATTATAATATTCGAGAATTTTCCAAGTAAACAAGCCGTCTTACTTACAAATAATTCAAAAGTAATTCAAATTTCAAAACTGAAAAACCGAATTTACTCAGTTCTTGATTTAAAAAATAGTTTTAATAAATAATCACTTATTTTTTTTAAATACAGGCTTAGTTCAAAATAACAAAGAAGACTATGAATGAAAACTACAAAAACTCGTTATTTACTTACAATGTCGAAAAAAATAGTTTTAATATTTATCATTATTTTTTTTTTAATTTCTAAACGTTTATTCTTATAATACGCTTTTGTAAAAGTTTTATTTTTTAATTATTTATAGTTAAATAGATAGATTATGTTTTATAATAACCCATTACGTATTTACGATTGAGTAAATATCTATTAATGTATTTGTCGCTTTCAGTGATGAAAACGTCAAAGCTAATATCGTTATTATTATTTTTTTTTAATACTAAATATAGCTTGTTTTGCGAACCGAAAATCAAATATATTCTTATATTTGTTTTGCGGTTCCAAAAACCTCTCCGCCATCGGTGGAGTTGACGGGCGGCGACAGTTAACGCCGGGGTTAAAAGAAGGCCGAGTCGATTCGAACTAGTTCGCACTTACCTTGGCAATCGCCGCGTCGAAGTCCAGTCGGTTGCGGCCTTAGATTCTGTTGTTTTTCAACAAGTATTCGCAGCAGAGACTGGCAACGTATCCATTCAATGGTTCACCGTAGAGGAATGGGCCCGTTGCCAGCAAACCACGCAGCTCGCGGCCGTCGAGATGACGTTTCGGGTGGGAAGAGCCAATCATACGGCACGGCGAGCCACCGCCTCTTTTCGGAAGAGGGAAGATCTATGGGAAGACGCAAACGAATGGAAGAAGATCTACCGGAAGATAGAGAGAAAAGACCGTTGCGCGAAAAGCCTAAATTAAATACAGGATCAAAGAAAAGGTTTTAACAATTAATTCTGAAGTGAATTTTAATGCTGTTTTTATCAATGTAGTCTAATATTTTAATGTTCTGTTTCTTTTGAGGGGTAGAGGAAGGCTGGCACATGAATTTTTCAACGTATTTTTAGTAGTATTGTTTTTTTTTAGTTGTTAGAGATCCATTTTGACTCCCAAGATTGAATGAAAACAAAAAGCAAATATACGCAATTTAAATATTTTTATTAAAATATGTCAATATTAAGCATATTTAAATAAGCGTTTAAATTTAATTAATAAAGAAAAAGGATTTACAAATACCATCTTTTTGTAGATATTTATTGAAAATATTATTGAAATTTATCTTTTTCTAATAGTCATAGAAAAGCTAAATCATAGAAAAGTTCTTTTAATATTTTATTAAATAATATCTTAATTTTTTAACATTAAATTTTTGATTAATTTTTGAAATCAATATAAAGCTTCTAATGATCTTTCGGCCTGGCCAAGCGGTTTAGACGGCGGTCTGCCGCGTGGCCGTTGTGTCGGAACCTGGGTTCGAATCCCGATCTTGGCATGGATTCTTCTTCTGTGTTTCGTCCGTTTCTCCCTGGGACTTATTATCTCAGGGTTATTCTGGACGGGATGTGAATCTCGTACCCCTTCTTGACTTTCATTAGCTTCGCCTTGAGATAGTTCCGTGGTCCATAGTTGGCCAAATTCGATAAAGGAAAGAAGGAAAGCTTTTAAATATCTTACTGATATTTATATGTAAATGTTACTTAAATTTTTCTAATATTTCATCTAAGCATTAGAATATATTTTTTCTTTAATTTTTGTTTATAACATTTAATTTCATATTAATGTTTCGTGTGACCAAAAATGTAAAGCAAAAATTTGACTTATCTCAAAATATAAATAAGTTAAATAATTGAATTTAAATAAGTTTTAATCGATCCATTAGCAAAAGGAGTATTTCTGCAGTTGAAGAGTTTAAAACAAGAAAAGAAAAGTTTTAACTGAGCTACAGTAAAACCTCTCAAATCCGACCTGATGTGGCGCCCAATAGGCCGGATTACAGAAAAGCCGAACTACCAAGTGTGTTCTTAAAATAACTCAATAGCTCACTTTTTGTGAAAACGTAATGCCAGGTTTAATTAATTTAACCCCATTTTCATAATTTTGCACTCAAATGTTTATTAAAAACAATACAAATGTGCTTTTTCCGATACCAAGCTCTTGTGATATTTGTTTTGCAGATTCCCCTACATCCAATCTCCTTAACGCATTAAGCTTATGTTCCATAGTGACAAAGTTTTTCTCTATTTTTTCACTCATAATGAATACGCACGGATAGGGAAACAAAATAGGGAAACGAATTTAGTTATTTAAATAAAAATTACTCAGAACCAGGCCGGATTACCGTGGGGGCCGGATTACCGAGGGCCGGATTTGAGAGGCTTTACTGTATTATAATTGGAATTTATTTTCCAGAAGCTTAGATTTTATTTTTAGCCTCTTTACAGTAAAAAAGTGATAGTCAATAATTCTGTGTGTTTCCTTTCGTAATAACTTTTGAACCACTGGATGAATCTTATTGAAACTTTATATGCGTATTCCAGGAATAGGACAATAGGGTGTCTACAAATGATTGGAGTGGTTTCATGATTGTACTTGGATGCATTACGTAACATATCATCAAAACAATTGTACAGTGGTGTAGTTTCTCTATCTCTCTGTCCAATTTCTTTGTTAGTTTTTGTTCCATTTTAAAGATGCTCGATATGTGCACCGCTATAAACATCAAAATACAGTATTTCATTGTCTTGAATAATGGGAATTTTTTGTAGCTAAAGTATTGCCATGATTTGATACAATTAATATTAATCCTATTTAGATTTACGCAATTTAAGTAAGTAATGGCGGTTGATTTAATTTTTTACAGAAAATGGAAAATTTGTATTGTTTACATGTAATCAGCAGATATTATTACTTGAATATAATGTTTTTTATGATATCATAACATGTAATGTAATACTATTAAAACAATACGCATGAAAACATGCTGTGTGTGATTGCTGTAGAAGAAGAAGTAACAAACGCATTGCGAACTGGAAATTAGGCTACTCTTTCAGGAACTTATTCATTTTGTAAACATTTTATACAATGTTAAATATAAAAGCGCTACAGAAACAACAACACAGTAGTACCTAACGCTGCTAAGAAAAGCAAAATTTATGATAATTAAGAGTATGGTTCACTCTTTCACCGCTGTTACGCTACTTTGCACTAACAACAAACTTTTTATTATGTGGATATTTAAGTCTCTTTAACTGCAAAATTACAGTGCTTAGGTTAAGCTAATAAAAATGGACTTAAGGAAACTGATGGGCAAGATTAACAAATGTCATCAAATTTAGATTCAACTCCGCAGGCGGAGACGCTTTAAGAATACCGAATATCTTCTTTGAGAATACCGCGTGATTTAGCAGAGAAAAAAAAAACCAACAAGGAATGGATGTTTTAAAGCGGAGCTCAAACATTTTGGGTTCTTTTTTTTAAATTACGTTTTAGTCTATTTTCCAATAGGAAAGGGAGGCTTATCAAATCAGTCAGTCTGCATGTATGTGTGGCCTCCAAATAACTCATTAGCATCTAGATGGATCTTCTTGAAACTTGGTATGCCTGTTGTGCTCGAATTGGAAACTAATCAGAATTGGGACAGTTAGCAATTCTGATTTGCTGCTTGAAGATTAACAAATTGCCAGTGTGCTCAATTAAAATCTCTGATTACTTCATTGGTGCAATTCATGAACAAAGTAAAGATAGTTCATGTAGGGAAACTTTTCCAAAAGTAAGAGAAAATCTTTACGTTAATTAGATACTTGATTAAGACTTTAAAAAAAAGTTAACAAGAGTAAGAAAGTCATGATTTGTTTTATCGAAATAACCCAATTTATCGATGCTTTGTATTATTAATGCCTTGTATGAAATGTTGAAAAGGTTTTGCGTATAAAACCTTTTCAGCATTTCATAAAAGCGTTAATACAAGCAAAAAAAAATGCATTTCTGGGAAATCCATTCAGTGGTTCAAAAGTTATTGTAGGGGTGATAAGTTGTTTGGAATTCAATGCTCAGAAGCTAGTAGAATCGAACATTGTCCGAAGCAGTGCGGTACATTCTTGCAGCATGGCATATGAGCTCCAAACATCTCAGTTGTCTCCAAAAGACTAATGCGATCAAGTCATCCGTGTCAGTTTGCGTTTATTAGTAGAATCTAGTAGCAATGATAATGAGATATCATTGCCGCTTTGCGAGATGAAGAAACACAAGTTTCTTCAATTAATGGCACCACCTTCTGTCCTTAACATTACAAGTTCCTGGATTATCAATTATTGATTATTGATAATGATTGTGCATAGTCATGATAGGGGTCAAGGTCGGATTTCGTGATAGCACTTTCCCAAACCATCAGAAGAAAGTGAAGGTGGACCTCGGTTAGATTGTCATATTGGTTCGGACAATGAGCACAGGAAGCTAATAATAATAATAATAACCCGCCATGTTGTGTTTGCTGGGGAAACCCAAGGTTTGAAGCTTTTACATAAAAATAATAATAATATCTCATGACGTCATTAATATTAAGAGCAACTTTCGCAAGATATTTGCTGGCCATTGAAAAAAAACTTAACTTCGGAGGCGGTAACCAATCAGATTCGTGCTTTCCTCGAGGGCGATGAAATCACCATCCAAACAGAGGCTACTCGTTTCCATGTGGCCAGGATTTCATTTTAACTTCAAAATGGCATCCGATGGCATCGAGTTTGCTTTCAAAATCTAATAAATATTGAAAAGGTTAAATGCCAGACAGCATGATTTGTCAAAACTCTTCTTTGATGAACAGCCTTTCAGTAAAATAAAAATTATACTTATGTAGTATCAGGACCCATTTTTATAATAGATTCTGGTGTTTTATTTTCATTTATTGTGTGTGAGTATGTGTGTGTGTGTTTTAAAAACATAACTTGTAGTTATCGTTATTTATGATACCGCTGGTCATTTCGAAATAGAAACTATTTTTTTCCCGTTGTTTTTCCAAACGAAACATCCTGGAAAGGATCCTACCTCAACTAACTTAACCTAGTGTTAATTAAAAGGAAAATGTGTTTTTATTCTTTTTTCCAGACGATATCAGATAATAGGTTAGTGCCTATTTTCATTATTAAATTTGAGGATTTAATGATTTAAAATACACATCACAAAGCGACTATAAAAAATGTACGTAAATACCCAAAAAACTTTTAAAACCACAAATATAAGTAAATACGAAAGATTTCATACGCTCTCTTTGGTGAAACACGCAAAACAATTAAACAAGACATTTGTCGTCTCCAACGTGAACTGCCAAAGCAAAACAACTCCCTCACAGTCCTCCCACGATTTGATCGCGAACTTGCCATCGCGTCAAATCTGAATGAGGCATCAGAGTTATAAAGGAATTAGATCTTCCAATTAGGGAAAGGGTATTTAAAGCTGATATTTCAACACAGTGGCGCATTCACGGGGAGGGGGAGGCTGAAGCCCCTGGTACCCTAAAATAAGTAAAGAGAAAGACAAGAAAAAAAGAACGAAAGAAATAAAAACGAGAAGAAAACCGAGAAGAAGCACTGACGTGTCTGTATCTCATTATTTTCGAAAGTGATGATTGAAACAATTTATTTTTAAATAGGCTTATATCTGAATGGACTTTTTACAATATCCTTAGCATCCCCTCCCAAACCTTATTCCTGGATACGCCACTATTTCAACATCTCAGTTTAAATAGGTAATCTATTCCATTACATTACAATTTATTAAAAAGTTATTGGAACTACAAAAAGTTTTGAATTTATTGTATAAAAATTTTGTTTCCAAGTTATCTCAGGTAAGTTATTGTTTGATACAGTAAACCAAACTCAAAATTGTAGCAGTACTTTGGCTTAATATTAGGCAGAAAAGGACAAAATATTCTAATATAATAGTTAAGCTTCAGTAAAAAATCAACAAAAAAACTATTTGTAAACTACGTTCTTACTGAGTTCCTAATCTGGCTTCCTGAAGAGTCTTTTGTAGAACATCACTACCAGTGCTATTGCTCATAAAGGAATAAATTTAGCGGATATTATAACTTGTTCTATTAAGAAGATTTATTACGATAGTAACTCACGGATTACTTTCATCTGGCATATTTTGTTTGTGAAATATTATTTATGTAATTTAGAAAGGCGTCGATTAATAATAAAAAGGTTGTAATAATGATTTTTTTCTAATTTATCTTAATGACTTTTTGTTGTTGTTCTTCTTCTACAGCTTTTCCCACTTTACGTTTTTTTTGTTATATTTAAGAAATATAGCAGCTTCTTCAAGAATAAAATTTACTAGGAGAAAATTGTCTTTTGAGCAGAATAATTTTTTGATCAAAAATAACTTTTTGGAGTGTACTTTTTTTTTTTCTTAGTAGTGCACCTTTTCTCATTACCGAGAAAAGGTATTTTAAGGATGTTAAAATTGCTGAATGGTTGTTATTATTTCTGCACTGAATACCTTTGCACATTTTAAAACTAAACTATATCATTCACTAACCTTCGAAGATTCCAAAACGGATTTTGGAAACTTATCTGCCTGCAACATTTCGTGACCAAAAATTGTCATTTTGCTTTATTTGATGGAATTTGATAATCTATTTCAAATTTTATATCCATAAAATTTTTTGTTAATTTATTTAATTAATATTATTATTTATAAAATCTTCTTTCAGTAGTTCTTCATTCCAGCATTATTTAAACGGTTAAATACAGTTACAGAGCAAAAAGAAGACGTCCAATTGCAGTAAATTCAACATAAATTGAATAAGACTCTTCAATTGTTTTCTTTTAATTCTATTATTTTCTTAATTTTTGAAAAAGAAAACTTGTTTTCTCCTCTTTTTCTTTTCTTTTTTAATACGACGATGTTACTCGCTTTTACCATTATTACAAATAAAAAATTCAAAAGTTATACTTTTCTTGAAATAAATGATTCAAAATTTATACTTTTTCTTTAAATAAGAAATTCAAATACATCGGATTATTAAGAGATTCAAATGTATATTTCTTTTTTAAAAAAAGGAATTCAGATTTTTCAGTATATTTCAATAAAAAATTCAATATTTATACTTTTATTTAAATAAAGGATTCAAATTTTACATTTTCCTTTAAATAAATGATTCAAAATTTGTACTTTATTTTTTCCATGAATGCTTGATTGATAAAATTGTCTTCTTTTCGTAGTCTTCTTTCTTCTCACTCATCATTTCCATTCTTTTAATTCTATTATTTTCTTAAATTTTGATAACAAAAACAACAACTAATTTTCTTCTCTCTTTCGTTTCTTTTTTAATATGAATATATTTGAACTTTGATATTATTATTTAAGACAAGTCGGCTACCCTCGCTTCGCTCCGAAAGCCTTGAATATGTAACGTAAAAAAACGCTTCATTTATCCATCAAATTAATATCGAGATCGGAGAATATATGACTTCCCAGCCCTTTTTGGCCTTCTCCACATCCCTATCACTTGAAACCTTCCCCAATTGGTAAAACATCACGTGATCATTACCAATTAATGTTATATTCTCAAAGATAGTTACAAATTAATGTTAAATTCGTACAAACTAGTGAAACTCTGAGAAGCCAATGGCACCTAACATCTTCAGCCACGCAGGGGAAAGCATCGCAGAACTCTTACCTCAGGTATATTGCGGTTTTGGTAACACTCGTTTCCGGGGGCCACCACAAACTTCATGATCATTTAACCCTCCCCCCCCCCCCAAAAAAAAAATACGAACTTTTATTTTTAAACTTTTTACGTTGTCTATACTATAAATTTCAAGTTTATAGTATATTGGGAAGTATGCTAAACATTTCGAACAGATACACATACAAATAAAAGATTCAAAGTTTAAACTTTTCTTTAAATAAGGGATGTAAACTTTAATACATTTCTTTAAATATAAATTTACATTTTTCTTTAAATGAAAGAAAAGTTTTACTTTAAATAAGAATCAAAAATTTATAAATTTTTTCAAATGTTTGCTTTAGAGAAGAGGAGCATTACTCTTTCATAACAAAAGTATCTTATTAGTAAATGTGAAATTAAAGTTTTAGAACATTAAGATTTTTAATTTTCTAAATATATTTCAACAACATATAATATTACTTTGAAAATTTAAATACTTTTAACTTTAACTTTTTATAAAGCTGCTGCACGGGTTTTTCAGTCCTCGGTCTGCTTTAAATTTTTTCGTTTAAATTGGTGGAATGTTCCAGAATAATTAAAAGTAAATTAAATTCCACCACACATAACTTCAGAAGTGAATTGTTGCCTGAATCCCCCCAGTAATCTAGAACTTATGCTAATAAAAAACAAAACAAAAAAAAAACTATTAATTTTATATAAGTGTTATTAAAGTAAAGATACTATTACAGAAACTTCAAAAATAGAAGTACGTAAATTCAAAATTAAATAATTAAGTGAAACCAATACCTGTTCACAGAACTTTACTAATAATTAACAAAACATTACCTGTTGAGTTTTTTTTTGTTTAAATTCATTAATTTTGTAATATTTAAATTAATATTATGAGGTTTTTATTACAGAATTTAATACAGGACACGATTATCTTTTATTAAAAGTTTCCCTGTAATTTTGCAAATTTATTTTCATTCATCAAAATTGCTTTATCAACAAAAATGCTGTACAACATATCTTTGCTTATACAATACCTTTACTTTATACAATATCTTTGCTTTATGCAACATCTTTATTTATGCAGTATCTTTGTTTTATACAATGTCTTGTTTTAGACAACATCTTTGCTTTATGAGCATCTTTGCTTCATATAATATCTTTGTTTTAGACAACATCTTTGCTTAATGCAGCATCTTTGCTTCGTAGAATCTCTTTGCTTT
>JAFIDM010009631.1:285076993-285088834 GCA_023159025.1 Thereuonema tuberculata | reverse complement strand
CATCTTTGCTTCATACAATATCTTTGCTTTACACAATATCTTTGCTTTGTGCAGCATATTTGCTTCATAAGTATTTTTGCTTTATGCAACATCTTTGCTGTATGTAACATCTTTGCTTCCCAACATTCTTGCTTTACACGACTTGTCTGCTTTTTAGAATGTCTCTGATTTGTATAACATTTTTGAATTATGCAACATCTCTGTTTTATAAAAAAAAACTTCTCTACAAAAATGAGTTTTAATATTGTAATCTTTAATATATGAAGCATATAATTTAAATACTATATCTAAAAAAATTATAATTCATGAACATAAAAATACAAGCTTCTTTAATATCAAAACCTTTGAGGCATTAAAAATAAAAAAGTTCAAACGATAAGAAACTTGGAAAATACATTCCTTACATTTACTATGTTCATAAGGAATATATCAGCTTTACTGAGATTTTTGCTCACACTTCTGTGTGCAATGTATCTTTGGAAAACATTCCTTGTCATTCACATGACTACAGATAATTAGAAATGGTAGAATTCAAGAGAGAACTATAGAAATAGTTCCAGGTGATTTCCGGGCTGGGGCCTTTGGATGGAAGCAGTTTTCAGTTCTCTTACTGTAGTTAATAATAAATGTATGCGTTTGAATAAGCTCTGGTATCATCGTTAGTGGTACTAAGCACGCATTACTCAATTAAAATCATTTTTGTATTATCAGCAATTGTTGTTTTTCTTGTCTAACTTTTTTCTCTTCGTGATATATTCTTATGCGTTTTATGGTCCCTTATAACTTGTGTTACTTTCATGCGAAGATAACAACAACTTTTTAGAAAACGTAAAAATGTAAGTGGCGACTTTTTGGCGACTTTAGAGCTTTATACCTTTTTTTTTTACCTTCACTTCCTAGAGATCATTTTAACCCCATAAACATAGCTTATTTAAAGAGCTTTCAGATAAGATAGGTTGTATTCGCGAGTTCTAAGAGGGGCCGTTTCTATTAGCTTCGGTCATCGTCTTTGATGGAAATCTGTCCAACCGTTTTAATTTGATGCGCATTTAAACAGAAAAAAATAGCCAAGTGAACAAGTGGAAATGTGAGATTTCGCATACTCCGTAATAACACAGTCATCATTTTTATTTCAGGCTTCGTTATGTTGAGATTTTAACGGTTTGCTTTTTTTTTTTTTTCTCTTCCCCTTTTAAATAAAAGAGCCTGTGATGCACTGAACAGTGAAAGATCCAATCGATTATTTTGAACATTTTTCGAAAGCTGTGTTTTGTTCCTTTGAAATCTATCAATCAGCTCAACATGTGTAGAGTTAAATGCTCCGTCGAGAGTAAGAAATAAGAAGTTATTGATCGTAGATGGGCTCGGCTTGCGAACTCTACCCTAAATGCGTCAAACCGAGAACACTGCTAAAAGACACGGGTTTTTCGGAACAGCAAATTTGTCTTCTCGGAAATTCCGCAAGAGGGAGTTTGCGAAAAAGAAACAAATGAGAGCGTCGTCAAAAGTAGAAACGTCGTTGGAACTCGTAAAATAGGTCCTTATTCGATCTAACTTGGAATCGCTCATTTACCATCTTACTTTTTTTTATTTTTCCTCTTTCTCTCTTTTGACAATGGTCATCTTGAAATGATGGCAACCGTTGCTCCTAGCAACCCACGATTTCACGCCAAAAAGGAAATAGACTGTTGCATGCGTTGCGGGAAAAGCGCGGTGGAGATAAAAATCGTTCTGTCAGGCTTGAGGGAGTCTTATCTGAAAATGCAGACCCAAAACGTGGAAACTGCAAGTGAAAAGCTTGCATTATTTATGCAAATGAGAAGTGGAATAAAGGCAACTGGCCAAGTTGTTATTTGAAAGTGATGAATGAATTTGTTGGAACTTGGATTGGTTTGTTAAATTTTCAGAATCAAAATCGCTTAATTCAATATACTTGACAAAACACAATTTTTGTAAGTTCATATCACGGTTCTGTAGCGACAACGTTAGAATAGTCAGTTTTTTAAGGAACTGAATATGAAGCGTTGGAAGGGAGAGGTTAATGTTGGGAATTGGAGAGGGCGGATAGAAGGTCGAGACCAAAATAATAGCGCTTACTATATACAGTTGAACCATAAGCATCGTACCAGTTTAAAAACATCAGTCTAGCCTTTTTTTGATGAGAGGTTTCAAGTATCATTTTTTGAGGAATGGAGACTAAAATAACTATGCCTACATTTTACGTTGAATCATAAATAGGTTACATACCGGCACCAAATTTTAAGGATATCCGTCAGCCGTTTTAGCGTGATGCCTTACAAATAGATAAATGTACAACAGATCAACAGACAAACAAAGGAGAAAACTGTTCAGTCAACTGTGCAGAATAGTGTAGTAAGACTTTGCATATTCAGTCAACAATAGACGATCTAGCTTTGAATTTTAAAAAAAAAACAATAAAAACAAACACACAAACAAACCTGTGGTTTTGAATTGAAGATCCTATGGGTGTTTGAGGAGTAATTAGTGTGTTGAGGTTAAAAGAATATTCCATGGAAAAGCATTCAAACTGAAACAATAGATTTCTAAGATGTCGTAACAAATAATAATTCTTCAGTAATCCGTTAATTCCTTGTGCTTTGATATGATTAAAACTAGGTATAGGCTCAGCTAACATTGGCGTCTGTCAGAAACGTTTTTTGTTAATTTCTAAACCTACTTGACAAATACTAACACATAAAAATTTAACGCACAGAATTTAACACTAACAAACATCAATTTTAAGTGATGAACTATTCGTTAAGAATACGAACTAAAAGTAAAATTAAGAAACCTACGAAATCATTAATCAAAAACAAAAACATTTCTATACTTTTACTAAAATAAACAGGAGCTTGAAAATTTATCAAGCTTTTAATCCTTGAGTGTTATAGATTAGAAAATGCAAATAACGTATGTTTGTGTTTTGTTGACATAAATTTCTTTGTCGTATACGACACATCCTTTGCTAATCTGAGATCTTCTTAATTAGAATTGCTATAACTTAATGCATATTCATAATCCCTTAATACCTTACCAAGACTTTCAAATCCCTTTGCACATAATGTGTAATGTTTATTAATTCTTTTTAAATCAACATTACAATTCCAAATATTTAATATTTTCAGTTTTTCAAAAAGTGTAATATATATTAGACTTAAAGTGGATTAAAGTAGGAATAAAGAAAAATATTTAATAGAAGCTTCAAGAAAACCTTTAATAAAATTCTTCCTACTTTCAATTTAAGAGGTAAGCCATCTAAAGAAGCTTTACCTCTTTTATCAAATACCTTAACTTTGTCAATTAAACCAGCAAATTAATGTTGGCGTCTCAACTTTTCAATATTCCTCATAATGGAGATTCGAGTTTTTTTCTTTAGCCTTTCAAGAGCTTTCGTCCACATTAAATTCTAATAGGAAATGTTTATTGCCACTTTGATTATTTGACTAATTCCCTTAATTACAAGAAAGGCGTCCAACTCAAATTCACAAATGCAAATCAAAATTTGAGGGGTGATTACTGAGAATTAGAAAAAAAAAATTAGGCCTAAAGCATTTTTTTTTTTTTGCAAACATTCTTCTAATTATTTCGAACTCAGTTTGTAACTAGACCAGTGACTTGCTATCTGGAATTCGTTTGAATAAAACATTAGCGTTTATTTTAAAAGTCCCCCGGCTTGTCTGAAAGATCCAGTCTCGAATGAGATCTCGAATCTTATTTATTTATTAGATATATGTTCCGCTTTCCATTATATAGTGAGGCAGGGCATGTATACGGGTGAAGGGACTCTGGCCTCTCACCTCTAAATAGGCGTGGTTCGGTTCTCATGAGGGTTTCGTGATGGTGATCGACCTGAGCAGGTTCTCCCGTTTCCCCTGCAGTACTTCCATCATTCTCTACGTCTGTCCTTCTTCTCCTAAGTTTAGTACATGACTTAATGTCTGGGTGGTTGGCTTACACATTCGATATAATCTAACCTTATTTGATATAATCTAACCTAATCTAAGGACGAAGGGAAGGTCAGTTTTGAGGACTGGGGGATGGAGGAGAACAAAGTAATCATATTTTAAATTGTACCAGAAACAAATAGCGTACTTAATTTTAAGGAAATCATTCGAGGCACTTTAGCGAAGGAATAATGTTTTGAGGGATTGAGCATCGGTTGAAACTAAAATAAATCTATCTATGCTTTAATTTTGATCTCATTTTAAGGAAATCCGCAAACCATTCCATCTGCTTACAGACAAAAGGAAGCGAACCTCATATATGCTGGGATACTTAAAAGATTAAAGCTTAAAGACGATTCCAGAGGCCGACCTGGGAAACGGAAGTCTGAAAATAGAGAAAAGCGTAAAAGACTAATCCAGTGAAGGAATTGAAATAAGAAAATTAATAGAATCAAGAAGTAAGAAAGAACTTAAAGCTTAAAATATTATTTCTTTTCACTCTTTATTTATTTATTTTTTTTTGTTTTTTTAAAGACGTAAAAAAGATAAAAACGAAAAGCCTACGTTTATTAGTGTATTTTCAAAGGAAAAAATACATTATTGCATTCTCCCCTACCTGAACAGGTGAACGCGGGACCTTGTGATAAGCACCAATCAGGGGTCCTAAATCACGAATATACATGCCGTTCAAATTCTTCTTCCCACGACATATATATAACTTATATTTCCATTTTTTGACGATTTCGTATTTTCAAAAAACCTGTATACTTAAGCTGTTTTTAGGGCATTGTCACAAACGTTTTAGAACTTTTAGGGTATTAGTTTAACTACAAATAAGAAACATAAAAAGTCGACTTCAGTTCACGGGTTTTTAGGGGGCGGGACTGAGAAGTCGGGCGTGACCTCACAGTTGAGACGTGAATAACTGCCGTACATTTTGAGCTTTTCAGCTCCAACTCTTAAGGGTACTAAATACCCTTAAGGACTCGGATGGTATTATCAATCACTATTCACAAATCTCAAGGTGGTTCACTTTTGGGAAATGCACTTACGACGGTGGATGCGCGGCAGAGATATTTTCAAATTATATTATCCACTGAATACAATAAGAGCATGTTTTCCACTATCTGAAATAATGAATTAAAATTACATAATAACTTCAATTGTCTAAATCAGATTAACTTTATTCATTCTAAAGCAAGAGGAGAGATCAATGATTTTCTATGGGAATTTTTGTTGCTTCTCTTGCCAAATTCTCGACAAGACCCATTTGGAAAAGTACACTGCTCACAAAAATTACGGAGCATTGCGAATTGAATATAATACACCCAAAAAACAGAGGCATTTGAGTGTATTTATTACGAATATCATCGGAGAAGCAAATGACACGAAAAAGGAAGTTGTCTGATTATGCAAATATGATGCAAAACGTTAATTTGCATGTTTCTCACAACCCTATAATGTTATCTTAGGGTTATCTCCACTTTCCTGGATCAACAACAAGTGGCAAAATCGTTGAGTGTCACCTGAAAATGCCCCTGCAACGTGACTTACCCGAATCTGAAGTATGGAGAGTCACAGGGCATCTTGAAGCTGGCCAAACACAGATGACAGCAGCGGTTGGAACCTCCCAAAGCATGATTAGCAGACTCTGGAATCGCTTCAGAGAGACTGGAAAAGTACGAAGAAAACCATGGCAGGGCCGCCCACTTGCCACCACTGCAAGAGATGATCGCTACTTGATGCTAATAGCACAAAGGAACCGGCAAAGCAATGCGGGACAGTTTCTCACTGCTACTGGACGACGGGTGTTACTCCCAAATAAAGGTCACGATAGCGTCACCGGAGTTGCCGGTTCAGACCATATGCATTCGAAAGATCTTCCAAATATAAATCAACCAACAAAATTTTAGCGACAGACAGCCAGGGGTATAGGATCTGTGAGGGGTCAAAGTTAACATGGTGACCTATGGGAAACCACTTATAAGTCACTGCAAGATACTCTTCACTGCAAGGCAGATTTTCTGTTCACAGTGAGCACATTTAAGAAAAAAACACAACACAAAAACATATAACAAGAAAAAGTACCTTTCGGTGTGAGGAGAGTATAAGAAGGTGAATGACAGAGAAGGAGAGAGATGTGGAGAGGCAAAGAGAAAAAAAGAGTAGTGAGAAGCAGCAGAAAGAGGTGCTCGCGTGAGTCCGGCAGGCTGACTTTACCGGACTTTTCTGGACTTTACCGTCTCCTCCTCCTCTCCTGATGGCTGTCTGCCCAGCAAACTCGACCAGTGAACTCCCCCTGGGACAAGCTTTCAGGAAAGGTGCCACTTGCCCGGCAACTCCGGTGACGCAGTACGCTTTACCCTTTATCATGTGAGTGAACAGAGTATCTGCCTTTCGCACGCCCTGTTCTCTGAACTTCACATCGATTGTATCTGATTTGAAGCTGATCAATAACAATTTCCTGCTAATTTTCTAATCAATATCTGCTTATTGTGCCTGTCTTATATTTATCTAAGGTTGCAGGCTACTTATAAGCCTCTTGCAGTGACTTATAAGTTATTTCCCATAGGTCACCATCTTAACTTTGATCCCCCACAGATCCTATACCCTGGCACATAGTCTGAACCGGCAACTCAGGTGACGCTATCGTGACCTTTACTTGTGAGATGTTAAAATTATAATATTTCTCTAAAAGCAAAGAAAGAAAGATTCTTTCCGTTAAGGTAGAGATGCTCATATAATTCTTGTTTCTTTACTTCAAGCTTTAAGTGTTCTGAGAGTTTGGAATTTACTTAAGATGTTCTCCTCAGAATTGATGTTGTATCAACTCTCAGCGGTTAGCCTTTGAATGGAAGAATGCCTCTTCTTGGTCAGTGATGGCTTGACAGCGATAGAACCATCATGTCTTGAGTTCATTATAGCAAAGGATTAAGGGGCAGTCAGTGTTGAAGATTAGCTTCTCTTTCACTATCGAACTGAAGAGCACTGACCTTGTGGTATTGGGCATCTTTGTATTCTGATGCACCTCATGTGAACTGTAACCAATTGCTGATGTTTGCGGTAAGTCTAAGTGGCTTTAAACCACACAGCAACAAAATGTCTTATATATATATAGAGAGAGAGAGGGAGGGAGAGAGAGAGAGACAGAGAGATAGTAGTAATCATTTCCAACACCAGATGGAGCCATCGAAAGACAAATTATTTCAATCTCGTCAACAATATTTGATTTTTTTAGAACTAAGATCCAATTAAAATAACGACTTGATGTTGTAAACAAATAAATAAAACTTAAAAACTTTTATCTCTATTTAGTAATCTAGTATTTAAGAAGACTATATACGCTGAGCTATTATCGCTTAGAGAGGGCCGAGTATGCAGCCTCGGGGCATAAAATTTGAGAACGGGGGGGGGGGGGGGGGCAGGATACCAAACATATCGCTTACATTTAGGTTGGACCTTAAAAAAACATTGTATCAAGGTAAAAAAAAAAAAAAAGAAGAAAAAGAAAACGTTAGTCGTTAAAACAGATTCCGGGGGCCATTTTATAATTTATTTAATCTTTATTGGAGAGATGGAGACCAAAATGAATGTGACAATGTTTTATGTCGGACCATAAAATGAGCTAAGTACCACATTTTTATGAAAATCATCTCAGCTGTTTTTAGCCTGAAGCACATTGAATCAGACAAATGGACAAACAGAAGAAAAACGTTCAATTGGAATAGCAAGATTTCGTTTTTTCATTTTTCCTGTAAGGATTTTTAAAGCATTCTAACAAAAGGCACCAGTTTACTATATCAGGACACATATTTCGTTGTCACCTTAGTTTTTCTTCGGAGATGCAAGTAGATATTTCCGCAGTTGATTGAAAAGTCTTTGTAATTGTGTAATTTTTTAACGGGAGTTCTAGCTTTTATCATCATTTCTATTTTTTCATATCTCGATATTTGCCTGCAACAGTTTCTGTTTCTCTCTTTTTGGAAAAATATTAAAGTAGAAATATACCGGTAAGTTATAACTTCATAGTCTTTTGATTGGTAACTTATACTAAAGGGGAAATAATAAGGATAAAACTTTAATTATTTTTTTAATTCAGAAGGGCATCTTAATTAATAATTTGTTTTCTTAAAGAAAACTTCTTACAAAATATGAGATCATTCAATGCTATTTTTACAATCTGAAGCAGAAACATTTCTTGCAATATACTAACAAGCAAAAGCAAAATGATAATCTATAAGAAGTTCACCTTCAATATAAAATTAAATTTATGGAACTTAAAATATCTGGTTACTAGTTTAAATTTTTTTCTTTATATTGAACGTCTAATCTTAGGATATGTTAAATGAGTAAGTAAAGCAGAAGCTTTTAAACTCTAGACAAGTTTAAGAGGATAGAAACAGGCTACAAGCAGAAAGGAAGTATTAAGAGTAACCATACTTCTTTTACACTTTACATAAAGATAATAAAAAACGGAATTCTAGCAAATATCACTCGTTAACTCATTACAGAAAAATAAAACGTGTAATTCATATCTCTCTAAAGCTGTACAGATGATACAAGATACATTTTAGAAAGATATATTATGACAAGCAAACAAAAAGTTGGAAAGAATATAAAACCTTCTTTCCTTAAAACGCAATTTCTTAAAATACATTATGAATGAGAAGTCTAAGAAATAGATATTAAGAAATAGAAATTAAGAAATACAGTAAAACCCCGATTATCCGAGTTTCCGCTTTAACCGAGCTATCAAATATTTCTAGGAATTTTTTTTTTTGGTTCTACATTTTCTATTTTTAAAACTACCTAAAAAAAATTCTGAACTTGATCTCACAAACACTCAGGAAAACGAAAGAGAATTCGCAGAATATCGGTCGCAATTAATCTTCGTTCGTCTAGTCCTATGACCCCCTACCTGGAATCGGGGAATGGTTTCGGAAAAACGCCAAAGTAATGTAAAACAAAAAACAAATAAGGACTTTTTTTAAGTAAAAGAACTCTTAAATTATCGTAACAAAATGAATTGCATGTGGTGTATCTGTATAACTTTTGTATTTGTTAAAATATACATTTAAACCCACACGATTTATTTTATTTATAAATTTCGCTTTAACCGAGTTTTTCGGTTATCCGAGTTAATCTTGGTCCACATTAACTCGGATAATCGGGACTCTACTGTACGTTAATTCTTAAAATACGTTATGTTATGAAAATGAATTAAATCTCGAATCTTTTTTAAAGTCGGTAAAACAACAAAAAGGAAAAACCTACATTTACGTCATTTGTTATGGAAAAAAATAATTAAATCCTCATTATTTACTTAAATTATCTAAATCATTTTAATTTTGATCATATCAAACTGTATGCAATGATTTACCAACAGGATTTAATATTCTCTGTTTAAGAAAATGAGATACTAATAAAAACAGCATAGAAATCTTTAGTTGAGATTCCAATGCTTTTGTTTTGGGAAGTTAGTTGATACTCTTGCAACAAGGACCAGACAAGAACCAGAATCGAAAAGATTTAATTCTTAAATTGCATATCAAGTTTCAAGAGTTACCATCCCGTCGTTCACACACATACACAGACATAGTAATTGATTGATTTGATTGGATGAGTCTTACTTTCCTAGATAGTTAGTACACAAAACTGAAATGTATTCCATCAAGATGGAGACCATAAAAATAAAATTTAAGATTTCTGACTACAGCACTTCAGTTTGATATCAAGTACCTGTTGCAACTTGCTACAGAAGCAAATTGGTTAGGTTTTCTTGTAGGAATTGAAGGGTTTCAAGTCGAGGAGACCGATTAACAGCTATTAAAGATTGTTGGATGAAATATCAATAGAAGAAGAATATGCAGTTAGTTATAAATGAATATCTTTTGGACGACGATTGAAATGCAGTGTTGAAATCTTCCAAAACCTAAATGACATTACTTATTAGTTTGATCTTGCTTTGCTAATATGAAATTTAAGTTAAATACGACATATGTCTTTATGGCAGCACAAAGACTTCTTATCGCCAAAAAAAAAAGCATGAAACAGCTGTTCTGGGATATCAACTAGTAAACATTTAGTCTCACCCATTGTTGTTTTAATTATTTCAAGTACTTACTGATGCTAAAAGCAATCGAAAAGAAGTGACGAAGTCATAATTTACCAACTCTTGAAAAATAACCCTCCTCCTCCTAATCTTTGACTCCAATTTGTAAAACAATCATATTCGGCTTTACAGGTAAAGCTGCAAGTTAAATATAGTTTTTTATATTTTATCGAGTACATAGATGTATTTTATTTCAAATAAAAATTACCGTTTTTTTTAATTAAAGTAAATTCTAATACAGTGCAACTTGGATAATTCGAACGTCTTTAATTCGAAATCGTGGTTAATTCGAAGATTCTTTTGATTAATTCTTTTGGTCCCTTGAATTTCTTATTAAATCAATGTTAAAAAATCGTGGATAATTCGAAGTTCAACTTCCTTAATTCGAAGTTTTTTATAAAAAATTTTGAACCATAACGACTTTTCGGCGTTTCATTGTTAAGAAATTCGACAGGTGACAACTGAAATTCCCTTCCCACGACCGTTCGACACGTAACGCTTCAGACGCCATTCGAGCTTCCTGCTGTCAGTGTCACCATGTCTTTCAGTAAACCACGCGTGTACAAAAATTTAACGTTCGCTGAAAAGGTCGCCGTCATTCGCGAGGTGGAAAAGGGTGTGAAGAAGAAAATGCCAAATCGCCAACGAGTACGGGATAGCGCCGAATTTCGTCGGTACATTGAAGATCAAACCAACGTTTCCGTTCTCTAAACATGCTTGATGATTTTGCTAACCGTAAGCGACGGAATTCTACAAAACAATCAGATATCGCATAATTTTTTGAAAAACTATAATTTTCTATATTGAATGTAATATGTACTGTAGCTTATGTAATATAAATCTTATTTTGTTTACATACATATAGTGTTTAAGTCTTTCATACCATGATCTTTCTGAATAAATATTTACTTATTGACAGAATAATCTTTTTAAGCATTCAGTGGATCTGGAATTAAAGTTAAAAGATGTAACTTGTTTAATTCGAAGTCTTGGATAATTCGAAGTTTTGTAGTGGTCCCTTCAGCTTCGAATTATCCAAGTTGCACTGTATGATATTTTTATGTTCAATAATTTGCTGGTTCAAATATTGCAAAAATTCGTTGGACTAAATAAATTCTTAGTGATAATAGTTATTGGTAGTTAGCGTAATGTAATACAGTTTGAAAATTTGTATCTAAACTTAACCACAAATGAGATTTGCAGTACGATAAGACTCGAAGCAATGGTGTTTTTACAACTTACAATGAACGTAATTAAAAAGGCTATTAAGAGAGAAGAGACTGTTTCCGACCTCTTGGTAATTATCGCTCTGCTTCTCAGCAAAATGTATATTCACTGTGAAACTTCTCTTCATTAGTGATATCTTCTTGAAGTCCTCCGGCCACAAGTCATTTCACTGCTAATATACCAACAGAATCTTCACCATGAAGAAATGAGTTACGAATAAAAGAGGAATTAGATTAAGAAGATGGGCCAACTATTTGCCAAAAGAAATAAAAAGAAAGAAATAATAGCTAACTTACAAACGTCATTTTTCAGCTTTATTTTGTGTATAGATAGATATGTTTATTGACACGTAATTAATTAACTATTGGTTATTATACGTAAATAATTAACTCTTATCTACTTAGAATGTCTGAAATAAAAGTAAAAAGTCAAAAATAATAAACTTTCAATAAAAAACATTTCAAGAAATATCGCCAAAACATACAACTTCAAAAAAAAAAAAAAAAAAAAAAAAGATCGAGTTCTATTGGTAAAATT
>JAFIDM010009631.1:285050184-285076983 GCA_023159025.1 Thereuonema tuberculata | reverse complement strand
AAAAAAAAAAAAAAAAAAAAAAAAGATCGAGTTCTATTGGTAAAATTGTTCTAACACAACAGGAGCAGTGCGTGGTTGCAACAATTGTTGCAACAATTCCGAAGATCGAGAGTGTTACAACTAGGTCTAGTAACAGAAAATGATCTCATTAAAATTAATTTAAAATTTGAAAGAACAGGTTTGCTAGCCATAACCCTGAACAGTAGATTGAAGACATCGCTGTAGCAATGTAGGAAAATGCTATGACAAATGCACAAAGAATCAGTAGTACACGAGGTGCTGCAAGACGAATGGGCGTGCCTCCTTTGACTAACCAGACGGTCGTACGATACATTCCACACTTGTATCCATATAGAATTAGGCATGTTCAACAACTTCTCCCTGTCGATCCACTTCTTCGACGGATATTTGCACTGCAGTTTCTTGCACGAATGGAAGTGGTCCTGGAACATCTTATGGACAGACGAAGTCCATTTCCACCCTGAATGATGCCGCTCACACCCACTACTGCAGAATTTGGGCAAAGGACAATCCACACATTGTTCAGGAGATTCTTTTATAATCGCCTGTATGGAGTGGAATTACGGCAGAATTCATCAATGGTCCTTTTTTTTCGAAGAGATCCTTCTCACAGAACCTGTTACACGAACCGTCAATGACCAACGAAGCTGTTCCATGTTAACTATCTACGTTATTCTAGCTCTCTAGCATTTACGATGCCTCGAAACGACTGTGTCTACGCAGGATGGTGCCCTCCACATATATCCGGATTAAGGAGGATACCATATGGAACATCTGCTTCCGTAAGCATGTTAGTCTTGTTCTGCATCTTTTGTAGGCAAGGGGGTGTCTCCCATTCTTAATAACCGTACAGTACAGATGTATACCACAACAACAGCGTCACATATTCGCCTGGTAGCGAAAATTGGAACTAAAATATTTTTCTGCATAACTCTCTTCAGCATCGTCTTCTTAACCTAATAAATTTCGAAGCTGTTCGTCAATTGATCTTTTCTATAGAAGCGCTGGAGTAGATGATTGGAAGCATCCTGTATTTAGAAATTGTAATATTTCCTAAATGCAAACAGTATAATTTTTCCTTTTTCTTAAAGAAAATTAATTCAAATTTGCATTCTAATACTTAAATTAAATTAATTTTAATCATATCAAACCAGGGGAAAGTTAACGAATTTCCTAAAATGGTTAATATCCGTTATTTCAGAAGTCGATAGAAATCCTAGAAATCGATGGAAATGGAAATTTTCATCTCCTTCTGGGGGCTAATTTCTTGTCAAAATTTCAAATAAAAGTTACATCGTCCCTTATCCTTCAATCTGCAAGTTTAAGAAGATTCATGTAGCAGTTGAGAAGTTATGACTAGGAAAACACACAACACGACGACTGTCAGTTGTGATGAAGTTCACTTTATAGGAAAGTAGATTTCAAATTTCAAATATTGTATCACAATTAGTATTATAGATTAATACAAACTCTTTTCTTGCTAATATTATTAATTATTTTTGATATCCATTTCGTAGTTACCACATTAGAATTGAACTACGTTGTATTTGTCCGTCCGCCTTTGATCTTCTAAGCAAAAGATTATTTATTCTATAATGTTGAAACTTCAATAGAAAGAACGTTCCAGATCTCATATGAAAGCTGCTTATTGATTAGGTATATAAAATAACAACAACAAAGAATTTAGCATTCAATTCTTATATAATAGAGTCATCACATAATAAATAAAAAAAATAATATATAAAAAAATCAACAATTCGAAGAAAAGTTTGCTCTTCTCAAAATATCATTTCTTATTTCATTTCTTCGTATTTATTTTAAGTCGTGAAACTACAAAGAAGCTTATTTTTGCAGTTCTTATTTTTATTAAAAACATTATCAATTTTGGATTTCTGAAAAACAATATTAAACTGTATTACTTGCTTAAGTTATCGAAATGGAATTAACCTTAATCCTATCAAATGGCGTGCTAATTAACGGATTAGTAATAGGGAATAAAAATTCATTATTTAAACAGTGAGATGTTAATAGAAATTCGTTGTTTAGATTCCAGTGGTTTTCATTTGGGCTTCTCATGGTGATTTCTCGACAAGGACCCATTTGGAAAAGATTTCAAATATAAAAATAAATTCGTCTATAATCCTTAAATATGCATACTAAGTCAAAAATTATTGGTTGGAGGGGGAAAACTTACGCTTAGATTTGCGTAATCTATAAGCGTCATTTTCCCAAGTTTTCTTATAGACGTCTTTTCCTAACCGTCAGTTCATCTGCGGACAGTTCTTTTATATTCCAAATTTTTGTGACGTCAAAGGTACCGTCTTAATTCTTAATTACTCATTTTCGTTTTTGGTCATTTAGCAATTGTTTACTTTCTTTCGGTTTCTTTAACTTAATAGCAACTTTTCTCAGTTAAAATAATCATCGTCATTTTTAGTGAGAGACAAGTAGTTTTATTTATTACTTTAAAAAAATATTTCAGAAATCATTTGCAAATTCAAGGACTGATCAATGTTTTCCATAAATGCTTCCTTATCATTTGCTTAAAAATTCACTCACAAAACCTTATTTGAATAGAAACATCACTTTAGGCGATCAAAAAATGCATGTATATCCAGACCAATCATTTTCTAGAATATTCTCGTAAGCAAACAAATTAATGGAAAACTTATTTTTTACAGCTAATGTACTTTGTCGTTTTTGTATTGGAAGGTACTTTACCAAAATTGGTTTGAAAAAACACGATAGCTGCGATAGGCGTGGAAGTTCCGGGAGTTTATTGAGCTGCCATTTTTTTATATTCATGTGTTATCGATTCTTCTTTAATTCAGTTTCGCAATTCGTACTTTTATCAGCTGTATAAATAATGAATCAGCAAAGATATAAAGCTGTTGTTCTTCTGTTGATAGAGGAAACCGCTTCATTTATCACGTGATAATAATCATATGCCATCGAATTCTCATCATCATCAACGAATAATAATCGGTTCCGTTTTATTTTTTCCGCCTTTCTTTTATCCGTCAAATGCCAGCGAGGGAAGCGACTCTTATTTTATACTTGTCAAAAACACCTCACTCCTTCCATTTTAATCTTCTTCCAGTTATTATGAACTCTTCAAACATAGAAGTTGAAGAATATAAAATCTGTGAAATTTCTTATAATAAAAAGTATTTACCTTTGAAATTAAAGAACAACAAGCAATTTGAAGAAATATAAATTATTATATATAGTATTACAAATTTAAGATTCATGAAACATTGATTTCCCAAGTACGTTAATGTTCAAGTTTAATTGAAGAATACAGAAAAATTTCTATCCGTTTCCGTTTATAATTTTGAATTTCCAGTTTGCAATTTTCAATAATTTGTAGCTCATTAGATGATTACTTCATTACATTGATATATTGATATAGGTGTACCTCGAGATACGACCATTCGTATTGTGTTGTTATGACGAAGGTCTCATTAAGTCTTCACAAACCTTTTCAAGTTATATATCCGACAACAATACCGATAGTAGAAGTGTTATGGTGCAGTACATGTCAAATTTGTAATAGTACAGCCACAAAACAGTTATGTTCCAGATATATGTGTATACATTTGTAAAACAGTAAAAGTATAACTTTATTGTTAAATGTTACTGTTAACAGTCTCTCTCTCTCTCTTTACTTAGCAAAAATGGATCATACTGCATGCTATTTTTTTAAATTGTCATTACAGCTGTAATATAATTATTTAAATAGTGTACATGCACTATAAACTATACACTATTTTCGATAACGTTTATATGGTATTTGCGGTATTTTTTACCCGTTACATACTAACTATAAAATTAATTGATCTAGATATGACTTAATATTGTACTGCATACTGTACATTTGATTTGTCATATTGTGTACAATTTTCTACGTTCGATTTGTTGGCCGACATGTATCCCCGTTGTTAAGTCAAGGTATAGCTCCCTAGATTCAGCGTAAATGTAAAGTTACAATTCTAAGCAAAATTATAAATAAGAAAATAATTAAAATCTAGTCCTTAAAATATTTTATTCTACAGTTTGAGAAAAAAAATTCTTTTCTAATTTTCTCATCAAAATTAAGTTTAACCAATGCATTACTAAAAACTAATTTAAAAATAGATATTATTATTTTATAGTTTAAAGGAGCATTAAAGCTGTCATTTTCTTCTTTCCTTCTTATGTAACGCAGGTTCAAGCGTTGTCTACTCTCTTCAATTTAAGTTGCCTTGACTGTTCTTTATTCCTTCAGAATCTCAACCAGATAATGGAACTACGCTACATGTTGTCCATTTCTTGTTACCTCCCGTCTCTCAACAAGAAATCAACACTTTTTTTTTCTTCTCCAAAGAGATCTGACCTTACTTCTTCTCTTCATCTTATTCAACTGATCACCTCCATTAGCCTTCTAGTTTTCATCTTAAAGGACCCTCACTAAACTCCTTCCCTTTTTTTTCTAAGAGCCATGTCTTTGTTCGTTGCAAAACCAATAAACTCCGTATGAGACTCTATGCCCATTCTCTTTTTTTGAATTTCCTTGTCTTTTAGCATTTCAATTCATAGTATTCTTATTCTTCTATCCTGTACTTCAGATGTGTTGGCTGATTAAACGTTTCTCTTGCATTACAGTTTCTTAAACTGGCATTCTTTAATCGAACACAATCGAATAACTAAACAATAAAAGAAATAAACTTAAACCTAATTTATGAGATAACTATAGTTGGATATCAAATGGTAAATTACTTTAACTGTGTAGTTAAGTATCTACAATCAAGATAATTTGTATTTGATGTATAATTACATTTATTATTAATGTATATCAAAGTTACTATTAGCACTACATTATTTTATTCGAACTCATATATTCCAGTATTCTAAGAAAATTTATAACAAAAAATCTATGAATGCACGAAAAGTACAGCAAATGTACTAAACGTACATTTATTATGATACATATAAATATTAATATACCAGTGGGGTAATTCTTTAATATTTGAAGAAACCCATTCCAATATTAGACACAAGGTTTTCTTCAAATATTTAATCAAGTTATATGTTATCGTTACCACTGTCGGTACTTTTAATTATTCCATGTTTGCTTCTGAGGCATGACTGTGATTCCCACGATTATTCCTATTAACCTCAGTACTGAGACCTCGTTGTTTACTGGTGACTGCTCCTGGCTAATGATGCTCAAAGAGAGTGAAACAGCTATACCAGGATGTCACTTGGAAAACAATTTGGTCTCACCCATTCTATTGTTCCCTTTTTACCGATTTTCTTTTTGGAATGCTTTAAAATATTATACACATTATCCTTAATATTTTTGAATAATTACTTTTAAATAATTCTGAAATCCGAATTCATTCTATAGATACCACAAATATACTTAATCTTTTAGCTCTGGCTGTCATTTTTAGTGTTCACTGAAGCTTTCCCCACAGTATGTCTTTCCTCATTCATGAGTTATTGTTCCCATACATGTGAATGTTGCTGCCATTTTAGACGCACCAATCAAGTAGGAATCTGCACGTCATAGGATGGCTGTCAGGTGATGGCCAAGGGATTGCCTCCGCTGCTCTAATGTAGAGCAGGTTCTATTTCCAAAGTACATGGGTGTAAACTTTTCATCTGATGAAAGTCACTATGGAAGCGTGTAGGACAGAGTTTCAAAGCTTTTTATTCATCGGCAATCGAACGTCACATTGCAATTGGCATTGATTACTTAAATGGCGCGTCTAAAACTAGTGTAATTAAGATCCCTGCGATTACCAGTCGAAGGTACGAAGTAGAGATCGAAGTAGAGAACTGATTTTCTCCGTCTTTAACTCTAGAGGTAAGAAACCTTGCACATTTGATGGATGAACCGTGTCACCGAGAAGAAACAATCAGAGAAAAAAACTTCTGCGGGGAGTAAATAATCTCTCCTTACTACTGTACCTTACAGAGCCACTTTGACAACATTAAATGGGCTACTGAGGACTGCATTGAAGTTAATAATGTAACGCTTGGAGTGGTTATCGATTGGAAGATTAAGCTAAAAAGATAGATTGTCTGTTAAGAGCATGTTGAATTAATAAGAGGATATCATAAACGAAACCTTTGAATGCGAGAGAAAGTCAGGATATACATATGTCGTAAAAAACTGAAGTATAAACAGGCTGCCAGGAAAACTGTTAGAATTGGAGTATGAGAAATACAGTATATAAATTAGATTTCTACGAATGAGAGGAGACCAAAATGTCCACGTAGTAGATGGTGGGCGAAATTTAAAATTTAACTGAATTTCTTGAGAAATTCTTTCCATTGAAATAACTGAGAAAAACTTTGAAGTCAGAAAGTTTGAAAGTGTTGAAAACTATATGATAAAGCCATTGATTTTATATTTAATGCTCTGTGTTCAAAAACTTGTTGAAAAGCCTATCATTGCTGAACTAAAAACGACTATAATTAGAAAAACCTTTGTTTACAAAGTACTGCACAATTACTCACACAATCCATAGCTTTTCGTAAGTTGCATAGAAATCTTTGTTCACTGTAGATATATTTTTTTTTTTGCATCTTATCCCAACTACAAAATTCCCAACTACCAAAAGTCTGAAATTTCAGATCCTGAACAAATTGAGAAGTTTCTAAAATTCTGTGAGAGTCAGAGATTAGAGCGATTATAATAGATTTAATTAAAAAAAATTTCTTCTTTTTTCTTATTTTTCTATTTGGCTTATATTAGACCAATACCTGTTACGGTCTCACACCATCTTCCAACTGATCTAAATTCACTTTAGGTTTGTAGTTCTTTATTTGTTTGGTGTGTCTATTATTGTTCATTCTTTTCAATTTATTGTCATTTTATATAATTCTTTTCTGGGTTGTTAATTCTTCAATTCAAATATTTCATTAGTTCTTTTGTGATGAAATTTGGAATATCCAATTTTTCAGCGGTTTTTCTTATAAATCTCATTTCTGTCGCTGTTTATCTTGTTTTTTGATTGTCCAGGCTTCGCTACCGTATATAACTACTGTTGTTGTTGTTGTTGGTTGGGGTTTAATGGCGCAAAAGCAGCTGTGGCTAAGCTGCGCCCGTATAACTACTGGTCGTGCTAAAGTTTTGTACATTCTTAGATGTATGTTTTTGCACTTGTGATGGTTTGAAAATTTGATTATTATGCTTAGGGCTTTACTAAAATTAGTAACTTTTTATTCAATACATTTTTCTTCAGTGCAGGAAAGACGGTAACCTAGATACTTCAAAGTATTGATCTATTCTACACATTTATTTTTAGGCATATTTTACTTCTTTTAGTTCCCCCTGAAGAAGATAATTTGGGTTTTAAATTAAAAGCCATCCAAGACAATTGAAACCAGCTACAAGCGTTATCAAGACAAAAAGATCCCAAACCCGTCCGCTTCTCAAAGTTGGAAGAGAAAGACTATTTTGAACGCGAGGCACGAACCGTCAGATCACAAACAGAACCAGCAGAAACCAGCATCCACAATTTCATTATTATTATTCTCCAAAACCTACGGCAACTTTTAATCACTTGTCTTCATTATCACAAACACTACTGTTTATAAAAAAACAGTTGTCCCTCAGCGTCATCTGAGTACGACGTCCAGAATCTTCTCTTCTTGTCCTAGGCCCTTATTCATACCATTTCACTCTTTCTATGACGGACATACTGCGCCCCACGTGCCCGGCAACCTACCGGAGGAAAGTATTGCAATCTCTCATGCCGATCAGGCGACCTCTGTCGAACTCGTTGATGTGACTGTGCGGCTGTCTTAAATGACAAGACATCCTTACCCACTGCTGACCAAGCCACGCAGCGCTTATAATAGAATGATGGTCTACGGTCTGTAACGTTGCATGATCTGATTTGCCTAGAGAAGGTACGCATGAACCTACGACCTTGAGCTTCTAAACCTTTGTCCTGTTTTGCCTAATGAACATATTCTGAAAAAATCAAGTTGTAGCTCGACTCCTTTCAGGTGTTTTGTTTTTTATGAACAAAATCAATTAAAGATCAGAATCTTAACTGAGTAAATACTATTTCTTTCACTGAATAGCAATGAAAGACAATTTGATGGAAAAGACGTTTGATGGAAGCTTGTAGAGCAAGAAATAAAAAGAATGAATATAATGATTACTTGACGATTAATACTAGACAATATTTCTACTAACAAATTCTGAATAAGTTTTATTTTTCCAGTATATAGATTCAGTACTGTGTTAGTAGCCTTGTGTTTTTATTTTTAAAGATGATGCACGAAGTAAGTTTAGGAAATAGAAATGTATTTACAATCAACAAACCATCTGAAATCCATAAACTTGATGCTGAACATTACTAAAGTATATAAACGATTTGTCTAAATAAATTTGTAGAAAACAAATATTGATTGTGTTATCAAAAATCAATAAATTAGCCTTTACCGATCCTAGCTGGTAAATAAAATACTGTATTGGTATCTCTAAAAGATTTTGTTTTTCTTTGTTGAAAGCGCCTTCCTCTAAAAATAAGTGTAATTAATTTTCATAACTTCCCTTAAGAACATTTTAACGCTGAATGTATAGTCTTCATTACTGGGTTTCAAGGAACTCATTATCAAGAGTTACCCTTTTGCCGCTGCAGAGTCACAAAGAATACTAAAGGAAATGAAAACAAAACATCTTGTACCTTTCCACAGAACACGAGACATTTCACTTTCACCTCGACATCTTCACCTTTTTTATCGATTTTGTGTTATTACCAAAGACACTTCTTAAGGAGGTTTTGTTTTCATTACTAATTGGCATCTTGTAGACGAGACCTTTAACATCTTATTCAGAATTTAATTTAGGTGTTGGTTTTCTTGAAAGAATAACCAGTTCAAAAAAATGGCTTACTTTAACTTATAATTTCTGAAACCGTAAAAGAAGCTGTGCCTCCCTAATTTGCTGTATCAAAATTAAGAAAACAAAAATGATTTCTTCCATTTCGTCAAGTAAGTCTCTTCTAAAGCATCAAGAACAGAATGGTAAGGGTATAACTTCAGTGAAAATGATAAAAATCAAGCTTTTTTATTGAGATGTGACAAATACCTGAAATAGAGTTATTGGACGAGCTTATAGCCATGCAACAGAAATAAATTTTGTCTGATATTTTAAATGTTGTAATTGATTTTAATACTCGAAGGATTGGTCAAAGTAAAAATTGTAAATATATTTCAATTTAAAATTGCGTTGTAAATCTGTGTCAGTATGTCAATGACCACAATAAGTCAAAAACTAAATCCTATAAATCTATTGCTTGAGATTGTTATAGATTAAAATTTCACTTAATTTTGATATAGCTCAGCTATGGAGCTAGGACGAACAGGTTTGGACGAACAGGTATGACGCTAGGAGCAAAATAATGTGGATTACCTACATTAACATTACATTTAAATTTCTAGGCCTACGTTCAGCTTTACATCGTATAGGAGGACTGAGCGCTGGACATCAATTTACAGAACTGAGGAGACGCACATAAGACCAAAGTAATCATACTCATATTTTAAGTTGGACTACAAACAAGCATTCTACTAATTTAAAAAAAAAATAGTCTAGTCGTCTTAAGCGAGGATCATTTTAGCGATCATTTTTGAGAAATAGGAATGATCATTTTTGTTGGGACTAAAATAAATGGGTCTATGCTTTAAGTTGTATTAAAAATAAGCAGCATAACAAGGTTTAACGAAATCCGTCCAATCGTTTTAGCGTAATGCGCATGCAAACAGATAAACAGCCTAATGGACAAACAGAGAAGAGAAATATTCTTATTTTTGAATAGTACGACTTCGCATGCTCAGTCAATAATAAATGTTATGTGTAAAATACAAGTTAATATTATCCTAACTAAGCTGAATTTTTTGAAGTAATTTTATGACTTTCCAATAGAATTCCTAGTTAATTTTGGTGTATACTTGTGTAACAAGACAGGATCCTGCTATTATTACTCACAAGTCTGTGACTAAGATAGCTAAACAACTACTTAGGAGCCGTTCAAGTATTATGTAAGCACATTTTTAGTAATTTTAGACCCCTCTCTTGTAAGCAAAAATAAGCAGATTCCCGACCACACACCCTCCCCTTGTGCTTACATAAGATTTGTCAAATCATTAACAGTAAATAGCATTAAAACAGTCAAAATTATATCAGTCATGTCTGTCTGTCTTACGTAAGCATTGCTCTGATTTCCACCCTCTCCCTTGAATATTTAGGTAATACTTGAACAGTCCCTTATCCTATCAAGGTAAAACTTTCGTTCTAAGTTGAGATGTTTACAAATTCTCTATAAACGAATGAACAACTGCATTTTTTTAATAACTTTCTATGTGCTCTTATTTTACGAATACAAACTGCATTCAAACTACAGTCATATTGTCTCGATTCTTAAGAATATGCTTTTGATATGCAATTGAATATCTTCAGGATCCTACAGCCCTACCGAATTTAGTTCCTCTTTAGTTTAGAGTTAATTTTCGATTAAAACTTGATTGAAAACCCTTAGAATAGGTAATAAAATAAAGAAAACTAATAATTAAAAACTTTCTAAATTAACATTAGTGAAGTAAAACGTTGATCCAATCTTTCTACTGTCGTGTCTGCGAATGAAACTCTCACAATATCCAGGCACACATAAGCCTTGTAATTTGTGATTTAACTACAATTTCCAGATGCAAGAAATGTCCAGGTGAGATTTCGACAGAGTGTAGTTGATCAGGGGATCTCGTTATTTTGATTGAATAAAGCCATTCGAAATAATTTCTTGGAATTGAGAATTGAATTGAGAATTTAGGAGAATTATAGAATTTAAGAGAAAATTTTAAAAGAAAATATTTTTTATTGTTGCTGCCACAAACGACGATTTGTCTTATTTACGCGGTATTTTGATTAATTTAGTCTAAACTGCCTTATCACCTTGCAAGAAACATTTGAATTGTTGGCAGTTGCTTTCGATCATCGACGATTCGGGAAATAAGGAAAGTAAATATTCGCAGTAATTCTGTAAATTATATAAATATCAGATGTCCGCTATTCTTAAATCGTATAAATTGAGATGACGCAAAGCTGAAAACTAGAAAGTTAGCATGAAGAATCGATTATATAATATCTTCAGGTTTTTACTCTTCCTTGTAGATGCTAGAGATTAAGAAATCTACATTTAGCAAATGCTGAGATATCCAGTTCAGGCATTAATAATATAGCATTCATCATCAGGATTTTTCTTTTTCGAAGAGTTAATACCCAGTAAGTAAGAATCGTACGAAAATTGGTTCAGACAAGATGCGCTTCAAAGCAGACAGACAGGCAGACAATAAACAAGGATTTTGAAAGTTGAATCGATTTCGTTCAGCTAATAACCAAATTGAAATATTACACAAACTTAGTTTTAATTCTCCGAAGGCATCTTAAAGAAGCAGAACATAAGATCGACAATCAGTAACAATAGTTCGGAAGGTCATGTATTTTTGAAATGAAATTGCAGAAAGTTTGACTAATAGTAAAGAATGTATTCTGTGAATTATTATCGACTGACTTTTTCTGCTAGGATTACAAAAAAAAAATCCATTTGGAATGAATAGGAAAAAAAATCGATTTTTATTTGTTGTTGGTAATCGTGTTTGGCGACTGATTCCATGAGATATAAAAACAGAACAATCATTTAGTACAAAGAGAGATAAAAAGTAAAAATATGTAGTAGTTTTTCTATGGTAAAAAATGTAAATACTCGGAATAAAAGCTAATAATTTCTGTGAAAAAGAGATTGGAATTAGCATTGATGATTCAAAAGATCTTTTTGAGACTGAAATAAGATATCTTAATTCATTCTTACATAAATAAAAGAAACAAAAAAATCCTGAAAGAACTTGATGCCTACTTTTCTTAAATATCGCTTTTTAGCGACCCGTACAAAAATTGTAAAGTACGTATAAACTTATAAGGAGGTTCAGGCCGTCATCACCTCGGACGTACGAGTCGAAAATACAGATCGTACAGACATAGCTTGAGTGATATCTTATTGGAAATTGAGTAGGGAAAAATACTTGAGTTTCGATCTGCAGTCACTTTAGTCTGAGAGAAAGTGTCCTAAAATAAAACATTGGTACAGGGTCACTATATGGTTTCGTAAATACGAAATAAATTTTTCCCATGATTTTTTTTCTGTTTTTTTAAAAGTAATGAAAAATAATAAAAGAAATCCAAATCCCCGGTTTTTTAAAATTATTATTTGCTTACTACAAACAGTAGACAGTTTTCATTTTCTGATCAAAATAATTAAATCAACGTTACTTAATTAAATTGTTTAAATTAAATTAATTTTATTTATACAGTATTGAACAAAACAAACAGTAGTGAAACACAGAAACCGGAATTGAAAGCAGTAAATATATCTAAATATCAGTTACGTAGTAGAAGAATGCCCTAACTTAGCTTTACGCATCCAAGGCGTGTACAGTAGGTTCTAAATGTTCGGACACACAGTTCGTACCGTTCCTGCAAATTTTCTACCTTGAGATGACAAGACCAGGAAAGTTTCATGAAGAAACTGCCTGCACGCCACAGCTGTATGACAGAAAGCGCCTGTGCCAAGAGATGGCAGTGACTCTCTTTGTTGTTAAGGTTAGTGGCCGTCCCGTGCATCCTTTTCGCTGGGGATCAAACGTCTGTCCGTCGGAATTTTCGGATGACTCCCAGAATAATGTTGACACTTGGGACATGTTATCAAACGTAAGCTGGAAGGCCTTTTATTTATGCAAGGCTGGGTCCATCTTTTCATCTTAGACTATATGAATTGCTTTACTATTCGACTAAAAATAACTTTTCTTCTGTGCTCAGAACCATTATTATTTCGGCTAATTTAAAACTTAATACCAGATATTATACCGTTTGTATTGGAATAGACCGTGATGTTCGCACACGCCCTATCAGTGCATGGGGAAGTGGAATGTTTCATCACTGTTTGTTTTGCCCAATACCGTATTAAAGCTTGCGCAGATATTAAGAGAATTAAAAGGCGGATTCATTAAAATTGTCTTAGACATCCAATATTCTTATGCTTTTTGAAAAGAATTTCTGTGACCTTCAGAGAATCTTTCTTGACGTGGACCTAAATGGGAAACATTGTTACTTTTAAATATGCATACAAAGTTCCAAGAAGAATCATTCAAACATTATTGATATTAGGAAGAGACAAGTTCACACTTTCTCTCATTCAAAAGCACACAGAGTGACAAATTTGGTGAGCATTTACAAAAGTAAGCTAAAAATAGCTGTTACGAATAGTATACAGAAGATATTTTGTATTTCAAAATGAGTATCTTGAATTGCGACTAGGCGTTTTATGTCAAGATCTTCAATATACAGTAGTTTTCCCCGAAGCAAAGTTGAATTATTAAAAACATGATTATTAAAAAAAAAATGTTTTAAAATTTTTTCCGATGTAAAAAAAATAAAAAAAATAAGATTTTTTAAGAATTAACAGTAATAAAGAAAGTGGCTTTATTTCGAGCTTCTTGTGTAATTTTACTTAGTCTTAAGTGATTGCATTATAATCTTAATTTTCAGATTTTTTTCTATATTTCAACAAGCAGAATCGTTTATAAAATAATCAATTAGTGGAGACTAACATTTATTTTAGCCACGGAGGAAAAAAAAAACGTCATTGATGTTAGGAGGCCACTAACAAGGTAGTTAAAGACCCAAAGGGACCCTCAAAAAAAAATAAAAGCTTTTGTGTAAAAGTCCTTTCGTCGATACCTCATTGTCTTTTTAGTTGGGAGCGACACCAGCGACAGGTAGGAAGATGGACGAGGAAGACTTGTGCAAAGGGAAGATCGATTGATCTACAAGAGAAGGGGGTGGGGGATACAGCAGAGAGGGGTTTACATCCTCTCCTTCCACTGCCGATATTGATCAGTCCAGGACAGCCTTAATACAAGGGCAGGGGCAGGCTTCCATTTTTTTTTTTTATATATTCTTTCAGGGAGACAAGAGGTTAAAGGGCATCATCTGTCATGTGGCACAACGAGAGCAACTACTGAAAATGCAGTTAATGGCGGAACTCAACAAGTGAACAACGGAAGCAACAAGATTGCTTTAATGCCATTATCTTTTATAGTGAAGTCTGAAACGATTATTTCGTTGTTACTACGATATTTCAGGCTATATTATCTCCCAAATCAAAATGAGAGACTTTATCTTAAGATAGTAAGAAAATCCTGAAAGAGCCTGAAGCCTATTTCCGTTAATTTTTTTTTCTTTGTTTTTCTAAAATCATGAAAATAATACAAATATATTTCTTTTTATTCTTAAATTAAAATATCTACAAGCGGTAGATATATTTCTTTTTCTGAAAAAAATAATTAAAACTACATTATTTAATTAAGTGGTTTAAATCCAATTAATTCAATGAAGTTAAAAATGGCGCAATTTTTAAGACGATTAAAAGAAGGATTATTATCTATTATTTTTATAAAAATTCAATGTTTCGGGTTGTCATTGTTTTCTATCTTCATGCTTTTCTGTCACCTTCATGCTCTTATTACGACAACGATCCACATGGGAAAAATTTCGCATAAAAAAGTTTGATCGTCTTTAAATATATATACATATAAGAAAGTAAAGTTAATAATATTAGCAGTCTTTCTTGGATACATCTTACTTGATTTTTCTACATCAAGATCAAACCCTATTTTCAAGGGTTGCTTTATATCTGTTCTCAAAGATTAATGCACAGATCGACATCAAATTATACGAAGTACATTTTAAAAGTCGAATCTTCTTATTTTATATTTCATAACTTAAATTTTTTCTAATAAAAAAATAACTTAACGGGTATATTATTTATTTATTTCTAATCGTTTATTACTTTTCTAATTAATATTCATATCAATGGGAAAATAACCAGGAAAAACAAAGGAAAAAAACTATATTATATTCAAGAAAGAAAAAAAAAAGAAAGCAAACGGGGAAAAAACAAAAATAATAAAAGAAATAATAATACTATTACTAATAATGAAAATAAATGCGGTTATCCTGCAGAATCGAACACTGGATCGAACACAGAATTTCACCCCACGCCTTAACTCATTGCGCCACAACAACACTTCCTTTGAAATGGACAATAGGAAGTTAATAAGCTAATACTTGAAAATCGATGAAAACTATATCAAATATCTCGAAAACGCTTCAGAGCTGGCCCCTCACCCTATATATTCTATTGAAGTAGGCTATTCTATCTGTTCTTTCATGTGATGGTGATCACAAGAAGGTGTTTGATGATAGTAAACAAAGACACATGATGGCATTTAAAACAGCAACTGGAAACCCAAGGCAAGATGATTTTATTGTATTATTATAGGTGTACTTCATATACCGTATTTACTCGCGTATTTTGCTCACTTTTTTTGGAAGAAAAAATCATTTTGAAATACGCGAGAAATAAAAAAATCCTTCTGAAACAGCAATGCTCTCCCAGCAGCTCAGTTCCCATGTTTCTCCGCGAATAGAATTACACTAACTTTTAAAAGTGGCCGTGTAACTACTATATTTACAGGTAAACTTCGGCTTCTCACTCATTTTCGTCACAAATAGCAAACAAGTACACCGATTGCGAGATTTATCACTACCATTAGCTGTAGCAAACCTCAGTCGGAGTAGGGGGTGGCTTGTAACCGAGAGGCGACCTTCACGAAAGCAAACGTTTTATGATCGGGTGAAAGGCAGTTTAAGACGAGCGTGGTGAAGCCCTTTACAATTATAACTGACCAGTCTACTATTAGACACTGAGAAACTTATGCGAGGAAAAAAAAATCCAAAATATGGCTATATTTTAAATTCTTAAAATTAGGCCGCAAAATACGCGAGTAAATACGGTATAATTTCTATCTAAATAATCTTTTTTTATTTCATTCATGTAAATATATCTAACAAACATATCTATAGCACCTGTTGATAGGAGTCTTGAGCTCCTAACGGGACTCTAATGTAATTCAAATATAGATTCAAATAAAATAAAATAAAGTAAAAAAAAAAAAAACCTTATCGTTTGCCAGTTGCAGCTTAGGAAAAATGCCGACGCTTTACACACGTCAGCGGCAAATCGCTTTTTGCTCTCGTTTAGATCGCGATTAAAAATACTGGTCGGCAAAGTGACAAACAAGTTATTTCGAAGCTTTGTTTTGCTATTAATTTTCTTTATCTCATTTCACAGCAGAGATAAGGAAAAAATTTAAAAAAAAAAAAAAATTACGGAGGAAGAGAATGTGGTGAATGAAGCCATGGGATTGAAACCACGAGCAAAGAATATCCAGATTTCAGTGTGAAATTAACATTGTCGTAGTTTTAAAAAAAATTTTCTCGCCGATGTTGACATGTTTCTAATATTTGCCTGAATTTAGAACACTCTAAATACCAGCAACCGGCAGATTTTTTCGAGCAGGTGGGAGTTTTTCGAGCCACTTGCTGGTTTGAGGCAAGTTTTCGAGAGCGTATAAAGCAACCATAAGATGAGGACTTAGCACACCATAAGATGAGTTGCACACTGATATAAGATGCTCCAGTCACAAAACCTGAAAATCTACAGTATTTATCGTTCGTCTGGAATTTATCTATTTGTGAGTTTCGCAGGTTGTCGAAAGTTAAAGATCTTATTTCTGAGGCCATAGAGACCCTTTTGGCTTAGGGGGGAGGAGGCGAAAATCTCTATCGAGCCAAAAAAAAATTTTAAAAAAAAAAAACCGAGAAAATAGGGCTAATCTACACATTCTGAAATTTACGCATGAGGATCCCTTGACCTTTCGGGAAATACAGGCCCAATGATCGGAATGAAGTTGGGGTAGGATTGTCAGTCCGATACCAACTCCCTATAACCCCTGGAAAGGATTTCCTACTTATAGTCCGTCTAAAACTGCAGGCAGTCCCGTTCAGGCGTTGGGTCAGAGAACTTGAAAAAATAGCGATGAAAGGGTATCAGGTAAGTGCGAGTAGGGAGAAACGATTAAGCACAGTGGGGGTGGATTTTTCTGTGGACTGAGATTAGAAGGGATCTAAATGACTCATTTCTAGGAAATTAACCAACGCAACAGTACAGTTCCTCATTTTGTGGAGATAACTTGTGCTTTTTTTTTCACTCCTGAAAAATGTCCAAGCGAGAGGTTTGGAATTCTCAATCGACAAACATAGTAATGAATGTGAAAAAATTAATGGAATTGATTAAAGAGGTTACGGATAATGCATATTTTAAGCATAATAACAAAATTTTGAAACAAGTAAAAGGTTTTCCAATGGGGTCATTGTTATCAAGAACTTTATATAATATATAAAGTTATATAATGTTATATGAATCTTTTAATGTTAATGTTATTTTTAATGTTATATGAATATTAAACTGTTATATGAATCTTTTCATATAACATTTCTTTGTAAATTTGATTACTTATTTAAATATTTTTATTAATTAACCAAGTAAATAAATAAATAAATAAATAAGATATTATTAGATATATTGTTGTGGAATTAAAAAACAGTCTTTTGTGATCCTTTTTTTAGTATTTTGGAGAATTCAGCTCTTCTGAAATAGTCATTTAGATCCCTTCTAATCCACAGAAAAATCCACCCCCACTGTGCTGAATCCTTTCTCCCTACTCGCACTTACCTTTCACCCCTATTTTTTCAAGTTCTCTGTCCCAACGCCTGAACGGGACTGCCTTGCAGACGGACTATAACAGGGCTCATTTTATAAGGTTCCCCTCCCATTGTACAAATGGACTGGGTTGACTCTAAGATCCATATGGAGTAGAAACAGTCAGGGAAAAAAATCTCGACCTCTTCCGGGAATTGAACCAGGCTCTTTCACAGCCCAGAGCCTATACCATTGGATTACCTGGTAAGTAACAACTTATTATCTTGAAATGCTGAAGTGTAATGCTAACTTAGGTTAATACTGTTTGCAATCCTGTTCATTTTGGGGCAAATGGAATCCTTAATAGCTAGCCTTGGTAAAAGATACTAACGTTGACATGAAATTTTTCCATGCAAAGAATTTAAGTTGAAAAGAAAGTTGGCTGCTAACTATAATTAAAAAAAAAAATCCTGTTTGTTTTAATTATTCACTTAAAATTCGTGTAACTTTTCATATTTTAAACGAAAGAAAGAAGAAATACTAGTAATGCATTAAGAGAATATTCAAAAATAAGATGCTACAATTTTTGAGGAAGGTTGTCGGATAGAATAAGATGTAGAGATTTGCGTTCTAATCCATATTAATTACATTGCGAAATTCAAATGGAAATGAAATGGAAGCAATGAATTTTCCTATCTCACCTGTAGCTTTCCATTAACCTCAGCCACAGTATTTCAATTATTTGAAATGACAGCAAATCTTACGCTTCGTAATAATAAGAAATGTCATCGAATTCCACCAAAATTCTCTCTTATTGCTTTCAATTCAAGTAGTATCAAAATTATTACAAACTCGTAAATTTATTTCTGCATATTATCGGTGAATTTTCCTTTCATTTAACGACATCACACAAAAAAATCATTACTAAAAAACAAAAAAATACTCAGTACATTATATAGTTTAAAAAAAACTTATTCTTTATCAGAATAAGAATAATCCAATTTAAACAAGCTGGAATGTCTAGAGGGTGTATTTTAAAGATACTGATAAACGTCAGTGACAGCTTCTACAAAGAAAAATCAGTAAAAATATCCGTTAAAAATAAGATCGGCAATGCATCGTTTATGACTTAATACCCATTATTGCATTAAAAGTATGATGTATTAATGCGAGCAGTAGACTATATTAACTGATACAGTAACGATACTGTGTATAATATTCCAAAAATTACAAAGAAGAAATATTCTAATTTTTATTGCAACTTTAAATGAACATAATAGCGTAAAAATTAACTCAAAAAATTATTATTTATTCTGTTAATAGTCGTAGACTATTTATTAAAATTATAAATTTTAAATTCAAGAGGACTATTTAAGTTTTTTTAGGAATCCATAATTAAGAGCATAGCTAAGAGTATCATAGATGAGATATGAAAAGATAAAACTATTTTCATTTCTTTTCTGATTATCCATCTTTGATATACTTTGAATGATTATTTCATATTCTATCTGACTTTTCATCAATCGATCGTATGTAATCCCAAGTTACATGAGAGAGATAATTTTAAATCTTTGTACAAGGTGACCATAAAATAACTTTCCCTGCTTGGAGGCATCTGCAGCGAAAACTAATGAACGGAATGAAACCAAAATTCAGGTGTGGTCTATTGAGGGCATGGGAAGAAGAATTCTACAAAAAAAAAAAAAAAAAAAAAAAAATTAGTACCAAAAGTCGCCGATAGGAGAAAATTTGGCACTGTCGGAACCAGTAAATTACAGTGGCTTGAGAGACAGCGTGGCCAACGGACGTCTTCTTTTCTATTGGCTAACGCTTCCGCCGCCATGTTTTTCCCAACTGAACACAAGGTTATATAAGCCACAGAAGGAATTTTCACATTTTAACTAAACTTCTTTGACTCACAATTGTTCTGCTGCATTTGATTGTATTTAATGTGAATTACAGAAACACAAAATCAATTTTTTTTCCATTCTGCACCTTAAAAAAATCACTAAAATATACATATATTTTTTTATAAAAAACAAGAATTTAAGTTGCTACCAATCCAAAAAAAACATATCTTGTAATCTTTTTTTTTTTTTTTTTAAATTAAATAAAAAGTATGAAGTATAAAATAAAAACCAATTTAAGAAAAAAATAAAGCAATTAAGATAAAAATAAATGTTGTGAGCAAAGTGTTATTATTTTTTTTTTTGTGTGTGTGTCATTCATATTTCTTTTATTGACACCAGTACAAAATACTATCAGTTATTATCAGTTATTTGTTATATAAAGACAATAAAATAAAGTAAATATCTCTTTGATATTGTTGAATTTTAATAGGGGAAATGGTTGAAATAAATAAAGGGATATAAAGTCCTAAAAAAAACGGATTTCAGAAAAAAATTTAATCATTTACTAAAAAATATCTGAAAATATATAAAATATCTTTTAATCCTTTTTTTTGCAAAAACTAAAAAAAAAATATGAGACATAAAATAAAAACCAATTTAAGAAAAAATAAAACAAGCCTTATATTTTGTAAGCAAAGCCTCTTATTTTTTTTATTTTTTTTTGAGTGTCATTCATATTTCTTTTATTGACACCAGCATAAAATACTATCAGTTATAAGGACATTAAAATAAAGTAAATATCTCTTTGATATTGTTAAATTTTAATAGGGGAAATGGTTGAAATAAATAAAGGGATATAAAGTCCTAAAAAAACGGATTTCAAAAAAAAATTTTAAAATTTTACATTTACTAAAAAATATCTGAAAATATATAAAATATCTTTTAATCCTTTTTTTTTTTTTTTCAAAAATTAAATAAAAAATATGAGACAAAAAATCAAAATCAGTTTAAGAAAAAAATAAAACAAGCCTTATATGTTGTGAGCAAAGCCTCTTATTTTTTTTTATTTTTGTGTGTCATTCATATTTCTTTTATTAACACCAGTACAAAATACAATAAAACAGAAGATAAAGAAAAGGCCAGATGTACGCAAGATGGGGCGTGAGTTCGAAAGATCGCTATAAGACATCTGGGAAAACATGTGTTTCGGGAAGACAAACAAGCATTTGGACAAAGTTCGAGAAAGAAATAAGAAAATATAACTAAGGATTCATTATATATAAAATGATGAAAATAGAGGATAGGAAAGAGAGAAATTACAAAACAGCCACCAGGGCGTTACAATATTGTAGATAAATTATTGTGTGCAATTGTTGCAATAAATAATAATAATGAATTTCGATTATGAATATTTTTTTAATGGTTTTTTATTCTCTTTTATTTGAAAATTTGTAGCATGCAATACAATGACATCATTCTAGACTAAGTTATAAATTAAAGATAAATATTTCATAATTATGATTTTAATTAGCGCCATAAATTTTTTAATGAGCCCCATATAGCGACAGATAATCTCCCCATAATAGGCACACAATATTCCATACAAAAGTGTTATTATTCTTGTAACACACTTCACCAAAGAGTTTAGAAAAACCACGACAACAAAAGCTTATGAAATTGTGATTTTAAAAATGTAATTCATAAAATACAATTGCTTACCTTTCAAAAGAAACGATGAAACACAACAGAACGTACAGTTTTCTAAACAGTTGTTTTAACACATCGACTCTCAATACAGTAATGGCGACCGGAATGTGTCTGGTTCTTCATGTATAAGGTGAAATGACGTAACTGTACTAGTCACAACATTCGCCGATAGCGTACACCTCTTGCTTGGTAAGATATTAGATCTCCCCTTATTCGGAACTCTCCCCATATTACGCAATTTTCTATTGATCCTGAATGCAATGTTTTTAATTATTTCGGCTATTCTAAACTTAATCAAATATTTAGTGGATATATTAATACAAATTAATGATTAACATGCAAGGAAAACCGTATTAAAGTTGTGCTGTCCAAACAATGTTTTAGATTTTTGGACATTGATCTGATGATCTGTTTTAGATCACTTGCGCTACACAAATCCTATCTGCATGTAATTTTTATTAGCCTATTTCGGATTTTCAAAGTTAATCAAACATTTAGATTAGGTTAGGTTTGTCCCTAGGCTCACACTCCCATAGGGCGCTGAAGGTAAGGCTCCATCGTTTCTTTGACCAACGGGGCTGAGATGAGATCACATGCCCCGGGAAACAAACTCGGTACGCATTCATAGGGCTGGGTAGACCCTAGGATGTATTTGAAAGAGAACGGAGATAGAAAAATCTCAACCCCAACCAAGCACCTTACCGCTCAGCTACCAGGCCCATAATTAAACATCAAGGATTTGCTACTACAAATTGATGATTAACATGGAAGTAAAACTATATTAAATGTGTCCAAACAAAGTTGTTGATATTTTGCAATATATTTCTGTCATAAGTTTTCCAGAACTTATTTCTACAAAACTTGGAATAGTTCATAATTATTCCCTGTCTCTCTACAAAAAGACATCTCTGTAAAATAATGAGAACTTTCCATTTATATCCATGAAATTCTCCATTTAGGTCGTACTACAGAGTATTATAGCATCTTTTATTCGCCGATTACATTCTACTATGAAAAGCCTAAGTTGCATTCATTTTCTTATTAATCTTGAAAAAAAAATCTAGGATTAGATCTCAAGATATCTTGCTGTGATTAGATCTAATGTAGTTTATATTTTTTTCATTTATATTCTGAATTATAACCCATAATGTATTAATATGAATTAAATGGTATGTTGCATATACTTTAAATTTTATTACTGTTGAGTTATGGAATGAAAATTTAATTTCAATTTTGTAAAACACACAAGAATCTAAATTTAGCAGTTTTCATTCAACACTGACAAAATTTAAGTAAACATTTTAAAAATATCAAACTAAAATCAATAAAACTGAAAGATTCATTTCATTGCTTTTCGAAAAATGGTTGAATTACTATTTGATTTGCAACAGACCTTTTTTTTTTTCTTCTTTTTAAAAAAAAAATTATAACAAAAAACAAAATAACAGAACAAAAAAAAAATTCAAAAATATATTTTTTTTTCCGAGCTAATTTGCAAGAGTCAATCTTATATTTTGTAATTAATAAAGTTTTAGTTCAAATTTTGAAGAAAAAGATTGTTACCTCAAATTTTGAAACAAAAAGATTATTAGTTCAAAATTTGAAGAATGAAAATTCGTCGAAATTTTGAAGGAAGAAATTATTATATCAAACTAGCCAGGTACCGTCGCTTCGCTCCGGAACCCCTGCATATATAGCATTAAAAAAAAAAAAAACTTTATTTATTTAGCAAATTAATATTGAGATCGGAGAATATACGACTTCCCAGCCCGTTGTGGCCTTCTCCGCATGTTTCGATATCCTGCTTATTTATGAAAATATGATCTATATTTGTTTTCGTATTTCCATGAATTGTACAGTTGTTTCATTTTTATGTGCCTTCACAAACTTCTCACAATAACCCATATGAAATTTTTTACATTTTTGCTTGTATCTTGCAAACGCAGAAACGTTTGTGAATGACTGATATATCGTTCGATAGAACTTTCAAATACCAACATTTTCTCAATATAATGTTCTCTTCCCACTTTTATACTTTTCGTTTAAATTGAGAAAAAGTCAAAATTTGACTCTTTAAAAGGCGACATCTTGGAAACCAAAAATTTTTTTCGAAAGATTTTTGTAGCATTTTGTTTATCTTAAAAAGATCTACATTTTATTTATTTGCATGACCAATCTGTCTCTTATAGTTTGGTCACAAAATTGGAAAACTTAAAGTCTTATGACACAATGACAGACAGAATAACGTTTTTATATATATTAAGTTTGATGAAAGAACATTAGACTATCAATTCAAACTTTGAACATAAAAATTAGTCCAAGGGAATTATTTTTAAAGTACAGTAAAGTGCCCACCCAAATATACGACTTCAATTTTTAATTCAGAAAAAAAATCAGGTCTTCTGTATACATTTCCGACTTTTTATAATAAATATCCTTGTGTAAAATAATCATGAACATCATAATCTTCTTTCCTCATTAGCTCCTGTTCTTATCGTTTTATTCCTTATCATTATTTATCCCTTTTCTATTATCATTGGTTCTTTTTAAGGAGCCTAAATGTCCATCCTCTTTTGGTGCGACCGTTTTTCTTTTCTAGAAGGATTATCCTGCTGGGAAAACCATTTTGTTATGACTTGATTGAGTTCGGCCATTGAATAGCCATTTCGTCCTTCCTGGTCTCGCAAAATCCCGCGAGACTAACGAAGCTGTAAAACCTATCAACACAGGCAGGCGTCAAGAACTCCCGCGGTGGTCACTCTGCTACACAGTTTACCATAATGACCACTTTCCTCTACGATTACGACACTCTTGTTGCTGGGGATAACAAAAGAAATACAAAAGATCTTTCATCAATACGCTTCTTGCACGTGAACAACCTTTTGAACCTTAATTCTAATTTCTGCATATACATTTTTTTTTTTTTTTGAAGAATATTGGAAAAATTCTTCAAAATATAACTTAAATGATCTACATTACTGTTGCTTTTAAAGACTATTTTTATTATTAAACAAGAAGTTCCTGAAGCAACTGAAAGTCTACTTTCCTTAAAACCTTATTCTTAATTTTTTTATTATTACATTTTTAAAGTCATGAAAAGCCTATATTTATTTTCAAAGTATAATATCTGCTGAACACTGAATTAAAACTGTGCAATATTCCATTTCAGAAAAAAGTAATTAAATTGCAATTTTTTTCCTTAAATTGTCTAAAGCCAATTAATTTTAATCGTATCAAACCAATATTAATGGATTACTATCTATTGTTTAAGATATTGATAAAAAATTGACTGTTTAAATTAAGATATTTATTTTTATTTATATCAATATAATAAAAATATAATTTATTATGCAATCATAATATTAAGTAATTATCATTAAGTAACTATCAACATCAATACCAAATAATTGAACGTAAGCTAAATTGTGTACTAGATCCATAGGCTTAAAGCTTATAATAGGATAATAGCAATGAAAATATGCTTACCATTACAAAAGAACACTTCTGATAATTTCAAATGAATAGTCCTAATTATATAAATTAGATCAACATTTTGCTGCTAATATTGAACTTCTAACACAGGGATATCATTCTTCTACCAACTAGCCATTTCATGAACTGAGCAGCAGTAAGTCTCACCCAATTCATGAACTGGCAGAGTTTTTGTCCTTTTCAAAAGAAATGAAATGGACAAGCGAAGAAACAGTTCACGCAATGAATAGAAAGGATAATTCTCATTTTATCTCTTTTCCTTGATTTAGTGAAACAACTTAGCTTATCTAGAATCTATATTACTAAAATCTTTTATTTCTCTGTCTTTCTGTGTGTCTGGCGGCGCAATTTTCTGTGAGAATGGAAAATAGAAATAATTTTTACAATGAAACATCCGCTACAGGAATCGAACCTGCAACCTTCTGATCCGAAGTCAGACGTCTTATCCATTAGGCCATAGGGGCTACAACTCTCTTCATATTGTGATAAAATCTTTTAACGTGCTTGTATTATAAAATTAAATAGTAAACTATTAAAACACATTACAATTAAGACAATCTAAAAATTAAAAATTATCACTACGTTTCAAACCATCAACGTTGATATGGTTCTTCCTCAAGTGCATTAAAAAAGGTACCTAGTTGTTATAAACGTAATGCGATTCATATGGCAATGGAAAGAGCGGTTAAAATTAGCTCAAACTCAGACATTTTACATGAAGAAATAAAACATATCAAGAATGTTTTTCAAAATAATGGTTTCCCCATAGATATTATAAATAGACAAATAAAAAGGTTTTTAAATAAAATGCGCTATAAAAAAAGACAATATATTTCTCCCATTAAAGATGGCAATGCTACAAATGTCAGCAATAATAATCACACTAAAAAACATTTTGTGTCTATAACATATGATGATAACTTGTTCAAAAGATTAAGACCGATACTGGGAAAAGCCAATATAGGTTTAGCGTCTAAACCAAAGAATACCATTAGGAACATATTAGGGAATAACAAGTCTAAGAATAAAAGTAGCTTATTAAAAAAGCAAGACGTAATATACGGTATACTTTGTAAAAATCAGAATGGGAATTACAACAATGGCTGCCTATATATTGGGCAGACCAAACGATGTCTGGAAAAACGCATAAATGAACACGTTTCCGCAGTAAAAAACAAAAACCTGGCATATCATACGGCATTACATTGTCAAAAAACGCATCATGAACTGGACAACAAAAATCCTGTTGTTTTTGGCAGCGAACGGGATTTATACCTACGACAATTCTACGAATCCGGTTTAATAAAGCTTAAAAAAAGCTACAATCAGGATCTCTCCACCACCAATATCCTGGAATACGGAATTTAGAAACTCCATTTCGTAAACAATCAAGAACAATAACAACACAATAACAGCAAAAAAAAAAAAAAAAAAAAAATTCTACGTCCGCAGAGCTTTTACATCCGCTTAACACTAGGGGGGCAATCTATGCTCAACAGAAATTCTCTTCCCTTTACCCAGAATTCCATACGGATGGTCATTCTCACAGACGAACCCGACCACGGAGGATCAAAGCTTTTTTAATGCACTTGAGGAAGAACCATATCAACGTTGATGGTTTGAAACGTAGTGATAATTTTTAATTTTTAGATTGTCTTAATTGTAATGTGTTTTAATAGTTTACTATTTAATCTCTTCATATTGCTTTTTGACTTATATCTCCTTTCTCTTCGCCATCAATAAGGAATGTATTCAACCTTTTTTTTTAATCTCAAGATTGTTTATTTATTTCCCATCCGTTAGTTTATTTGTAATTCGAAACTGACAATTAGAACTTTAATTGCCGAAACATTGCAATATTTTAAATATTCTTACTTAACCAAATTGTTTGTGATATTGAAAAATAAGTGCATGTACACGGCAGATGTTGAAGTAAAGAAAACAGAGTCAAGAAAGAAAGAAGCACTCTTTTTTTTTTTAGGTGGATTACCGAAAAAATCACTATTTGTAACTCAAAAACCATCAATATTTGTAATTCAAACTCAAGTGACAATTACAATTAAAATGAG
>JAFIDM010009631.1:285017926-285049784 GCA_023159025.1 Thereuonema tuberculata | reverse complement strand
TTTGTGTGTATGTGTTTTTTTTAATAAATAAAAAGTTGTTTTCCGTTACATAAGCGAGGCTTCCGGAGCGAAGCGACGGGTAGCCGACTAGTCTACTATTAAAACCAAGAATTTTTTTTGTGGAGGTTCAAAGTAATCTTTTTTTTTTTTTTTAATTTTTAAAAACTAATTTTTCGTTTGTTATATCTATAATCAGTACAGTTTTTATTTGAAAAGCGTGATTTGAGAAAATTTGATTTGATAGTCAGACTTCTTGTGAATTGGGATCACAAATCTTAAATTATCCATCAAATAAAGGGAGTTCTTTCAAGTTGATTCGATTGACAAAATATTGGAATCGTTTCACAAAATTTGTCTCCATTTTGGTGTCATCATGAATATCTTCTCATCAATATCTTTACAATGATGTACATATCATGACCCCATTTAGCTCTATCAGGCCAGCCCGAGGGGAGCGAATCTAATCGGTCGCCTAGGGCCCAACCTTGGAGGAGGCCCTCGGCTGGTTAATGATTTGGTTGGGTTTTTTTTTGTTATTATTTGCTGTAATTTTATCAAGCTTCTATTCGTCAGCCATAAAAATATTATGGTTATTTTATTTGTTTAATATTCGGCTTGCTCCAACAAAATACATGATTCATATGAGCTGGAGATAACAAAAAAAAAAAAAAAATGTAATTTTAAAAAGCATCTGTAAGGAGTTTTAAGGGAATTTAGATCGGGGGGGGGGGGTTGTTCAGGATATTATTATTGGAGAAAGGGTGGGGGCACTTCTAGCTCGCCTGGGGTCCCGCACCCCTTTTGGTCGGACCTGTCTCTATGATAAGAAGGACTACTACTTTCCCAAATTCACGGCCAATTTTCTCTATTGGGTGTAACATTTACATCGAACTGTTTTGTTTCGTATATTTTTGTATTTTGCTTCATAATAAATTGAACGCATATCAAAGTTTACTTTGAGCAAAATTTACGGAAGAAGAAGCAAAAATTTACAGTGTCGAACAAAAATGATAAATAAACAAAAGTTCCCATCCATAAGAATGAATTTGTTTTTCTTCATATCTTCATCTCCACATAGTCTCCATATTTAAATGCTTTTTCTATCAAAAGAAGGTCAACTTAGGCTACTCTCTCTTACTGTAAGCATATTTTCCTATGAAAGTGGCTTATTAAGGCGACAAAAATTGACATAGGATTCCCAAAGATTATGAAGGCGATTCCAAAGAATCTGTATAACGGATTTCTATCTATTTTTATTTCATTATGTTAACTCTTGAATTTTAATCTCCTTTTAATTAAATCATTACGCTTGATTTAATACTACTGAAATGAATCCGATTTAGACAATTTAAGTAAATAATGGGATTTAAGTTAGTTTTTAAGAAAAAGTAAAAATTAGACGCTACTGTTTGTTTTCAACAAATGCTAGAATTTGAAAATAAATGTAGGGATTTCACAACTTAAGAAAACAAAACAAACAAAAACAATACAGAAATTTTTGAGGAATAACATTTTAAGGAAAGAAAGCCTTATTTTCTGCCTCGAACTTCTTGTGGTTGATGTGATATAAGTATCAACCATTTCCACGATCTCTTCTGCAAAAAAAGGTACATTTACTGACGTAGTGGAAAAGCAGCTCATTTGGAAACGCCCACTGGTGAGCGACGGTGAAAAATAAAAGATCTTATTTCAAGATAAAGACTTTGCAAAAGGCTTTTTACTGCTTGGAACAGAGTTCTTACTTAGTGCATCTTATTCCCGGCGGGAAGTATGTGATGAGCTTCATTTATCCTTTTCGATACATCAGAGTAAAATAGAGGCTTTTTAATATATTCAATAATTACTTTAACACATATAATTAACAAACTGTTTGCAATTAAAAATAAATATATTTACAATAAAAATTCCAATATGTTTCAAATGCTATCACGATGCATTCGTTTTCAAGCAAGGTGTAGATGAGGGTAGCAAAACACCCTCAGACGTCATCTGCCTTTTATACGAAAATATCTATAATGCCAACGATTAAACTCCATGAACGAAATAGTTTTCGTAGCATAACATCATCGTATCCAATGTGTGTGGTCCTGCTTACATCCTTAGAAACTGAAGAGGAAATATCTGAGCTGGTAATATCTTCAACCAAAAAACAGCAATAATGAAAAGATAAGAAAGAGAGAGGAAAAAAATAAAATAAATAAACTAAGATTTAAAAAAAACGAAAAAAAAACGATGTCTTATTTTAAACCAGATTATTTTCTTTGTATCTCATCAAATTTGGTGTTGCTCTTCATAAAGCCACATAGCGTGATTGTCTGCAAGATAAAGATTCATTATATGCCAATTTAAAGCTTAGGATATGATATGTCTCTTTGCATCTTCGAGCAAATGTTGTAGTGTCCTTTTCCAAAATGACTAGTTTACGTATAGCTGGTGAATTACCTTTTTTTTGTTGCTCTTTCATGCTCACATAGACTGTATCGTAAAGGGGAAACGGGAGAACCCCGGAAAAACCTGCCCAGCGCGGATCGCCACCATCAACGAAACCCACATAAGAACCGAACCCGGGACTCAGAGTTGAGAGGCCAGTGTCTTAGCGACATCGCCCAGTAAACAGATTTACTTTGACTTAAATTTCTTGAAGCCATAGGAGATAGAACCAAATAAACTCAACCAAAGTTTAAATAATTTCCTCATCTTAATAATCTTCAACCAAAACTTTAATCACTCATATTTCGTTTTTTCTTATCGAAAAACTTCATCAGATGATTGGAGATAGCGATATAACCCTATTCACTACATGTGTTATATATAGAATTCATTAGAAAAAGAATTAGATACATTGTTTTGATAAACGAAATATTATGACTGAACATTGATTGCAAGCTATAGTGAATGCCTATTTAGATATTATAAGGAGAAATTAACCCCAAACACAAGTAAAGATGTAAGGGATAGTTTAATCTTAAAGGTGTCGAAATAAACAGCAATAAAAAAAAAATATGGGCGTACATGGTCCCGGGAATCCATAAAAAATACAGATAGAATTTGCCAATCTAACAGATGTTAAATAAACATAAACATTAAATAAAGCATAAGTTAAGAAATTAAAAGTTTTTAACGTGCGCTTTATTATATAAAAAGTAGAGTTGCCGACGCACTAATAAAAAGTAAAAATTAAAACATTTAAAAAAGGAAACAACCTTCATTTAATAAAGGGAATCGAAACTGGTTGTTTCCTTTTTTAAATGTTTTAATTTTACTTTTTATTAGTGCGTAGGCAACTCTACATTTTTATATGTTAAGAAACACGAATAAAATCTGAAAAACCATCTTTGAAAATATTCATACAAAAGCTTACAGAACAAAGGTAGATGTAGCGAATCCTTCGGGTCGTTACAGAATATTAAAGAAAAAAAAATGTATACATAACATGTATTAAGAGAGCGTTGAGGGGCGACGGAGCCAGTAAACCGCCCATCAAATTCAATAACACATATATGAGAATAGGACGTCCTATCCTACGGTTTGATTCACAGGGAAGAAAGATACAGATCAACAAGCAATAAAGAGGGTCTAGCTGACATCTGTTATCAGTTTAAGTAGTTATCTGTTACCAGTAAGTAGTTGTTGAGAAGGGGATGAAGGTCAAAAAGAAAATGACTAGAACTAGATTTACGATGGAATTTAGAAAAAGAAAAAAGTAGTAAATTTTTATGAAATCCTTGAATAATTTCTCACTTGTCAATAATAGTTTAATTTTATTTTAATTCTGAAAAATACAAAAAAAAAAAAAAATCAACATAGAAATTTGTGTAAATAGAAATAAATTTGTATTACTAGTTTTCAAAAATGTTAAATTGGTATTAAAAAATTTATATTAAATTAAATTTATATCATGTTTAGACCAATATTACTAATATAAATTTCAAATAAATGCTGCACCTACTTACAGGTTCTGAAAACAATAGTAAGTCTGGGGGGAAAAAAAACAAATAATAATAATAAAAGAACCATTGTGTTATTTTCATTCTTTGATATGTGACCTTTTTTGGGGGGGGGGGGATCAAAGGTTATTAGACAAAACACGAAGGAGGGGAACCTGGTATAAATTGTTCAGATTTTCAAGAAAGAGAAGCAATGATACCCAAAATTTAACAGTGTGACTTCTGGGTGAAAAACCGAAAACCGAATAAACTCACAACTCATCCATCTTGAAATAGTATTTAATTTCCCTTCTGATGATTTGTATTTTGAAAATTAGGAAAAAGCAAGAAAAAATCTACTAAAATAAATAAGAAAAATAAAGATGTAAAAATAAAATAAAATAAAATAAACTTTCAAAGTGTTTCACTGGAATGCTCACCTATCTGTCAACCATTGTGATGTATATTTCTATAGACAAATCAAAGATTTCATTAAATGTCTGCAAAATTATACATTGGTAATAGAATGAAAACGCGAATTTCCATCTCACAAAAGCTGTATTTAATCAAATGAGGTTGGTGCGAAATTTTTCTTATGTTTTGAATGTTTTCTGATACAGTATCATTCAAGAAAGTGTACTGTATTTAAAACTGTATTTATCTGTATTTATTCTTTATTACTGTATTTATTCTTACATAAATGTTTAATAAATATATTAAAATGTTAAATATATCTTTAAAATAATATAATCTTAAAATGACCATTTTAAAATTGAAATCGAAACTTTTCCTCTTTTCACCATTACAGCGCGCTGGTGTCATAATAATAAATTACATAACTTCCTGTTTTCGGAGATTTTTTAAAAGCTTATAAGTTTTGACCTAAAGGTCAAACCGTTATAATTTTGGTGTCATTGTTTTTATTTTTTTAAGCTGAACATTTTGATATATAATTTATAATAATGTTTTTTTGACATCAGAACGACATCAGAATTGAAATTTTTTTTTTTTTTGGGGGGGGGGGTTTCAAAAAAATTAAAAGGAGTGTAAAAGTCCTTTTTTTTTTTTGTTGTTGGTTTTTAGAATCTATGTCTTTCGGGTTTTTTGGGGGGTGAGTGGGAGGGCCTAAAAGGGTATTGTGCCCCAGGCGCCAGTTATGCTCGCTCCGCCACTGAATGAAATGGAACTAAGCGATTTCAGCGCTCTCAGCCAGTGGCTTAGCTAGAAATTATGGGCCCTAATGCAAATGTGGGCCAAGCCCCTCCCCGCCCCCTCCGTCAGATCTTTGAGGGGGGGGGGAGGCACCTCTGATATATGAATTTGATTATTGTCTTATCAACCAAAGTTTTATAAACTATTAGCAACAGTGACTTTTTTTTATCTACTGTCCTAGGAGAGTGAGGTCAGTGTTGGTGTATGTCTGTGTTTGTATGTGTGCTTAACTTCTAAACTGCTGGATGGCTTTCTTGAAACTTGAATATTTAATGGGGACCGTGATTCTTTCCCGGGATTAAAAGGGCAAATAGTTAGACCTAACCTCCAACACCCTTTAGAGGCCAAAGAATCTTATCGTGATATTAATTTAAAAGTTCGATAACGTACGGAACTCAAATATAAACGACAAATTCTGGCTGTAAGGTCAGTAGATTTTGAGATACTGCAATTAAGACATTTTATATCAATGTGTAAATTTAGTCTTTGGTGCTAGGTCCTCTATCTAGAGTTAATTTTTATTAGATGTCTTTCCTAGGAAGGTGAGGCTTATTAAACCACTCCGTCTGTGTGTAAGAATGGGTCTTCTTCAAACGCAACATAAATATTTGAAGACTAAACATGATCTATCTTTTATATTTTAAACCTTTTCCAAGTGGTTCGAGAAATTGGTGCCAAAGGGCACCAAAATTCTCACAGAAAAGCACCTGAATTTAAAGAATAGATTTCTATCGATATATTAGACAATTAACATTAATATTTTTACTAATCCTTTAATTTGTATGTGGTTTGCTACGTTCAGACTTAATCCGATTAAGGCAACTTAAGCATTAATTGAATTTAATACTTAATATAATACTTAATACATATACAGTATTAATTGCCAGAAATGTTAGCATTAGAAAGATGTAAGTCTATAACTTAAAATAGGCTTTTCGCTTGTATCTTTTTAGAGAAAAACTAAAGAATAATAGTAAGAAAAGAGGAATAACAATAGGCTTCCCGTTCTTTAAGGAACTCCTTGCTTCGACTACAAGACATGGAGCGAGATTAAGTAACGCTGAATTCATTATTCACTTATAATTCCATGCAAAGATATATTTTCTTGTGTTGCTTTCAGATAAGCCCTAGAACTTTAAAAGGTATACGAGAGACTTAAACCTCGTATAATTCCGCATAGATTTATTAGGGTTGAACCGAAAGACCGCAATATATTTCGATTCTGATAAAACCCTTTTATCTGCACAGATGGTAACCTTAGTCCATCCATTATGAATGAGAAGGGTTTTAGGTTGGCTCCCATTAAATATTAACATACTTTGGTCAAACTCGTGAATTAAAGAACAATGTCACTCAAAAGTGAAGTCAGAAATTTATTCAAAAGGTTTCTTGAATTAGACCAAATAATTACTATCGATTTTGGTTTGTTTCAACGAAAATAAGTAAATGTTACAAAATAACTTAAAGCCTATAAGACAAAATATTTTACGTGTACTGTTCGTAATTTAAGTTTCAAAACTAAAGCCTAAATAAGCTGACTTTATTTTTGAAACTTAACTTAAAGCTTACTTTCCTTAAACGTTGTTTCTAAATATTTTCTTTTATTATTTTTCTTTTTCTTTTTTTTTTTAGTTCGTGAAAATAACACAGATGAAAGCTAACTGTATTTTTAAATAATAATATTTACTGAATAGAAACAGTGCAAGTATTTTATTTTCCTGAAAAAAATATCATAATTAAAAAACCTCGCAATAATTACTTAATTTTCCTAAAGCCGATAAACTTTAATCACATCAAATAACACGCTAATTAGTGGATTAGTTAGAAGGATTAGCATCCTTTGTTGTGACATTTCTACGAGGGGCGAATCATAAGTCACGGTAACTATTTTTTATTTTCCAAACTGCAATTCTAGAATATACGTTTGAAAGCCTGTTTGATGTTCTTCTGATTGGCACCACTGATGTGGTCTGGATCAGTGGAAAATACGTATTTGGAAATCATCGTTTAATAAGGCAATGCAGAATAGCCAAGTAAGAAAAAGGAGCACAGGAATGCTCAATAAACATTCTAACAGCCCTCACAGCAATCTCAAAGATTGTCCACCGTACGTTGATTCGTTGTCTCTGTTTCGTGAACACGACAATGAAACATAAAGTTGTCCATGTGAAACAACCACCTCGCTCAAAAAAACCTCCCACGACTACGACTGCGGACACACAGATAAATCTGCCCTATCGTACATGTGAGATTTACAGGGCAGCTCTTCTCCGTTAAACGCACGGTAGTGTGTTACATTACACACAGAAAGACAAATTTGGATAAGAAATGAAAGTCAACAAGTTCTAATCCAGTAACGTCATCCTCTGATAAAACTGAAACGAATAAAGCCCACAACTAAGAAAGCAGGACAACTTAAAGTATCTTCAGCATTTACTTAAACATTTACTTAATTGTACAAGTCTATTTCTTAATATAAAATAAAATTAAAAATAAAATTCAATGACTAACATTGAAATATCTCTTCGCTGCAGTTAGCTATTCTTGGCGTATTGTGATATTTTTTTGCTTTATTCAAATTTTCTTAAGAAAAAAAAGGAGTTCATTTACTTTAAAAGTAATTTGGACCATTATAAAAGTGAAAGATATACATAACTTATGGCGATTCTTATCTTTTCTTATGTAACTAAACTCCAATTCATAAAACATTTAATTGATTATATGAGGCGACTACTTAGAGTATTACTACATTTAGAAAGTTTGAGTTAAGTAATGGTTTCCCAGGGGAAAATTTATTTCCTTGGTTTTACTCCTGCCATTGAATCAAACAACCTCCTTTGAATGGCAATGAGCAGATATTATAAAGATTGCGTTCTTTCGAAATAAAACACGACCATCTCTATTTCTTAACAAGGGTCGTGCAAGATTTCTTTGGATACTGACAATCTTCCTAGTACTGTCGAAACATAGAACTTTCAGTCGATTCACATTTGTTCCTTTAATCGATATTACTGGTTACAAAATTGAACAAATTTCATCTTTTCCTAAGTTTTATTTTCTTGGATGTAAGGCTACATTTTGAACCAAAATCTTAATAGAATTCCTGGCAGGAAATTTAAAGCTGTTAGTTGCTGAGATCTCGAAAAACTAGCATTGCTCCCGAGACATAACGAGAAATGTCGAAAATGAACAAACAGAAATTCAAATACAAATCTCCTACAAATTAAAACATTCTCTGGCACATTAAAACAAATTAAAACATTCTCTGGCAAAACATTCTCTGGCTTATTTATTATAATAAAAAGTGCTTATGTTACCATTAATTTGTACCTGATGACAATTCTGTTTTGACAATTCAGATACTTAGATAAAGTTCACATATTTCAAATTTTCCCTGTTGTAAGTCAAAGACAGTATAAAATCTTTTTTTTCTGTAAATTTTTGCTTCTTATTCCATGTCCTACATGATTTGATTCTTTTGGACAGCTTTTGATTAATTGATTTTTTTAATTAATAATAACTCATGAATAATTTGTTAATCTTTATTTAGTTTAAAGAAACTGTAGCCTTATTTAGTAGCCTCTCCATCAAAGAAGGAACTCTGTACATTTAATTACGTTCTTTCTCTTAGTAGAATGATTTCATTCAAAGAAGTTCACAGAAGAATACGAAATACATTCGCTTTCCCAATTGAACTTAAATTGAATTGTTAGGAAAAAAACCCTGAAATAAAGGTGATCATTCCAGAAAACTTTACAAAAAGGAATCTATTTGTTTGGAAGTTAACTGATACTATGAAATTATTGTTATTTTTTTTTCAATTTTTAATCCATTATTTTCACTAATGAGAATCACAATTAATTTGTTTGCAATATATTACTCGTTTTAAGAATGTACATATATACGTACTTAATAAGATAATGAAATTATTTTTAGGCCCATTGTAGAATGGATACCAGACTCCTTTCCTTCGATTAAAGACGGACGGGAGGCGGAGTGACTTAATCCCATTGGTCAGGAAACGCCTGGAGCCTTACCTTCCTCGACCCCAACAGCCTACATAGGCCTGTAGTGGGAAATTTATCAAGTGTTTAATGTAATTTAGCTTTCGAAGTTCTAAATGATTTTTTTTCTTATAATACTTTACTTGTAGTGATATAATACGTAATCTTTTGAACCTATGGATCCAATTTACAATAAAATCAAAATAAGATTGACATTAAATAAGATATCTATACAACAATATACACTTATAATGCCTATTGGTCTATTGGTAGGAAGCACTGGACTCCAGGTCAGAGAAATCGGGTTTGATAACTTGGGCGCAGATCGGACATTTTACCAAAGTTATTTCACCTCCAAACAGGCCCTAGGGTTCACCCAGTCCACTATAAAGTGGAGACCGGATTTCTTTCCCGGCGGTAAAAGCGAAAGTACATTGGACTGACCATCTCAATGTTATGAGTTCCCTATTACTGAAACTTAGGAGCCTACACTTTCAGCCAAATGGACGAACAATTTACGTCCCGATATATCGAAATTGAATAGTTTTTCAGTTCAAGTAACATAACTTGCATTGGTAGCTTTTGATTTTAGTAACATATAAATCGAAATCCAAAAGCAACAGCGATTTTCTGCTTCTAGATTATTCGGTAGCTAAGGTACATGGGCCAAATAAGGCCCACCTAACGTCTAAAGATTTTTTATATTTTTACTGCAAGAGTGAAAATTCTGAAAACTGTACTAAAAGTTAGTTTAAGGTTTGCTGCTACGAAAAAGTGACTTTAGAATTAGTGGTATTTGAAATTCTTTCTGTAATAATACAGTTTTGAAAATGTAACTAATGGGCCTTATTTGAGCTCCCTGTTCCAAATAAGGTCCATTACTTGTCCCAAATAAGGCCCATATGTAAATAAATAATAAATAAGGAAAAAAAAGCAGAAATCGATTAAATTAGAATAATTATATTTAAACCAAAATACTTATATAATTAAATTTAAATCAAATAAAGTACAGGGTGTTTCAGCATTCCCTCCGGAATTCCTGAGGTCTGTAGCTCACAGGCAAACTCGCCCACAGGGACAAGAGCTTGGCAGTGAAAACAGGCAATTTCCAACATTTAGTTCTGACTAAATATTAAGCTACAAATTAATAATTAATTAGTAATTAAGTTATAAAATTGTGAATTTATAACTAGCTTTGATGATTTTTTTATATTTTTTTCTCATCATATATAATTATATTATAGAATGTGCTTATGAGGCTCATAATAAGAATACATAAACGATAATTGATGGGCCTTATTTGGTTCATCAGTGGAGGGCCTTATTTGGAGCCCCCTTTTAACCCACGCTTTCATGCATTGTTTTACTAAAAAGTATTTAAATGCACGTCAACTGGAAAATATCAAATACAGTATCTTATTCTACTCATTATACACTTTAAAATGACATAAAAAATGTTTATTTTATATTAAGTTGCTAAAAAATGCAGACAATTTATCAAATTAAGTTGAAATAGTAGCGACAAAAGCTTCGGGCGACTTTTACTGTTCAACTGAAACAAACATGGTGAAATTATCCACTTCAACGGACCTAATTTTTGGTGTAGCCGTTAGAAGCCAGGACCTGTCTGAAACATAACTAATGTTGGTAAATTGTCAACGTTCTATTAATAAAACGAAGGATGGGCCTTATTTGGCCCATGTACCTTATAAAAAAAAAATATGAATACTAAATAAAGTTTCCAAGTAAAATATATATAAAGCAAGATAAAGAATAAAGATAATGCTCCAACCAAATGTTCATACTAAAAGTAATATTATAGTTGTATAATAGTTTTGTAATGTATGCCTGTTGAAAGGAGAGCAGAATAACAACAAATTATATGGAAGAGAGTTGTCCATAATTTATTATTTCAAATCAGAATAGAGAGATAATCCCGACGTTTATTGACCAACGGGACTAGTATGAGGTCGGATGGTCAGCCCGACGCCCGCCCGCCTTTAGCTTCCGGGAAAGAAACCCGGTACCCATTCTACAGATGGCTGGGTAGACCCTAGGACCCGTTTGGAGGAGAATTGAGCGTGGAAAAAATCCCCTCCTTCCGCCGAGGCCGGCTATCGAATCCGCCACCTCCAACCCGCAGCCAACCGCTCTTTTCCACTCGGCTACCGGGCCCACACAGATAAACAGCTAGAGTGTACATAAATATTTATATAACACACATACAGTATGTTAATGCCAAATGTGCCCGATCTAATCGCGATATGTCTATCACTTTCAGGCAAAGATTAATTTTCTGTTGCTTTTCAGTATGTGATCGCGCAAATCTAGATCTGCACGCTCATCTTTGGGCAAAACGCGATTCAAATTCAAATTTAAAGGACGTTTATATTTGCTTGAAAGATTTTTAATCAAATTACTTAAATATTAACAATGTAAAGAATAGTGCAAATGAAAAATTTATATGGCCGATATTACAATATATGTTTTGATTTGATATTTATTTGTTAGGACTTGACATAAAAATATGTCAAGAGATGGCGCAAGTGTGGGAAAAAAATTTCGGGGTTAAACTTAAAAACACCGTATCAGTTCCGCAAGGCACAAATAACATAATTTTAAGCAAATAACTTACTTTAAATGTACTTTTTTACTAAAAATAAGTAATTTAAACATGCACTGTGATCAAATATGGGAAAAAATATTTAACTTAGTATGAGCTCAAGCTGTTGGCTCGAGCGAAGCGTGTGTGCTGATTAGCTGTAGGTTAGATAAATTGAGGTATGAATAATTACTTTACACGAGTATTTCTTCAATTATTAAAATGAATATTTTTGTGCCAATAAAATTTTTTTGGACTTTTCCTCCTACATTATATTATTCAATAATAAATTTAGTTACATTTTTCTTTTATTATTACTTTTAAATTTTACTAAATTATATTTAGTTTATTTTACTGTAAAAGTATAAATAAATAGTGGAACAATGCTGACTTGCTTTTGTGTACTTTCTATCTACATTAAGTTTTGATGAAAAAATATTAAAAAGGCAATTCAAACAATTGTGAATGAAAGTTCATTTACTGAAAGTCCAGTGTCAGAGTTCCTGAAATAAGAAGAAAGACCGTATTTTCCTTAAATATTTATTTTTATTTCACTTTTTTTAGGTCCTTAAAACAATAAAAATGAAAAGTCAAATGAGGAACGCACAAAGAAAACAAGAATGGTTTCGCACCCTGAAAGCTTTTTCTTGTTCCTAAAGGACTTCCTTATTTGTCTTTCTTTCTTTAATCTGGGCAGTTAAATCTTCTTTGAAAAGTTTAATTTTTTTTGAATTATGATATCTGCTGATCAGAAAAATATATATTTTTTTTTCATTATTTGAAAAACTAATAAAATTTTCATTTTTTAACTCTTATCTAAAGCCGATTAATATTAGTCACATCAAACCACGCGCGATTAATGAATTAAAGATTAGTACTCATTGTTTAAGACCATGAATTATTAATAGAAATAGGATAGAATCCATTGTTTAGATTCCAATGTTTTTCTATGGGAATTTTTGTCACTTTCTTGCTACAATGGGTTCTCGACAAGGACCCTTTTGGAAAATTTCAAAATTAAAAGTTGGATTTTCTTTATTCCTTAAATGTGAATACTAAGTTTCAAGAAGACCCATCCAGCAGTCCAAAAGTTATTAGGCGGAGACACACAAACACACAGGACACACACACAGACTAAGTGATCTCATTACCGTCTCCTTCCTAGAAATGTAGGCTAAAAAATAAGGATGAAGACCACTTCTACAAGATTTTATCATCACTCAGCAGAAGTTATTTTAGAAGATTCTAAAATATATATTGAAAATTATAAACTATATTTACTATAAAAACTTAAAACACAAGTTGTTGCAGTAAATGAAGATTGTAAAATCTAATAATATCGTTTTTTGATTTCATTCTATGAGGAAGTCATTAACATATTATAGTCAATCTTGGATACTCCGAAGTTGAAGGGACCGAGAAAAAGTTCGAATTATCCTAAAATTCGAATTACATATATTCTCTCAAAATGAAGACATAAATAAAAAAGATTAACTCCACAATCAAAGATATACATAAACTTTATCTAATAATATATATTTTTTTAATGCTATATTTTTTTTTCATTAAATCACACATTTTTTGATTAATTATTCATTACTTTAAAAAAAAAAAAAAAAAAAGGCAGATATTTTCAATTGCTTCATTGAATGCAATCTTTGAGTCATAGCATATGATTCCAACCTATCAATTGATACAAAAATACATCGTTTTTGTTTTCCTTACAAAGTCCATTAAAATAAATAATGTATCTGCTGAGAAAAGTTCCAGGAACAATTTTTACCGTAATATTTTAAAGACAATCGTACGAAAAATTCGAATTATCCAAAATAAAATTCGAATTATTCGCGATTTTTTAACATTATTTTAATACACAATTCTAGGGATCGAGCAAAATATTCGAATTATCCAGAATTTCGAATTAAACAAGTTCGAATTATCCAAGTTTGTCATTACTACCTATTACGAGCTGAAGAATTCAGGTTCAACACCCTAGGGACGTCGGGGATTTTTCCTAAGTCATTTGTTCTCCTGACGGACCCCAGATTCACCTGTAAAATGGGAACACCATTTCTTTTCCGTAATAAAGGCAGGCGAGTCTCGATGGTCAGTGAAACATTGTAGCCTATACCTTCGACGCCACAGCAGCCAACGTAACCTATACGATATACGAATTAACGAGGGGAACCTTTTTTCATTGCAATTTCTATTTGATTTTTAATTTGTAAATTTTTACCATGAAGATTTTTTGTTTCAGTTTTTAATAACGATACTATTTGTTTGAATAACAACGTTCAAGGTATATAACTTTACATTTACACTTCGAATGCATAATTTCCAATAGAAAAATGAGACTCGTTAAATTGGTCAAATTTAAGGATCTTGAAACTTGGCATATAAATTCGAGGAGTAGCGACGTTCAACTTCTGACAATTAAAACCTTTGCAAATGGATCTTCTCGAGAAATCTATGAGAGAAGACTAGAAAAATTCACAGAGCAAAGCGTTGGAATCTCAACCACGAATTTCTGTTAATATTGCATTATCTTAAGCAATGAATATTAAATCTTAGTTAATTCATTGCGCGATTTGTTGATCACATTGAAACTTATCTGATTTCATACAATTCAAGTAAATACAGTGGAACCCCGCTATTCGTACACAATCCGTTCCAGGAGGCAGTTCGAATGGCGATTTGTACGAATGGCGAATCATTTTTTCACATAAGATATAATGTAAATTAGATTAATCCGTTCCAGAACCCAGAGATGATTGCTTATTTAAACCTTTATAATAATATTTTAAGCGTAAAATACATAAAAACTATGAAAACAATAAATATATAGGCCTCTCTTATTATGTCTTTCTTTTTCAGTATAGACGATATGGTTGATTTCGCCATGCCATACTGAGTTGCCAGGTCAGAGACACGAGTTCCACTTTCAAACTTCGCAACGATTTCATTTTTTCAATTCAATTGTCGTTCTCACTGCTTTCCTTTTAGGCTTAGTTGATTCAGTAATCTTTTTTAGACCCATGGCTGCACTATTTTTAATAAAAATAACAAAAAATAACAATAAAATAGCACAAAGTTTCACGAAGCTTGCGTGGATGATGCGTAGCGTACGGAAGCTAGCACGATACTGAACTGAAGCGACCAAGTGGCGCGGCCAGTACCGAGGTCATGCTGTCCGAATCACGAGCAAGCGTACGAATGGCGAGTTCAATTTTACTTGAAAAAGTTGTACGAATAACGAGTTGTACGAATAGAGAGGCGGACGAATGGCGGGGTTCCACTGTAATGAGATTTAATACATTTTTTTTTTTTTTTTTCAGAAAATAAAAAACAAAAAAAACAAAACAAAACCGTGTTCTGTTTATATTTACCTGATATTACAATTCAAACGTTTTCAAAAAATTTCGGTTTTTTTTCCGTTTTCACGATTTAAAAAAAAAAATGGAAGAAATTTTAAGAAATAACATTTTAAGGAAAGTAAGCTTTAAGTTCTCGTATTTAACAATCTTTTATGAGAAATTAGTAGGAACTTTAGTGTTTCTAAGCTGGGAACATTGCAGTTGGCTATTTACATTGCATTGTTTGAGTTTGCATTGTTTTTCATGCAAAATACATTTTGGCATGAAGTCATCAGAAATAAATATAATATTTATAATGCCATAATATATATTATGAAATTTCAGTATGACTTTTCCCCTGTCCAATCCAATTGGTTTGATCCTACCATCTTTAATCTTATTTTCCTGCAGAATAGAGACGAAAAACTAATCCTTTATCGATTTTCGGAAACAAAACAGATAAATAAAACCACAACTGAAAAATTGTGCTCGAAAAAGATATTATGACATGTTGAAAAATAGAAAAAAGAAAATTTTTTTTAAACATTTCTAGATTGCCAGTTACTGTACGGAAGGAAACGTGACTCATCGATGAGGTTCATCCACGATGATTGATTTCCGGTCACGTGAACCCAGCATCCATCAGTTATCCGAGCGCAAAGTACGGTAAGAAATCGTTTTGGGTCAGGCGTTCTGGCTTTCCAGAATAACAAGAGCGCGAAGTGAAAGATGGGAGGTTAATGGATAGTTTTATAAAAGAAATAGTACCATGGAAGAAATATCCTAATCGAATAGTCCTTTGAAAGCTAAAGTCACTTGAATATGAATGATTACCTATCACAAGCACTTCGTATCTTGGCTTCAGTTATTGAGAGATGGCGTAAGGATTTGTCTGTTACATTATGTGTTTTTTGGAAAAGTAAATGGAAATTATGCCTTCACAATGTTCCTAACAAAACTTCAGACTGTAAAGAAAGTATTTCGGTCTAATATTAAATCGAATTCCATAAGACTAATAGAGCGTTACTATTTTTAGTGTGCTTAGACTAAATATAATAGGATTTTTTTCCTTTCTTTTAAATGAGGCCGTTAGGATTTAAGTATCGGTGTTTAATTCCATCCACAGCCTAAACCGGAAGTCGTGGATTCATGAATTATAATTCTTTGGAGATTCCACGATCTGTTTTGAGAAAAAAAATCGGAACAGATCATTTCTGATTTTAGGTGTCCACTCACCGAAATAACAACGAAATAATTGAAGAAAAATTGGGATCTATGTACACTGAATCGATAATTTTCTCTAATAGTGTAGCTACATACTCAAAGTTGCCAGAATGGTGCATAAATGGGAATCTAGACATACTAAATGAACTCAATACGGGCATCGCTTGAAATTGTGTTTGGTTCTTGAATTACAAAACTTGAAGAAATGAGTTGTGTGCAAACAATAGTAGTGTCATATTTAACAACTGTATCAACTGTTGATATCCAAGCGTTAAAAAAAAAAAGTCATAAAAGTTTTAAGAATAAGTTATCAGTTACAATGAACATTCATTTTTCAAGAGATAAGCAGATTGACGTCCCTCTAATGGATTCTTAGTCGTCAGTTTTGGGATCTATTTTTTTATCCCTTTTTTTCTTGCGATGTCATCCACGTGATCGATTAGTGCCACTGACGTCAGGAAACTACAATTGTTTAATTCTTAAAGATCTGATGAATTTATTGAAAATGGAAATGGAAAAAACGTGATCCTGATGCGTCTTTGTTATAACACAAATGGCGTCACAGATAGCAGCCATTAATGTTGAAAAACATTGGAGTCATTCAGGAAGACTAATGCATGCTGGGAAATTTTAGTGCTTCGGAATTTAATAAAAAATTAAGCTAGAATTGTTTAACAATAATAGATAACTTATCAATTTATAATAATTCTATATTTCTAGAATAATATCTTTAAAGAGATAGGATTCCTTTCATCTCAAACTGAAGCTTATCGGCTGTTTTTTTCGCCTCGGCTGTCTCTTGTGTGCGTAGACAGTAGATGACTATAATATACAGTATATTGTACACAGTGCATTACTGCTGTATTGTGGTTATTTAAGTATTGTATTTTGAATAAATTCTGCTTATCCGACAATTAAGGATCAGAGCATCGTCGATTAGCGAAGCATAGACGTTATTTAGCTTGAAAATGCGTAAATGCATTGTCCGCTGTAAAACGTAAATAACACCATGTACTGTACTATATATTGGCGGGTTCAGAATTAAAGTGGAATTTTTTTCAAGTAAACTAGCTCATTAGATAGATGATGATATATATATTATTTAAAAATATTACATATTTTTGAATAATGCTTTACTGTCTGAAAGGCATTAAAATAATAAACAGTATTCCCTTAGATCTTCTTAAGAACTTTTAACTTTAAATGGCCTTTTCTCAAATTGAAGTTTAGGGACTTCGTTCAACTTTGAACCGTCCATATGATAATAATTTATTACGGTATCAAAGATAGAAGAGACTCAGGTCGAACAACTTTAATAAACCAGGTTGAATAGATGGCATCAATTGAGCGAAGAAGAGAGCGGTCGGTAGTGGAAAACACGACGAAATCACATAAGAAAGGCATGAGGTCGACTGTATGGGATGCTTACAACTTTAAAAGGGGCTTAAGTGAATCGTCGAAGCTTCAATTATCGGGTTACGTCTCTTTGCTCTATCTTTTTTTGTTCATAGGCGAATTAGCATTAAAAGCGTTTGTAATTATAAATGACTTATTATGTATTCCGTTTATATGATTTCAGAATATTATTTTACTGTACTGTATATTTCTTTCGATTTACAATAAAACGACTTATGACGCATTCATCAGAACGTTATCCAGTTGTAAGTCAAGGACTATCTGTAAATGTACTGCTATAAAACTACTTTTAAATCCAAAAAAAAGATAATTTAACTTATTACAGGTAAGACTCACGTAACTCAGATTTTAGTTCAAATTTACGATTAGATTTTTTTTTGGTCTCAATATTCCTTTGCGAAAAATGCATAAGTCTTTTAAAATACATTTAGGAAAAAATTAAAAATAATAAGAAAATTGAACTAGTGTTAATGTACTTTTGAATTAAAAGACTTCATTTTTTTATATTGAATGTTAATTTGATAAAAATGTGGAAGTTGGAATTTCCATTGTAAGAGGATTCTTTATCAAGAAATATAAAAAAATCCTTAATATAAATAAATTACAGGATTAATATGAAACCTCAGGGTTGCGGTATGGCGAATTTATACTTTATTTTATGTTGAATCACTTGACTATTACTGTACATTATAGAACTTATCTGGTAAGTAATTAAATTCTTACACGGACAAAGGTAAATAATTTTTAAAAGACAAAGTACAATTTCAATGAAATTTTAAATTGCCTGCACCGAAATTGGAAAAAAAAATCCTAACATCGTCTAACTGTAAATCTTTGTTATCTTTAGATTCAGATCCTCTTCTAAAAAAAAAAAAGTGTAACCATTTCCCCTCATACAAGCTCTCTTTGCGCCCATTTGCGGCCTTGCGCAGCAGCGAACAAAGTTTGAGAAACTTTTCAAGAGTCTAGAAAATTGCGGTCTTGTTCTCTAGGCTTCTATTGTGTTATCAAGTCTCCAAGTTATTCTCATGATATTCCACGTATTCTCAATGTTTGACACTGTTTTTGTGATTGATTTGCTAAATTTCAACAATGATAACGAAGAAGCGAAGGTTAATGAAAGTGTCGCAGCAAGATCTCCTAAGCTCAGTGTAACGAACTTAATGGATAAGATTCGTGTGCTTGACTTGCTTCTTCTGGATTTTCGATAGCATCCAGATAGCGAAAGTGTCAAGTGAAGAGGATCCGCAGGAATCTCCCCATTTCCCCATAGATCAATGTTATAGTAACAGTGGTTTCAGTTACAACAGGATTTTCCGGAACATTACCCCTGCTATTAAAGAGTCGAGTGTGCAAAGAAATCATTAAAAAAAAAAAGAAAAAAAAGTCATCAAATGAATACTAAGCTAAAATTATATTAAGACATCGGAAGCGCAGTGGTGCCTCAAGGAATAAATTACAAAAAGAAAAACTCACTAATGGAAAAAACGAGTGAGAAAATTCATGTGCCACGACGAGCGGCCTCAATGATTTTTTTTAAAGTATAAGACTTCAAACTGCGCATTTGAAACGTTAAAAAACAACAATGGATGAGACCAAGTTATTCACAAGTGACATCCTGGAACAGCTGTTTCACGCTCGTTGGCGACCATCAGCAAGGAGAAGTCATTGTAAATAACAAGGTCTCGCTACTGAGGCTGGTATGAATAAGACATCGGTAGCGAGACCTTGTTATTTACAGTGACTTCTCCTGGCTGATGATCGCCAATGGGCATGAAACAGCTGTTCCAGGATGTCACTTTTTGAAAATTATATTACTTGATTAGTAATGATTGGAAAGCTCTTTAAAATACTAATTATCTAGATATTTCTTTAATATAAGTTCTTCAGATGTAGTATCAAAAGAATGACGGCAATGATTAGTGATCCCTATGACAATCTTTCAGGGACCACTCTTTTCCAAGCTAATTCACTTCCACAGAAGGGAAGGCTGTTGTGTTATTTTATTAACTCCGAATTGCTAAACATTAAAAGGCCTCGAGCTTATGCACTCGTGACAAGATAAAATGGCTGTGGAGATTCTTCCAATAATTGCACCATTCTAAATTCCACCTAAATCTCTTTGGGACAGGATTCCATTTGGTACAGGTTTAAAGAGAATGGTACTAGAATAGCGAATGTAATAGGAAATTATTTTAGACTGTTGTCTCCTTATTTGATAATAAATGGAAGGCAAGTACTGTATTTATTATATAAACATTATGATAAAAATGTTTATGCTGACACAATCAATGGTGTCATATTGTTGAATAATTAGCTACAAAGTTGACGTATGGTCAATTACAGACTCAATCATCAGAGAGGGGTGAACTACAATAACTGAAAATTTCAGAATATAAATAAAGCGGGGTGAATACGATGCAGCTTTCGCTGTACAACTCGGTGAAAAAGTTGGACGCAGGAAAGTTGCAAACGACAGGTATGGGAGAAAACAATGCAGCTTGGTGGGCGTCGCCGTGCGAAAAACACACGAAGCAGAGACGAATTGCAATGACGTCAATACGTCACGGAAATTGCGGTGCTGGCCTGCAACACAGGAGCTGAAATTTACGCCAACAAAACAAAAATATTGCGATACTATTATTAGCCGATCTGTATTCGCAGGGGAAGGCAATAATGCGATACAAGATGAACAATGATCAACAGCCATTTATTATTACAGTGGGATTTGCTAACAATGATGTCTCGTGGCTTTGTTCAGAAATGGGCAAAGTGGCAGCAATTGTTGTTTTGTTTGTTGCAGTGAAAACTTGCAAATATCGAGGTTTATCACACGCTCTGGAAAATTCCACCACAAGAAATTCTTGCATTTCCATATAAACTATTTCTGCGTGAAGAAATTTCGGAAATATCTTGTATTATTTCTGTAATCGCTTTCCGTCAATTTGAAGCGACGGCAATCTGTTTGGGCGCCATGTTTTCACATGGGCGTGACGTCATGCGTGACGTGTTTGAACGCTGCGCTGTGATTGGGTGCTGTACATGCGGCTTTTGGAGTTGCATCCTCTGGTCTTGATAGCTTTTGCTGCATAGAACTCCGGTTACAACTGTGCTCAAGCAGCTTGAAAAGCGCTCAAACAGCAAAGTTGCACATACAACTTTTCATAAAGCTGCATCGTGTTCATCCCGCTTAATAATTCATTGACCTTCCTCTATCACAGCAAAGCTTTACATTATTTATGCACTTGGGATCATTTGATAAACTGAGGGCGGTCTGCACCAGCTTATATTAATATTGGTTGTTCAAATCTCCACTCAAACTACATTTGCTGTTCAACAACATTCATGGCTGACTGTAGTAACCCAATTTATTTTCTGTGAAATCATTTCTGAATTAGAAAACTCGGAGGCTTGATTAGTGAAGTTCACAGTTGTCAAGATGGCTGACATCGACTTCTGTGATTTTAACGATGAATTAGTTGTATTTATTCTACTAAAAGTTCCGAAGATAATATTAGATGTATTAAATCATTTCAAGATTCTTGCATTGAAAATCCTTGTCTTTAAGGGAAAAATTCGTTCCACCTGTATTTTTATTCTCAAATGGAAGCTGTCATTTTGAAAAGCATTTGTCCATTCAAGTGATCAGAAAATCACGTTAAATATTATTAACCAATTGTAGCCACTTTTAGAAACACCTTACGCTATCAACGACTTATCAGTGAAGTTTTGTCTAATTGTGTTTGGTGCACAGCAACTTTAATTTGAAGACCTGTACAGCCTAGATTATGAGTAGCGGCTGATCAACTGACAACCGCTTTGGCAGATTTTTGGTATACGCCTCCCACAATCATCGTATTGTTTGATTTATTGAAGCATGAAAACATTATTTTAAAAATACGTTTTAGAGACTTAGTAATAACCAGAAAATAAATCTCCAAATTTAAAATTAGTTACAGGTAATGAAGCAGATTCTTATTATTTTCTTTGCTTCCCAATTAAGCTGTTTATTTTTTAAATACACAGCAGCCAAAAAGGATATCAATTACTGGGAAACTCCGGCGAAAGACTTCATTTCTTTACTTCAACAATGATTTTCTTTTCTCTTTTAGAATTTGTCTTCTAGCAATTGAAAACTACTCTGACACTGATTTTGCTACAAAATATTTATAAATGACTCAGATGTTAAACACTTATACTGGGCGAACACGAGGCGATATTTTGGGACAATCTGGCCCAATTTGATTGCTGGCAACCGTTTGCCCCAATTTGATTGTCCCAAACTGAACAATATTGCCCCAATTTTATTGTCGGTACCAAAGGAACACTATTGCCCCAATATTAGTTGTCGCAAAATATTGCTGGTACGAAAGCGAATCAAATGAACGGATGAAATCACGTGACAATGCTGACGTCGAAGGAGGCGGGACTTTGAACATCGGAAATTCAGTCACTCACGCCGGCCATTTTCTTTGAGAAACAAGGCTTAAAATTAGCAAAATGAGTCGGCCCAAAACAGATAATTCCAACAATAACATTTTGTTAATTGATAATGAAAGAATCGTAATTGACTTCTACAGAGGGACGGCGTTTAATACTATAGCAATTCTGTACGAAAACACGCTCTCTCTTTAGCTCTCCCTAGTGAGAAGCGCCGTAACCATAAAAATTCACGGCAATATTGGTTCAGGAAATACTCTGTGTTCGCGCTTGATAAAGTTGTCCGCAATCAAATTGGGCCAACTTGTCCCAATCATATTGCCATAAAATCGCTCCGTGTTCGCCTAGCATTATTCAACAACTGAGACTGGCTTTAAATAAAATTTTGAGAACTAAGAAAGCTAAATGAATTGTAACTTGATGGGTTGTTTTCCTATATTCATTGATGCAATATTAAATTTTGGGCTTATATTATTTTTTTAATCGCCGTATCTCACATTTTTAGCGACCCCCGTAGAGAGGAACTATTCCATGTGTGTGTGTGTGTGTGTGTGTAATTCCCTTCATAGCCCACACCGGTAGTCGGGCCTCAAGAGTCCTATGTAGTTGAGTTTTAGAGAAAAATCTATTTCCGGTGCAGAACCCTTATCTGGTCTGGAAACTAGTGGTAATCGAACGACTATGAGTGACTACTGAAGTGATAATGAACGACTATGCTGAGAACGAATATTATACTCTAGATCCAAAGTGACCACTTCCGGGTCGTGATCACTCCACTGGCCACTTAGTCAGTGTCGCCCAAATAGTGCGAAATAAGGGGGTTGATATAATGCTCAATGCTGCTTCACCGGGAATGCTTGGACTGCAACAACTCTCATTTGTATGGCAATGATGTACTGAGACAGCAGTGATAGAAACTGTACACGACCTTTGAATATAACGGTTTGAATAAACGAATTTGAGCGTTAATCAATTGTAGTGTCACTTTAACAACGGAAGTTCTGATACATTACAAATTATATGCTTGTTTTTGTGTTTACTACAAAGCTGTGAAGTAATTTGTTGGTTGTAATATTTCATATTTAAGCATTGTTATTCAAGAAAACTCTGAATTGTGGGTTACAAATTGTTAAAGGCAGGAATATCGATGGAATTCAAGTGAAAATCAAAGTTTAATAGTTTTGATGTAAAAAAAAATATTAAGTAAAAATCTATTTAATTAAATTTTATAGGAAATAGATGAAGCAATAATAAGTTAAAGAAAGTTGTTTCCAAAATGAATGAACACAGGGACGAAGATTTGAATTCGCAAGAAGAAATCAATGGATTCTTCAAAGGAATTAATTATTGTGAACACTTGTTGGCGATGATAAGAGAAAGTTATTTCACAGTTATGAAGACGTATTTGATTATATGTAAATCCCAGTTTACAGCTGTTATTATAGCCATTTTCCTGAACCTTATTATTCAGAAGAATAACTTTTTATTAAACCAATAAATTCTATAAAAGAATTTACTAAAAGTGTTACATCGAGTTTGAACTAAGAAGAGATGTACCAATGATATATGTAAAAAAGAAATATTTTTTTCATACATTTACCCTTTTTAACTTAAAACTATATTCTGTATTTAATATTTTTACGTAATCTATCAACGGTAGACTTTATATGACTTATCAGACAAACATCTTCCCGTAACACTAATAAACACTATTGAACAGAGAATTCAATAAATTTAACCAGTAGCTTCCATTTAGTAAAATTCCCTCGTATTCAAAAATATATCTCAGTGTATTCTTTTGTATAATAATATAGTTTTCATTTACTTCCACTATGTCTTCTCAATTTACTCTTTTAAGCCAATAGTATTCATCTAAGCATGACTTAATCACAACTGCTTCACTACATTTACGTACTTTAAATGCTGGATTAGTACAAGATTCTTAATTGATTGCGTTTCATTTTGGTCAAACCTTCTATTTCTCATTGATTACTTTGGTCTTTTTGCTCTAGTATCTTCTCTAGGTGCTCCAGTATGGCCAAATCACACTATCCTAATTTCTGTCATTGTTTCGATCATTGAAGCACCTTGATCTTGTGATTTGCTTCTGTGATTATTTTCATCATTGAAATTGTTTTAAAACTTGCCTTAAAATTGAGCGATTTCAGTGAAAGGTCATCAGTGAGCACCAATAAGACTGGCGAAGCTGTGATATAAAAGTAAACAAACGATAGCCCTCTTATTCAGTGACGATGAAGCAGCTGAAGGAAATTTTGCCACCTCTTCGACTGTAACTAAGTTTATTATGAATTCAGTGTGCAATCAGTGTTTAATGAAATAAATTTATTCTATTCATCAGAATTTGCAGATTTCTATTTCGTACTGAAGCGACACCGGGTTCGCAAAGGACGATGGGAATAAGTATCATTCTCCGAAAACTCACGATTACATTCACAAGGTTCGGCTTCCGCTTAATAACAAGAGATTCTAAAATACAACAAACATTCAACTTGGTTAAATGTCATTTAATATTCTAGGAAACTGCATTGCATAAAGGCGACTTTAATATGTAAAGTTGAAAGCTGTAAATCTCGTCGTTCATTGGTTCTTGGCTTTAAAATGCTTAAAAAAAATGCACCAAACACAAAGAATTTGAATGACTATTTTACGTGTGTGGTTACTGGGTTTTAAGTCAAAAAGGCTAATACACACAATAATTTTAAAATTAAAAATAATTAAAAAAAAAATTAAATTTTTCTATATGTTGGCCTTTTTAATGACTTTTAAAAACCAGAAATGACACATGTAAAAAACTTGAAAACTTACCAATAAAAATCTTGGTAAGAATTTTGAAACCGAATCTAGCTGACTACAGTTTCAAAAAAAAAAAAAAAAAAAACAATAGAGGAAAAAAAAAATCTCAAACAAGTCTTTTGAGATAAACCACCAATAATTCTTACCAAGATTTTTATTGTACTTTTATTTCTTTTACTTTTATTTTATTCCTTTTTAATTTTTATTTTATCTTTTTTAATTTCAGAGTTCCGTAGGAGATTGTACTCTTGCCAGATCCGAAAGGTGTAATGTTAAGGATCATTGATCAACACGTGGAACTTTTTACAATTTTCTAATTCTGTCCACAAGGTTCCCCAAGCTTCCATGACGGTATGCTAATGAGATGTCAGCACCCCGCTACAGGGACGCAAGGATCACATTGCTGTTTCATTGGTTTATTGTTTTGTATGTCCGTTCCCGTTTCTTTACCCTGGCAGTTAGGAACCCTTGCATATATAGCATTAAAAAAAAAAAACTTTATTTATTTAGGAAATTAATATTGAGATCGGAGAATATAGACTTCCCAGCCCGTTGTGGCCTTCTCCGCATGTTTCGATATCCTGCTTATTTATAAAAAATATGATCTATATTTGTTTTCGTATTTCCTTGAATTGTACAGTTGTTTCATTTTTATGTGCCTTCACAAACTTCTCACAATAACCCATATGAAATTTTTCACATTTTTGCTTGTATCTTGCAAACGCAGAAACGTTTGTGAATGACTGATATATCGTTCGATATAACTTTCAAATACCAACATTTTCTCAATATAACGTTCTCTTCCAACTTTTATACTTTTCGTTTAAATTGAGAAAAAGTCAAAATTTGACTCTTTAAAAGGCGCCATCTTGGAAACCAAAAACTTTTTTCGAAAGATTTTTATAGCACTTTGTTTGTCTTAAAAAGCTCTACATTTTATCCATTTACATGACCACTCTATCTCTTATAGTTTGATTACAAAATTGGAAAAACGTAAAGTCTTATGACAAACAGAATAACGCTTTTATAATATAAGATAGTTTTTACATACACATAAAAATATTGTATAATAATCAATCAAATAATAATAGTAGAAGGGATATTAATGTTCAATGGAAGGTAAATTATCGGATTACGAGAAATATAAATAAATAAAAAACAGACTTATGCCCAAGTGCACCAAACTTCAATTAACTTTGATGGCTGCATTGAGCTAAAATTAGTGGGGAGTGCTGCTGCAGAAAAAAATTAGCCTTTGCTTTAAAATTGTGTTAAAGAAAACTAACATGTATAAAAAGAAAATTTATTTATAAACTTGATAAATTTCTTTGTTTATGTTATGTTATGTTTGTTTCCTTTCACACAATTGTAAAACAGTCTAAAATTTTTCTGCAGAAGCACCCCCACTAATTTTAGTTACGTCCACAATGCAGCCGTCAAAGTTAATTGAAGTTTGGTGTACTTGGGCATTAATTTGCGAGACTCTCATTCACTGAACCAATCACAGGATTACGCGTGCAACCAAACAGAGAGTGAAGGCACCATGTGATTCTTTGTTCGACTTTCGGATTTTTTGTTCGAGCTTCAAGTTTTTTGAACATCAAGCCGTTGGAAGAATCACTGTAACGTGCAACGATCAACTCAGATGCCTAAGTCTCTATATTCGCGAGGAGATCACAAAACTTCACTGGACTGTTCTCTCTCATCCACCTACAGCCCTGATCTCGCACCTTCGGACTTCTACCTATTCGGACCTCTAAAGGATGCGATATAAAAACGATTCTTGACGCAGCAAGAAGTTGGCTGAGGCATAACCAGTAGAGTCGTACCGTCATGAAGAATACAAGCTCTGACATCTCGGTGGCGTAAGGCCAAGATTTGAACAGAGATTATGTTGAAAAATAGTTTTTTGTAGCTAAAGAATTGAGGAACAAGGTGATGTATTTTAAACTGTAATAAAACAAATCTACTTTGAGAAAAAAAATGTGTTGCATTGCTTATGGAACGATCCTCGCAAATTTCAGATTTCTTAATTTGACATTCCTAAAGACACTTTAAAGACTTGCAAAACTAACCGTAAGGTGCTGATCGTATGTTTATTTATTTATTTCATTATACTTTTATAGAAATCACTTTAAAAAAATTATAGAAATTTTATAGAATCGTAACCCACCACTTTAATGCCTCTCATTTCGGCCACAACAATTTCAGGGTTTTTTTTGTTTTTTTTTTGGGAAAACAATTAGCCACCATCAATGAATGAATGGATAGAAGATTGCTAGAAAAATCCTTCATTCATTTTAACTTTTTTTTAGCAATAATAACTGAAAATAATGAAAGGTGATAGTATACGAATTCCTTTGAGGAAGAAGCAAGCGCTTGACATCAAACCAATCAGAGCGTGTTTTCACATGACGGGAATATTTCGCAACTTTAACATTAAAAATTTATATTAAATATTATTTTTTGAAACTTTTCATTCTCATTTTTCTGTTCTACGTATTAAAACGTATTCCCAATTAACGGAAACCTTTAAATTTATTTATATTTATAAAATTATACAGAGAATATCAACACAATGTTCTTTGCTTTACAATTACATCATTCATTTTATTATGGTTTTCCAATTTTTCTAAATTTTAGAAGGCTTCTTTTTTCATAATATGAATGAATTTCGCATAAACAGCTCGAATAAAAAAGGAAAATAATTGCGGCTGATAACTTTTATATCAAAAATCCAGTCGTGTGAATTGTGCGACACAATGGAACTAAGTATCAACCTATTAATAGACAAAAGTTGTACGATCTTTGTAAATTTGTAATTTGAAATAACCAATCACAGTGCAGCGTTGGAACACGTCGGGCATGACGTCACGCCCATGTTTAAAGTTGGCGTCTCTAATATTCGTCTCACTTCACGGCGACGGATCGCGATTACATAATTACTATCAGCGTATTAAAATTTTCTTTCCACATAAATGAAGTTTACACTGAAATGCATTAAGTTAATGCGTCAAAATTTATCAGAGTTTGTAAAACCTCGGTTTTTATATAATTTCGGCTGTATAGTCACTTGCTCACTAATCAACAAGTAAGAGACAATAACGATGCACGTGCCGTCATTGTTGTCCAGACAGGATTATTGGTATTGGCTGTTGGACATTCGTTATTGTTGAAACTGGTAAATCAATTTTATATTTTCTATTATTTTAACAAAATTTGGCTCATTCAAATTATATGTTAGCTGTTGCGGAAGTCATGGCTTTTAAAAAATGAGCTTAGAACATCTTTTTCAATCTTACGTTTTTCAAAAATTTCAAGGTATTTCAAAAATGTGGCATTTGTTTTACTTCCGTTAATGTTGCCTCAATTTCAACGAGCCTATTCTTTTAGGGCAGCAGGTTGGCTGCCACGAAAGTGGTAAATCAATTTTTTATTTTTTTTATTTTAACAATATTGTAATATTATTTTAACAAATAAGCCGATATTCAAATTACATATGGGCTGTTGTGGAAGTCATGACTTCTAAAGAAATTACCTTAGAACATATTTTTCAATCTTGTTTTTTTCAAAAATGTAGAATTTGTTTTACTTCCGTGAATATTTCACGGGTCGCAATTAGTTAAAATAAATACTCGGTTTTAACGAGATTGTACATTATAGCCGTTACTCGTTTTACAAGTATTGTAACAATATGTTACATTTACCGTTATTCACTATTTTTATTTTCATAAACACGCTCACAAATATATATATATATATATGGAGAAGTGATAAAAACAACAATAAACATAAGTTACAATTACACGATGAACAATTAAATCGGAACATACATGCATCACATATGTTCATCTATTACATATGTTCTGAACTGAACTCTTCAACTGAATATTTTGTAAGGAGTAGAGATGGGCAAAGTCGTTCTTTTTACTGAACTAGTTCTTTTGAGGTAGTTCTTTTTATTGAACTTTTTAAAGAACTAGTTCAAATGAACTAAGTCGTTCTTATTACGGAACTGTTCCTTTTGAGATAGTTCTTTTTATTGAACTAGTTCAAATGAACTACATAGTTCTTAGTTCTTAGTTCGAAGAACGATATGAACTACAATGAACTGTAGAGCACACTTGAATTAAGGTCGTAGAATGTACGGTGTTTGTAACTAGCAGTAGGAACTAATTTGAACTGAACTGAAGAGCAAACGAACTATTCGAACAAGAAATTATATTTATGCATTTATTGGTTTTAAAGATTAAAAGAAACGAATTTTATATGTTTTTCTCGCAATGAAAAAATAAACTTGATACACTTAATTAAAACGGAAAATAATCAACTTTAATTATTTTTTATAAAGGTTTATAGATATATATATATATATATACACAGGGCCGTCGCGTGGTTTATTGGCGCCCGGGGCAAGATATCGTCAGGTGCCCCCTGAATCTCCAATTCAACAACCAAAAAAAAAAAAAAAAAGGAATCTCCTGTTGCCGTTGCCGCGGCGCCTCCCCTAGCCGCGGCGCCTTGGGCAAAATTTCGTCAGGCGCCTCCTCAATCTCCAATTCAATAGCCAAAAAAAAGGAATCTCCGCCCACGCGACGGCCCTATACATATATATCCCACTAGCGGGATCGTAATGTAAAATTAAAATAAAGAAATTAGAAAAAAATAAATAAATAAATAAAATAAAAAGTATTCTACATAAATTATAATTGATAACACACAGTAGGACAAGAATCTGAAGCTGAAAAAAAATTCATAACTTGCAAAATATCACTTTCAATTGTTATTTTTGTGTGACATTTGTTGACTATCTTGTCAGTTATTGTGTAATCATCTCATGCATGACTCTCTCCCCTTTATAGATCTATGTACAACCCAACCCATTTAAGGATATCTATTACATTGACAATTTATTACAAATGTTATTATACTAATGGGTGATGTACATTGCTTTACCTGTTACAAATAGTAAATAACAAGTTCTCAGGTTTATATATTATGCATATACAAATTTAAATGTTCCGAAAAATGTAAACACATATTTTTTTTATTTAGGTTTCCAAATTGAATTTGTAACTTTAGTTAAGTTTACAGTTGCCTTTTATTTATGAACATAGAATTGAAACATTTACACAAAGGTATCTTATATTTTTATAATATACAGTTTGGTATTTCTTTATTTCTTGCTTTATTATTTGTACCTTTATTATAATTATTATTATTATTTGTATCTTTATAATATACAGTTTGGTATTTATTTCTTGCTTTATTATTTATACCTTTATTTACATATATTTTATTTTTAGGATGTTTGAAATATATTCATATTTTGTGATTTTCTTCATATTTTTTTTTTTCAGGCTACGTTGAAGAATGCAAATTATCAACAAATGAAGAAAGTAATTTCGTATTTCTTGAATGTTGACACTTTTCCTGTATATTGATGAAAATAAACCAGCTTTGTAATGCAAAATGAATTCTTTTCAATATTTTCATAAATTAAGTATATTCTTTTCCAATATAATAAAAGGCAATATTAACAATTTGTATTAATCCAATCAATGTTAAACTTTCTACTTACTACTGGCATAGGTGTAAATACATATAACTATGATTTACTCGACAAGAACTGACTGTATTTTTTTCATAATTTTTTGCTAGGCGATTTGAATCATTCATAATTACCACAAATATTAATAGTAATACACAGTATTGCAAGATACACAATTATTACTTTACAATTAGCTGACTACAGGCCAACACAAAATAAACTGAAATTATATTGTTGACAAGAAAAGAAATTGGTAAATGCTATCCACTGCCATGAACATAAATAAATTGAGCATGTTATTAAAAATAAAATCTCATCGCCACAGCAAACAATTTAATAACAACTTTAAATAATTTAAATGATAATTTCAATTTTTTGGAAGATGAAAGAGTTATATAGTTTATAATGTTCTCTAAATTATAATTGTAATTTACAGAATTTTCAAATTCTTGTTCATGCTTATTATAATGCGTTATAAATAATAATTATAATTTATGAAATCTGAAATTCTTGTCAACGCCTATTGTAACTTAGTTACTGTAGCAGAAAAATAAATTATGAAGATATAGGAGTAAGGGCTTTCTTTTCTCTATTAATAATAATTCTTCATGTAATAATATATATCAATAAATATAAATGATTATTTGTTAATTCATACATTAAGTGGTTTTGTACTGCTTTATAACGTGTTAATAGTTATGTTTTTAATTTGTTTTACATTTTCATTGCAGACACACAAATTAGACAAAAAATAATTTGAAATGTTAATTTTTTTTTATTTTTCTTTAAAAATAACAGCAACAATTGTAATTTTCACAGTAAAGAACATCTATGTTAATGTAAAAATCTATATTAACGTTTAAAATTCCAAACAAATACAAACTTCATCAACATGCCTTCAATATTTCGTCCTATTTTTCAAGGACTTTCTCAAGATCCATATGTTTAAAACTTAAATAACGAAAAATACAAAATATGAAACATAAAAGGAAAGAGAAAAATCCTTTTTCTCATTCCTAACAATACAAATTATAACAAACTCTCATATGCGAGATCTTACATTGTAAATTAAACAATTGAAATCAAATGTAATCATAAACAACTGAATACAAATAAACAATTAATTTTAAAATTGATAACTAAAAATAAGTACAACATATAAATAAATATTTGTGAATAAACATGTGAACTTTTTTTAACTAATCTTTAAAATTCTTTTTAATCTTTTGTTTTTTATTAATGATTTCCTAAATATATTTAAAGATACCCTATTAACTCTAAGTGATTTGTTCTTATTTAAACATATACAACAATTT
>JAFIDM010009631.1:285006318-285017526 GCA_023159025.1 Thereuonema tuberculata | reverse complement strand
ATTGTCTGGATAATGATCACAATCCAGACCCTGTAGTTCATCTAATTTATTACGTCACAGATGAATATAAAAGATTCGCTTTGGAATCTTGTTTAATAAATTGTTGTATATGTTTAAATAAGAACAAATCACTTAGAGTTAATAAGGTATCTTTAAATATATTTAGGAAATCATTAATAAAAAACAAAAGATTAAAAAGAATTTTAAAGATTAGTTAAAAAAAGTTCACATGTTTATTCACAAATATTTATTTATATGTTGTACTTATTTTTAGTTATCAATTTTAAAATTAATTGTTTATTTGTATTCAGTTGTTTATGATTACATTTGATTTCAATTGTTTAATTTACAATGTAAGATCTCGCATATGAGAGTTTGTTATAATTTGTATTGTTAGGAATGAGAAAAAGGATTTTTCTCTTTCCTTTTATGTTTCATATTTTGTATTTTTCGTTATTTAAGTTTTAAACGTATGGATCTTGAGAAAGTCCTTGAAAAATAGGACGAAATATTGAAGGCATGTTGATGAAGTTTGTATTTTTTTGGAATTTTAAATGATAATGAAGATAAAGATATGGTTCTATATTAACGTATTTACAAGATTATATTTATTAAAACTTTTTTCTACAACAGTTAAACAGTGCTGAATCTCAAAATAGACATCATAGCAATAACAGCGTTGATAAAAAAATATTTACCGTACACATTCTGTTCCCATGTGATTTATTTATCTTAATATCCACATGATTGCATAAACAGATGACTTTACATTTTCTGTTAAAGATTTCACCGAGTCTCACATCTCACAACACATAGGATTACACATTCTGGTGAACAGCCATTAAGGGTCGTCTAACCCCCCCCCCCCCCCCCCTGCTGATACGTGGTGAGGTTTTAGACTACCCCCCCATCCCCCCTATCCAAAATCACGAGTATTTTTTTTGGTACAAAGTACAGTAGAACCTCATTATAACGGACTAATAGGGGCTGAAGATTGTCTGCTTTAATGAAAGTCCGGTTTATAACAAATAATTCTTAAAGGGGTGTAATATTTTAATGAAAATACAATAGTTAGCTATAAAAAGTGTTTATTATACATCAAATAAAAAAACAGCCTTCAACATAATAGATTGAATTGAAAAAGATGTGTACGTATACACTGCATTAATCTTTAGAACAAGAAGGTCCTGGTTCATGTTGATTCTTACATTCATTGGTTTGAAAAAATAATTTATTTTCTGCTAGGTTTGTTCGATCGATGTTTAATCGCTTGCTTGGAAATGTAAAACTCGTCAGATAAAAATTAGCATCCTTTATTATTATTACAAATTTTTTAAAACTGTCCGTTATAAGCGACGTCCGTTATAATAGGGTCCGTTATAATGAGGTTCTACTGTATCTTAAAAATTTTGAGAATACAATCTTCAGAAATTCTCTTTAAATACAGGTATAATCTAATTTAATTCTGGAAAATTAAGCACCGTGATAAAAATGTCCAGACAGACATAATAATAATATTCATTCCAGAACTTGACTTGTTGTCGTTAGATCCCAAAGACTCTCCCACAAACACCCACATAGTGGAATATTACAATAAGTTGTAAAGTATATTCATGTACATGTCTAATGATTTGTTTCCGCCCGAAATTGTTTAAGTTTTTGAATAGGATTGAAAAAGAAAAGAAGATATTCTTTCCGAAAATTTGCTGTTATTTCATATATTGAATAAATGTATTTTATTGAATAAATTTTACTGGTGTGAAGATATAGTTGTTTTAATAATAATATCACGACTAGAAGAGAGGAGAATAAGAGGACAATTGGACTTAATACTTATAGCAATGCATAAAACTGTACTTTTGGATTTTATTTTCGAAGTTTCATATAAAGTGGAAATACAGTGAAATAACAACGTCCAACTTATAAAATTAGCAATAATTTTTATTATCAGAATTTCTGTATTCAATAAACAATAACTAAATAATTATTACAACAAGAGAAATCGTTTTTGTTGATTAGAAATTGTTTACTAATTAATTTTTTAATTATTGGAAAACAGAGGATTCAAAGAAATAATAATAATAATAATGAACTTGAAATTACGATATTAGTCTTAAAAACTGAGAAAGGATTATAACTGTAATAATAGACTATAAGTTTTTATTATTATTATTATTATTATTATTATTACGGCTAATGTAGATGTGATTGATCAATCGTTGAAACCTAATACATTGAAATTAGAAAATCTTAATTTTTGGTTAAAAAGTATAGAAAAAAATAGAAATTATAATAAATTAAGAATCTTACATCTCAATATAAGATCAATAAGAAGTAATTGGGAGATTTTTGTGATCAAAATTAAAAATATTCTGCCTTTTATTCAAATAATTATTTTAACTGAGGTTAATATACAAGGTAACGAATTCTTAATATATAAAATTGAAAATTTTACACAATTTGTAAACTTAAGACAAGGAAAAAAAGGAGGAGGTATTTTAATTTTTTGTAGAGATAACTTTATAATAGTAGAACAGAAAATTGTTAATAATACTTCATGTGACGTTTCTATTTCAAAGATAAAAAAGGATGATCATTCAACATTTCAAATTGTAGCTATTTACAGACCTCCATCAACCAAAATAGGAATTTTTTTAAAACAATTAACAACTATATTAACTGAAATTGAAGACAATAATGAATCAGGGGTTGGAAGTAGTAATGTATTGATTGGAGACCTAAATATAAATCTCTTCAAAATGAATAATAATAAAAATGTTCTAAAATATTTCAGTATTTTGACCACAAAAGGATATAAAAATAGTATTTATGGGACTACACGTTAACAAAATAATAAAAAATATATTAATAATTCATGCATTGATCATGTCTTTATTAAGGATTTTAGTAATGTTTCTAAAGGTATTATATGTAAAGAAAACATATCAGATCATTTTATTGTTGCAATTGAAATCTACGATGTCAATATGTTGAAATTGTTGGAGAAGAATTATTGTAATAATACTAAAAAAGTTACTTTCTTCAATGAAAAAACAATGATAGATAACTTATTAGAGTTATGCTTTATGGAAGAAAAGTATTGTTATAAAGATCCAATAGAATTCTATGATAAAATATTACTCAGTGTTAATGAGAGCAAATATACTAAAGAGATTAAATATAAGATTGAAACTAATAATAATAATAGAAAGCAACAACCTTGGATTACGGAAGAGTTATTAAATGAGATAAAAATGAGGGATAAACTATTTAAACAAACTATAAATAACCCAACTAATACAAATTACAAACTGAAATACAAAAAATTTAGAAATAGGTTAAAACTAAAAATCTGTAAACATAAAAAAAAATATTATATGGAAACTCTAAGAAACATTCAACAGTCACCTAAACATTTATGGGTTGAAATTAATAACATACTTGGACAAAATAAAAATCTTGCGGATAATAAAGAAATTAATAAGTTACTACAAACAATTGAAGGAGATAATAAAGAAATCAAACTGGCAAATAAATTCTACTACTATTTTACTAAAATAAAATTACAATCTGATAGCACTTGTGGGATAAATTTACTCAATAGTGAAGAGACTGGGATATATTACAAATACAATGGTCATTGAAAAACCGGACATTGCTGACATAAATTATATTATAAAAAGTATGAAAAATACTAACTCTGTAAGTATTGATGGAATCTCAATTAAAACTATAAAAAAAATTTCTGATATTTTTTTCCTATTTGATTTCTTCATTGATTAATAAAATCATTGAGATTAAACTCTACCCTGATAAATTAAAAATTGCTAAAATTATGCCAATATTTAAAAACAATAATTCTAATGCTCTAGAAAATTATAGACCAATTGCATTACAACCGGTCATTAATAAAATTATTGAAAACTATTTATCTAATAAAATAAAAAAAATTTTAAAAAACAATAATATACTAAATATAAATCAATTTGCCTATCAAAAAAATAAGGGTACTATTAATCTGTTACAAATTTTAAGTGAAAATATAAATAATAATTTAAACCTAAATAATTATTCATTACTTTTGTCAATTGACTTAGAGTAAAGCTTTTGATTTAATTAATCCTGATCTTTTGATTATGAAATTACAAAAATTAGGGATTAGAGGTGTTTTACTTGAAATTCTTAAAGATTATTTCGTAAATAGAAAAATTTATTTATAAATTTTATAAAAATAGTATAAAGAAAAAATGCAATTTAGGGATACCTCAGGGTTCAAACCTCGGACCTCTGTTTTTCATACTTTATATTAATGACTTATTTAAGCACATTCAATATTGTAACATGTTTATATATGCAGATGATATCATTTTATTAGATAATGATAAGAACCTACAAAATGCTGAATATAAATTACAAGAAGATTTTAATAAATTACAAATGTGGGTGCATGACAACAAACTCAAAATTAATGATAATAAGACCAAGCTTTTAGTAATACATCCGAGAAAACTAATGCCTACATATTATCCAAACATTTTTGCACACACACACTCTTGTCTGCACAAAAAAAATGTTAAATGTGATATTTGTTCGAAAATAAAATTCGTTAATCATTTTAAATATTTGGGTATTACGATAAATGACACATTTACATGGGATACCCATATCCAAAATCTATATAAAAAATTAAGCAGTTTAGCTTATATTTTTTATCATACTAAAAATATTTTACCAGTTAAATATAAATTATTAATCTACTCAGCTTTTTTTGATTCCTATATAAACTACGGAAATAGTATTTGGTCAAATACCAAGAACATTAATCTTGTCAATATCAATAAGTTACAAAAACAAATTATTAAAAATGTTTTTCAATCTAATTTTAGTAAAAAGAAAATTACAATTGAAGAATTAATTAAATATAATATTTTCACACCTGAACAAAAATTTCTATACAATCTTATTTTGATAAATTATTATAAATACATCTATCTGTATAATCGAGATGGTAAATTGTATAATTTTAGGAATGACTTAAATTTTAAACTTGATTATCCGCAAATATATAATAGTTATGGAGAATGTAACATGAAAAAAATTTTGCAGGACATAATTAATAAAATAGGTATAAAAAACATAAATAAAATTGAGAAAATATCTTCATTAAAAAGATTTCTTAAGATTTGGTTAATAACTAATGTTAATCCTATGGTTTAATAGGATAAAAAAAAACTGTCTTTTTCAAAATAATGATAATTTATGTTTTGTTTTATTTTATCTATAACTCTGTATGCATCAAATCAGTTATGTGTCATTTACTTTGTTTTATAATCTGATTTTTATATGTTATTCTTTTTTTTTTGTTTAACCTAATGTATTCGAACCTGTTGATGGGATTGCTTTAGTTCAATCCTAACAGGACGAAAAAGAATTTAATGAAAGTAAATAAAAAAAAAAAATTAAACTTGAATAAGCCATACGATACATTCTCAAGTTACTGTGAACAACTGAAATTTACTAAGATTCAATATTTCAAATAGGATATAGAGATAATTTGTAGAAAATTATTTATATTGAAAAGAAGCCAAGAAAAATGAAATTATATTTTTTAAAAATTCAAAAATTTTTCTCTATGCTGATAATGTAATTCTGATTGCTACAGATGCAAGCCAAATTCAAGCACATAAAAATTTGCAAATAGACCTAAATAATATAGGTAAATGGTCTTTTTTAAATAAAATGAAAATAAATGGAGATAAAACGAAAATTATGATAATTAAAAATAAAAATAAAATATTAAACAATAACCTAACTATTAACTTAAATGAAATGGAATGTTCAAATATTAACCAAAATAAAAATGCTGACATGATCACATGTAATTGTAAAAAAAATGGAAATAATCTCTACATATAGATACCTAGGTATATATATATATATATATATAGATAATAAATATCAATGGAATAGACAATATAATTTTGTAATAGGGAAGTAATAGGGAAGGAAATTCACATTCTTTTCTTTTCTATCATATTAAAAATGTTTTTCCATTTAAACAAAAAATAATAATCTATAAATCTCTTGTAGACACACTCTTAAATTACGGTCTGGAATGCTGGATCAATATTAATAAACAACAAATGGAAAACATAAATAAAAAAACTATGAAAATTTTTAATGATATATTCATAAATTTCAAATATAAGTGAAAAAAAGAACAAACACACTTTAAGAACTATATCAAACCGTAGTCGATATCACACTAGAAACAAACAAGAAACAAGAAACAAACATCTGAAGTCTCACAATAATAGACTTCTTAGTAATTATATGTGAAAAAGGCTTCTTTAAGCTTTAGTCTTTCGTTTTCAATATGTAACTTCTCATTATTATGGACCACGTCGGAGTTACTTCTTTTTAGAAGATAGTTCTCAGAAGTCAGTGCTCTGCATCGAGCTGCTAAATCATTTTCTTTTGCTAAATCAGCCAGCTCTTTTTCAAGTTCTTCTTTCTGCTTTTCAATTTCACGTAATCTCTCCAGATTCTCTGCACAGCATCTCAATCCTAACTCTTGTTTTCGGTCTATTTCTTCAAAACTGTCGGTTTGAGAACTTTGTTCTTTAAAAGTGACCGTTTTCGCAGCAGAAATTTCGTCTGTTCCTTTGGGCTTTTCTTCTTCGTCATCACTTGAGAGCTCTATAACGTCAAGTATTTTACCCTTTGCTGTAGAAGGAAATGTAACAGGATATTGAGCCTCAGATTTTTCAGGCAGTTTCTTATCCTTTTTGTCAACATCCATTTTTCCTTCAGAAACCTTGAAGGTTTTTCTATCTCTGTAATTATAAAAAAATCCGGAAATAAGCATTTGGAAAATATTTCTGTAACAATGATCAAGAGTTGTTAATCTATCGATGAATAATTACTCAAAAGATGGTTATCTGATTCCTATGAAAATCAATCTTATTAGGGGCCTTTCAAGTATTACGTAAGCGTTCAAGGGGGGGGCGAGGGGGTTCAAGCTTTGCTTATTTTTGGTGACAAGGAGGAGGGGGGAGGGATCAGAGCAATATTTACAAACATGCACGCGTTAAAATTTTGATATAATTTTGACTGTTTTCGTTTATTGTTCAGTGGTATTTACTGTGAATGATTTGACAAATCTTACGTAAGCACAAAAGGGGAGTGGACATCTACTTATTATTCCTTAAATGGGGGGGGGGGGGGGTAAAATGACTAAAAATGTGCTTAAGTAATATTTAAACGGCTTCGTATCTCTACTTCTATCTTTAGTAGAAGCATTAAAGAAAATATGTGAAGAAGTTTTTAGTAAAATGCTCTTCAGACGTCTGAAAAGTGACTTTCAAACGATTATTTGATGAAAAGTTATTTATTTTTAAATCACAGAAAATAATATGAAACAAATTCCAAAATATCAGAATAGAAACTTGAGTAGGATTAGAACCGTAAAAGTCGAAAAGCTTAAATTTATTTAATTTCAAAAAAAGCTAACGTTAGATACAAAAGTAAAACAATTAGATAACTAACAGAAGAAATGCTTTAAAGAATTGAATAAGAATATCAATGAAAGAGTGAACGCAACGAAATAAAGCTATTTAAAGTTATTAATTGATTGACAAAAAAATTGAATGCTATAGAAGTTTAATAAATTCTTAATTAAATTCATTTAGTAATAGTGTTGTTCCTTATTTCCATTCTTTTGTAAATTATTAATATGTGCCTAGTATTATTGGTTTGTTAAAATTTTAAAAAAGATTCTTTTCATTTAAAAATTCAATAGCTAAGTTTTCAATAAATTACATCACCTTCATTTATAAAAAAGACTTTACATTAAAGAAATTAAAATTAAATAATAATAATAAAAAAAAACTCCAACAAATATCTTATTTAATTTAGTAAATTACGTAATTAACTAACTTAATTTCTATCTACTTTACAAAAGGAACTAAGTCATGTAATTAAAATTGAGGAATAAAAAATTATTACAATTTTGTGTTTCAAATTTTTTGCAGGTTTAGGGAATGAAAATAATGTTGTCCTTCTTCTTTAGAAATTCATTCCTCGATCTGATTGAAATTATCGTAAATCGTCTGGGAACTTTTAGAAATAAATATAAAATTACTTGAACTAAATAATTAAAGAGTACATAGAGTGCTTGCGTCTGAATTTAAAACTAAAATACTCAAAAAGAAATTCTGGTATTGCCATTGAATAAAAATTCAAGAAGAGCAAATGAAAGAAGGTGTTTGATACTGACTGAGGTTAATAGTTAATTTTAATTCTTTATAATTTTTTGTAAACTTTTTGAAGTCAATAACCATTTTTAACTATGAATTGGTATCTCTTTTCACACTTTCAAGACTGAAGTCTAATCCAAACGATGGACAATTGTTAAATAACTTTCTATTACATTTCATTAGAGAGACAAATAAAGTCTCGTTGTGAATTGAAATAAAGAAAGTTCATTTCAGTTTCCCTCCAGCAACTAAGAGTTGTGATTGAGGGCAAATAACCTCGTGTCGGTTGTTACCACTTAATAAACAAGGCGTTTATTTATTATAGGTATTTCTGTCTTCCTAAAAACAGTTATTATCTTTACAAGCCTTTAACATGTTTACAACTGTTTTGTAAGTCATACAGTTGAATGTAGTTTGTCTGAAGCTGAATGCCTAAGTTCTGGGCAATGAAAATGGAATTAGAGTTAGATCGACTTCACTGCAATTCACATATAAATTTAAGCAGTAAATGTGTCCTTTCCATTGTTTTAAATTTTTTGATTAAAGGTTCTTTTTCTAAACAGTGTCTATTATCAGATGAAGGATTTTATGAAATTGTAAATGATTTCTTGAAATGAATTTTCAGAAAAAAAGTATTATGAAGAATAAATCACGAAAAAAAAGTCTTCCAAACCATTAATGTTATATAAGTATAAATTAAGTGAAACCTTTACCTTGGATTTGTGCAACTTTCTGAAACCTCGGAACTTTCTGAAACCTTGCAACTTTCTGAAACCTTGGAACTTTCTGAAACCTTGGAGCTTTCTGAATCGCAGCAGGGTTGTCTTCGTTTCCGGTTGCTTGTACTTGGTCTTTCCATTGCGATTCTTAATTAAATTAAAAAAGTAATTATAGTTTAAACTACCAAGTCTCTGTCGTGTACTACATAACATTACAGACCATAGTTTATTCTACAAAAAATAGTCCCATCAATGATGGCAAATTTATTATTATTCCGATGATTGGGGCCGATGGCTTAGATAAACGCAAGTGCAAATATGAAAACAAAACGTATTTTAACACCGCGTAACTCATTGCATTCTGATGGACTGGAGAAAACTCACTCACATTGCCACAAAGTGGCGTGATTCGGAATAATGAATACAGGAAATTGGATATTATTTTCGTCCATAAATATATATAAATATATATATATTATTTCTAAATATTACTTTCATTGGTTCAAAAGTCATACAGTTGAATGTAGTTTGTCTGAAGCTGAATGCCTAAGTTCTGGGCAATGAAAATGGAACAGAATTAGAGTTAGATCGACTTCACTGCAATTCACATATAAATTTAAGCAGTAAATGTGTCCTTTCCATTGTTTTAAATTTTTTGATTAAAGGTTCTTTTTCTAAACAGTATCTATTATCAGATGAAGGATTTTACGAAATTGTGAATGATTTCTTGAAATGAATTTTCAGAAAAAAAGTATTATGAAGAATAAATCACGAAAAAAAAGTCTTCCAAACCATTAATGTTATATAAGTATAAATTAAGTGAAACCTTTACCTTGGATTTGTGCAACTTTCTAAAACCTCGGAAGTTTCTGAAACCTTGGAGCTTTCTGAATCGCAGCAGGGTTGTCTTCGTTTCTGGTTGCTTGTACTTGGTCTTTCCATTGTGATTCTTAATTAAATTAAAAAAAAGTAATTATAGTTTAAACTACCAAGTCTCTGTCGTATACTACATAACATTACAGACCATAGTTTATTCTACAAAAAATAGTCCCATCAATGATGGCAAATTTATTATTATTCCGATGATTGGGGCCGATGGCTTAGATAAACGCAAGTGCAAATATGAAAACATATTTTCACACCGCGTAATTCATTGCATTCTGATGGACAGGAGAAAACTTACTCACATTCCAACAAAGTGGCGTAATTCGGAATAATGAATACAGAAAATTGGATATTATTTTCGTCCATAAATATATATATATATATATATATATATATATTTTCATTTTTTCTCTGTCTACTTTCCTTGGTTCCATTGTTCATGTTTTATTTACAACGTTGAAGCAGTGGTGAATTAAGGATGGGGCTGCAGCCAGGGGTTCCCAAATTATGGAATTAAACAATTGAAACCCCTTTAGATCATATTTATTTTCTATTTTACTTACCTCTGACAAAAATGTGATCCCTTTACCTAGAAATCAGTTTGATACAAAACCCGACAAAAGTTCCAGCCAGGAGCCCCATGCAAGGTTGATCCGCCACTGCTTAGAGCAGTGATGCTCAGACTTTTAGTGCCTGCGATCGACCACAAAATATTTAGGCGACAAGCGATCGACGGCGACTATTAGGACTAGGCTAAGGTATAGCTACTAAAGAAAAAACGTACATACTAAAGAAAAATGCTTTTATTGCACTTACTTAGAGATATAAAATATAATATATTAAATATATTAAAATATAATTAATTAAATTACGTACCTAATTACATAATTGTAACAGTATTGTAATGCTTTCCTGTGGAATTTGGAGCGCACACGTAAGTAAAGCGTTTAGGGATGGTTTTGCGCAGTGGAATCTTTAGTTGTTTAGTCAAAATTAACTTTTGATGCTGAACCCGATTAACCATCGTTAATTAACTCTATAGATAGGAAGGATTAGGGAAGAAGTCGGTGCTTGCCTGTGAAACAATGGGGAGGGACTTGTTTTGTAAACAAACCCAGTCCCACTCAGTCTGGCTGTAGTCGGAGGGGCGATGCCGAAGCGGAACTTCTTTTGCCTGGGGCAGGGGTTTTCTTTCAACGCTCGCTGGTGCAAGGGTCAATTAACAAACAGCGTTAGTGAGTGAATAAATATAAAAGAGATAAGGCGGAACAACTTGTTTAGGATATAAGACATTTAATAGAAAAGATAACTCATATATTTACAGATAGATAATAATATTGGGTATG
>JAFIDM010009631.1:284966010-284996318 GCA_023159025.1 Thereuonema tuberculata | reverse complement strand
TTTGAAAAGAAAGGAAACTGCGCCAAAATGGTTGCCAGGTGAGAAAAACATCTGGAAGACAACTGCTTCGAGAAGACAAAAGCGTTTAGGCAAAGTTTGGGGAACCAAGGGATAAGAAAGATATTTCAGATAATTTTTAATACAAGGAAAATGGCAAAAATAAAGGATAGGAAAGAGAGGAATTTTGTAACATCCATTGGGCCGTTACATAATGAATGGGATAATGCTGCGTTTGCTTTATATATTAAAAACTAATTCTCAAAGAATGTGTGAAATTCTAGCCAATTAGTGCCCTGAACGTCAAGCGGTTGCGATGTTTCTGGAATATTCCGACCATCAGAGCTCAGCGTGATGCGATCGAGTGTTGTCTAGAGAACAATGCTTTCAATATAGTGCGCATGCATAATGAACGACAGGTCTCAACTTGAATTGAAACTGTTATTATTAAACAATTAATCTAGACTAGAATTTTCGGCGTCCGTAATGCGTAATTATTTTTTAAAAGTGTCGCGTATGAGTGACCGCCGCAGAAATGAGATTATTTTGTATTGATACCCAAATTATTTCCGCGATCGACTCCAAAACCTCTCGCGATCGACTGTTTGAGCATCCCTGGCTTAGAGGATACAATGGGAAAGAATAATCCCTTCAATCATTCCTTTTTCGAAACTGACACTTTCTCGTCAAGTTTCTTTTCTTTTCATGATTACCTCGTCCCTTCAGCATCTATTCCTCTACTGCTGTCTGCCCAATGGAGCTTACCAATGGATACTGACTCTGATAACTTATAGATATAATTTTAAAAGGACATTACGCTTTCAGTAATTCCTCTCAACAACTATCGTAGAGGGAAAGACTTCGTGTGAGGGCATCTTAATTTTCGAAAATAGTCAATGTACAATCCAATGAACACATTAACTGTTATTAATATATTCTAATTAAACTAAGCAAATTAAAGTTCGAATTAAGATTAATTAATTTTATTTTACATAGGCCTAAACGTCTCTTGCAAACAGCTGTCAATTAATATTTTTTTTGGTTTACTATTTTTTTTCTAAAAACCACTAAAGAAACACAACAATTTTGATGAAAAAATTCCCCTTCTCCAATTATATCATTTCAACTTTCGCTATTCTACTTAATAAATATCCCAATTTTTAAAAATAATGTCATTCTAGTAATACTCAATTGGAAACATTGGTAAGGTACTGCGTAATTAGTCTAAATTGATTTAAATAATGACTTTATTTTTTAGAAATCTCGAATGAATTCTGCTTTCAAAACTATTGACACCATATTTAAATATGAGATATTTTAACAAAATGGATGTTGAATGTGATTCACAGCCACCAATTTTGCTGTAGTTGAATTAACTCCCTTGTTTCACTGAACACATATTGAAGAAGTTTTAAGCCTAATAAATTTCGTTTTATTGCTATTTAAGGAGAGAAATCTGGTGATTTTAGCAATTATTTATTTTTATTTTTTGTAATGTTATTTGACTAAAATTAAATAAACTAGGAAACAAAATATTTGCTTTTCTGAATTTGAATACATTATATTTCAATGTTATTTCTTCTTGAAAGAATAATGACTAGGCCTAAAATAAACTACGACGCATATTTTACTACGATCTAGTGGTTAGATGTATTGAAAACTCTTATTTACTCCATTTTGAAAGAGAAGCAAGAATTATACACTAAAACATACATATTATTAAAGTAAGATGACATTACCTAAAATGATGAAAAATTATCTAAAATAAAGGAAATATACTTCAATAAAATCTTAGAAACCAAAAAACGATGATTTAAGTTAGGATGTTTGCTCGGCTAAGAAAGCGAGAGAAGTTTGCAATGTCTTGACGTTCGTTGTCGATCATAAAATCATATTTTTTTTTTAATTTTAAAACATCACTGATAAAAAAATTTGATTTTTTCTTAGATTAATATTGTAATATTGATGTCAATGTTGTGGAAATATTGATATCAATCTTTGAATTACAATTGTGTAATAATGATTGTTAAGATGTGTTCCTTTTTCCATTGATCGATCGGTTGTTCCAGGTTGTTTGGTTTTAAAAGAATTCTGTAATAGGCCTATATTAAGAGATATTAAAATTTTTTACAATAGCCTACAGGATGACAAACTAGCTATAATGATTCTTGATGCCAGCTGTCTTGAATATTTAATCTTCTGGTTTATAATATGTTTACATTTATTTATATCCATTTTCTTATGATTTGATGATATTTTGACTTTTTAAAAATCAGTAAGTAATTAAATTAGTTAGAGGGTTTGCATTCAAGCATCACAAAAACTTCTTACTGCTGATACTGACTTGGAATATGTTTTAAGATGTTTTAATTTGGTTTAACTAGTTGTATACTTGTTTTTTGTTATTTGCTGGACAGAATATTCGATATTTTACTTTTTATTAATTGTAATGACGTTAATGTATATTAAAAGTTAAAGTATTCAACTAAAGGCTTATGTGGCCCTTGGGTTCGCGGGATATAAGGCTCCCGACGTTCCCTTAACAACGGTATTAAACACAAATCATTATTTTATGATTTTTTTTTATCATTTAGGTTCGTCAAGATTTTTTAAGTTGAAAATATCGAGTAATATCTCGACAACCCCACAAAAATTGACTGTTTTTGAATTTTAATTTAATTGATTTTAATTTAATCAAGAAAATATAAACCCACATGCTTCTCTGGTTCATATTTAAATTTTCAGAATTTTAGGTGCATTGGTAAAATAAATATATAGAAGAAATAAAAGGTTCGCAGTCGCCTGAATTGCTTGAGTCACTTTAATGAGCTTCGGCTGGTGGAGTGCTTGGCCGCGCTGTCATGATCGCTTCGTGTGTAAAGGCAAGCGACCATGGCCGCGCACCCTTGGTCGCTTCTTGTGAAAGAGCGCTAAGACTATTTCAGTTATCAAAACTAAGGGCTCTTTCACATGAAGCGACCATGGTCGCGAAGCCAGTAAATTTTCGCGCGTCTCGTATGAAAGGCTCCATTGAAATCTATAGAACAAAGGGTTTCGTGTCATATCGCGGCCAGAAGCGACCAAGCGGCCATATGTGAAACTCTCCACTGAAATCTATAGAACGACCTGGCCGCGCGATCGTGGCCGCGCTGCCATGGTCTCGTCGTGTGAAACGACCCTAAGAGAAAAAGTGTGACAGTGCGTTTTGGTCAGTGTGAAGATTATTGATGCATATCTTATCTACATAGTGATATAATGTAATTCATCTTCTTCAATCCCTGGAAGCTCTCCTTGGAGGAGTAAAAAGAATCACTGAAGTGATAGCGAAATCCGGAAAGAAAGTGCTGAAAATTCTTTGTTTGCATTCCTGTAAACTTGTAGGTTACAACTGAAAAGATATTTTTTTAACCAGAAAGACGAAGAAAGATAATAATTTTTCAGTCATTTTGAGGAACAGACTCTCAAATTTAAAGAAGTATTTTAAGTATAATGACAAAATCTAACATGCGTAGTACAAATATAACAATAAATATAAGCATTAAAATCCACACATTTAAAGGATTCACTGAACTATTTTTGGAATTTACGTACTGGGAACCCAAGACAGACTGTTTCGATGTTCCTACATCTCGTCAGTTGGATTCGCTCAGTACTCATAGTTCAGTGGAATCCAAAGAAATATAAACAAAAGACAAGGTTAAACAAGACAATGGCCCTTGAGTTAAAAAACATCAAGGATACGCTGAGCTATGAGTACTGGGCGAATCCAACGGACGAGATGTGGAATATCGAAACAGTCTGTCTTTGATTACTAGAACGTAAATTCTAAAAATAGTTCAGTGAATCCTTTAAATGTTTGCGTTTCTTTGCTTGGTTTTAAGTATTTTAAGTATTCACTTAAAGTCATGCATCAAATGATACAACTTCAAGAAATTGTATACTTACATTTCAAACAAAAACTAACTATGAAAACTGTATTATAACTAGGGGCAAATTAAAGTTGTAGTATAGTAAGTTTTCTAGAGAAACCGAAAGCAATCTTATATTTAAATAATTTTTGATGTCTTTAGTTAGAAATAATATATCCATTGATGGTAAGCTATAGATAAGATTGGCTAAAGTATTTGAGAAATATTCATAGTGGAACTATGGCTAAAATTTAATATCTTTAGATCCATCTTTGATTTTCGATTTGCCTAAAACTCAGGAGTAATTTGTTAACAGATAAAACAAATTCTATTATATCCTTAAAAAATATTAACATCATTTTTTTTGTAAAATTGAATATTTTTATAATTTTTGGCCTTTGCATAAAGGATAGTAACAAAACTAGTACTTATGATAAAAATGCAATTTAAAATAATTAATTAAAAATTTCGAAATTCATTATCTCACAAAGAATACGAATAGAAGCCCAAAATTAAGGTCTTTACAGAATTTACAATTAAAGCAAAATAATCCGCTCAGATGTTGCGACTGTGATCCACTATTTAATTTTGTCGCTTTTTGGTTCTTTGGTGGCGTGGGAGTACACAGAAGCTCGGTTATAATGCGATCTTTTGGATCCAAGATCTCGAAGATCGCGATATAACCGCGATATAACCGAACTTTTATTACTTCGTGACGTCAAATGTCGTATATCGCACCCCATTATCGCCCACACGATTCCAAATCGATTTAAAATGGTCATTTCGCGATTACCTACATCATTCAGAGCTAAGTGAGAGAATTTTATATTTATAAATACATAAATCATTACCTTTTCAACACTTTGATGGGTTATATTATTATATTATGCCATAATTGGCATCTTGTACAAACGACAAGTCACGTGGATCGAAACTAGGTATTCATACGCCTATTAGATTACATGGGCCCTACACTGGTTGTTTTTTAATGGTCTGAAAAATAGATCTCGATATTCATTTTGGTTAAACGAAAAAGTCCGCGATTCTGGTATTTTTTTAAAAATATATTGTATTTGACGCATTTTCGTGACATTAGGGTGGGTATAGGGTCTCAATTACTGTAAATAAGTATTAATTGTAAGTAGCAAATCGCAAGCAGTTCTCTAAAATCAATCGATTTTAGGCGAAAAAACGGTAAATTCCGCAAATTTACAATTATACACCTTTTCCAAAATAGAAGGGGTACAAGACCAAATCGCGTTATATCCGAATTCGCGATATAAACAACCGCGTTGTAACCGGGCTTCAGTGTATTTGTGTTCAGTTTTCCCTTTTTGTTCATTTTTTATGCTTATTTCTTCTCGGAGCTTAATTTCTTCTCTAAAAGGAATGTAACGTAAAGTTTTGTAAAAGAAAAGTTAAAAGAAATTGCTAATAAACTTATTTCAATATTCTGCCTCCAAGTTTGAATTTAGCAAAACCACGTTATTCTAACTGTCTGCTTCCGTGTATTGAAAAGCTGTAGGATGAATGGAGAAAAGGTTTTTTTCTCGATAAAGCCGAGCTCATCTTGCATTAGATATTGACAGACATCATTGATTAACCGTTTTGGGGCGTTCTCCGTCTCTTTTCGTCGATACCAGAGTCCCCAGTCACTGCAACGGTGCTGCTGAATCTTATCGGCAATATTCACTTCCCACGACACCTAATCAAGATCCTATTCTTTGCTCCACTGGTCTTCAGTAGCACAGACGGTCAGCGAAGATAACCGCCGCCTCTTTCCCCATGCGCCGCCAGCTGGACGAGCCTTCCATCCAGTAGCCCTTTTCTCCTTTGGTCGACCGACGTGGCAAGATTATGACCCGACCACGACCGAAGAAGCAAAGCCACGAGATCCTCTTATCAGAACCGCATTGGAAAAGAGCAGTACAAGTAGGAAATGAAATATAGCCAGAAAGTCAGTCGATCTTTACTTAATAGCTTACTTCATGAAGAAATTGTATACGCAATTTATTACAGTCGGACCTCTACTTAACGAACCTCTATTTTGCGAATTTCTCTATTTTGCGAACTTTTCTTTGGAACCAAGAACATATTGCAAATGTCTTCGTAAAGTAACCTCCAAATAGCGAAGTTATTTTCTATTTAACGAACTTTTTCGTGGTATCTATTTTTTTTTTCCTCCTTGAAATATTTTTATGTTTTCTAGATTGTTAAAATTGATCAGTCGTGCTGGTAATTAATTCTTGACGAGGTGGATAAAGGCGTGAAGAAAAAGGATATTGCTTTAAATTTGGTATTCCTCCAAACAACAAATCAACCATAATAAAAAATCATGATAAGGTAGTACAAACTTTTGATTCATTGAGTTCTTGTTCCAAACGTTTAAAAACATGTGTCTATGAAGATGTGGATTTGAAGAAATTAGACCTGAAGGGGTTTTTGGTTCATTGCAAAGATGCGAGACGTACTAGGAGCGAAAACACTTTTTCAAAAAAAAAAAAAAAAAAGTCAGACAAAATTAACAGACTTTATTAGTAAAATTTAAGTACGCATGTGATAGTGTATGCTTTATGTCATTAAAATTATTACTTTTTTTAATAATATTTATTGTTTATTGTATTTTAAATCTGTTTTATGTAGTTTAAAGTAATTTTAAAAGATGAATCTCTATTTAACGAATTTTCCATATAACGAACTTTTTTTCGGGATTTAGCGACTTCGTTAAATAGAGGTCCGACTGTATTACGTAATTCATAACGATGTTTCAATGTATCAGGTAATAATAAATAACTAAGACATAACTGGAGTGTCAATTTTTGAATATTCTCTCAGAAAAAGTGATAAAATTAAAACAAATGTAGGTTGTTCATTGATCAAAAAAGAGTAGAGAAGGTAGAGAATAAGAAGCCTTTTATACGAGATATAAGTGAAAGAGCAATTAAAGACGTGTTAAAATAAAACAAACTCACTTTATTTCCCTCTACAAAGTGATACTACAATTAAATGGCGCAAGTTTTTGCTGTTTTGACAGCTTTTTTGGCCCTTGATTATTTACCTATTGGACCAAAATAAGCTAAAATAATACGAATCTCCATACTTATTCGAATCTCAACAACTAAAGTAGATTTTCTAAAATTTTCTATTTTCAATTTTCTAAAATCAATAGTTTTCAAGTTAACTTCAACGTAGTAGGGCGGGACAGTGGATGAAAAACATTTGGTTTAAAATTGTATTCTAAAACTTGTTTTGTTCTAACTCTAAATATGTGAACAATTTTACAATTAAACTGGATTTTACAGTGTGTCGGCATTCAGAACTTGATAAATCTAGAGTACGAAACATACAAATCTAAAATTAAAGATATTTAAAACTAAAAGCCAAAAACACATTCTAGTTTCTGCTCCTTAAGGGAGCTTTCATCAGACGAATGTTCAATACTGAATCTTTTCCTATGAATTTATAAAGGAATGCAACAGCACTGAAAGTAGAGAGAGAGAGACTGTTAGAGAGCAGAAACTAGTAACGTACTTTCGGTGATTTTTGCAGTTAATTGAATTTATCTTTTATTTCAGATCTGTGTGTTTCATACTCTATTTTTATTAAAATTTTGTAATTACCAAGAGATTTTACGTCTCATTTAAATCCAAATGAGGAAAAAAAAAGTAATTATATGTCTTATTACTTTCTCAACGAAAAAATCCATGTGCAATGGATGAAACGTTTAGAAAAACTTTTTAGAAATTTTAGTCGTGTATTTTTACTTAAAGTAGTGCAATTACTTTATCGTAATGACAGACCAAACATATATAAAACTCCGTGACATCTAACAAACATGACTTAAAAATACCCGGCTAGTTTAACTTTCTGAATGAATAAAGTGAACCATTATTTCTCGTTGAAGTAATTTTTCAAATAGGGATTTTGTTCTGGCAAAACTTTCCCGCTAAGATAAAGAAGTCCGTTCATAGTTTTGTAGTAAACACAAAACCAGAGACTCTATAAAATTGTTAATCAGTCAAACCTTTGCTTTCTTAAAAGTGACAGTATGTTTTGATTGGCGAGCAAAATTTATTTGTTCAAGATGTTGTAATTCAATGGTCTGGTCAATTGCTATCATGGCGTCACAATATACCCTTGGCAGTTGCTGCCGTTCAAACATTGCCAGTGAATCGGAACCTCAGAAGTGGCCACATTGAGTCGAGAATATTATATTCGTTCTGAGCATTCTGAAATAGTCAATTCCATAAAGATAGATAACAAACGTTGTCCAATTATCATATTTTCCTGATCGGTCACCTAAAACCTGGAAGAGGTCTGGACCAGCGCCGGATTTCCCTAGGCCTATAAGGATGACCCCACCCACCCAAGCTACCCGGACCAGCCCCTCTACCACAACGTAAAGATAACTTCATGTTCGCTATAATTTTAATGGTTACTAACGTTTTTCATACCTAAGAAAAAGAGTGAACATGTAGTTAGAGTTATCATCACTGAAGCTATACAAATATTTATCGGAAAAAGGCTTTTTGGACATTTATCCAAACTTAGGAATTGCGCTTGGTAGAACGGTCGTTTTCAGCGCTAAAGAGGGTAAAAAATTACTTCAGAACTACTATAGAAGAGAACAGGCTAAATTCACTCTCTATAATGAGTCAGAATTATTGCAGTCTATAGACTATGATGACGTCATCCGTTCTTTTGCACAGAAGAAAGTTCGCCGTATGATTCTATAAAGTTTACAGAATCATACGGGACGGGCATATTATGCGCCGTTGACGTATGACGACCATTGACTTAATTATATATACTGACATACATAGGCATACACTGCATTTCTCATGTTTATTTATAGTAATTAAAGTAGGTTAAAAATTATATTTTCTGTACTAGTGCATGTTATTTGCTAAATTTCCAAAATGGCTTTGGGATGGGGTGGGGGGCAAATGTCAAGTGCCTAAGGGCTCTGGGTCTTTAAGTCCGGGGCTGGCCTGGACTCAAACATGTAGGCCAGGGAAAGTAGAAATAGTTATGATTCAGAAGTCTCTGACTCCCATTTTGGACTGTGGAGGGCATTATATATGCATACATCACACCGGCTTATTTTTTATTTAAAGACTTATTTTCTCTAAGTAAAGTTAAACTGTACCATAACAGGCCACGGAGACCTTGGAGTGCGCGAGAAGTTTAGACTCCTCGATTCTTGACCAACGGGACTGAGATCGGATGGTCAGTCCGACCTTCGCCCGCGTTCAACTCCTGACTAAGAAACCTGGTACCTATTTAATAAAGAGGTGATGAACCTTAAGATCCGTCTTAAAGAGGTCTAAAAGAGAAATAACCGTGGAAAAATTATCCTACAGTCCGCAGTCCAGCGCTTAAACCACTGGACTATCCGACTTACTTTCTTTCTTTTTTTTTTTTGGCGACATAGAGGTGTTAGTCTCTGTATCATTACAACTGAAAAAAGAAAAAAAAAAGAAAACCTAACAAACCTAAGAATTATAATATAAATATAGAATGAGGTCTTTAATTAAAGACAAAGCTCTTCTTAGAAACTTTCATCTTTTTTTTTTAAGTATTTCTTTTGCTGGAAGCGATGATTAATTGTTGTCAGTTGGGTAAAGCTATCTCTAAAAATGTATCCATCATCTTGTCGAAGGAAATCAACGCAGCGATGATTTGCAAACATTCTATTTCAGTTTTTTATTCTGATTCAACGCTCAAACTTAAAGCCTCCATTGAAAATCGATAAATCTTGTGTTTTGTCATCTCCTTATCTCTTTTTCTTGAAAGTATCAACTTATTCGCCGTGAACATAATGAAAGAAAATAGCTTCGTTGCAAAGCTACCTGATAACAAAAATAGCTGCGCAGAGACGTATAATTACAATCATTTAATACCTTCTTTTTGTTGATGTTTTTTTTTTGCCTCAATTTGCTTAAACTTCGAGATGTTCACTTTCTAGTAAGCATATTAAGCACCTATTGTCATTTCAATAATAGACAACAAACATGCAGGTCAAGCAAGCCTTGTGGTCAAGCCAGTGTCCTGCCACGTCGTTGATACATCTGACCCTCGGTTCGAATCACAGAACCGGAATGACTATTTCCTTTCTTTCCTATTTTTGTCTCTTTCCTTCATCTTTGGCGTATTCTGAATTTCTAAGATTTGCACAAAAAGGCGTAAGGCTGCAACACCAGTGGATCTACGGCCGTATTACATTAAAAAAAAAAAAAAAAATAGGCAGCTCAGGAGGTAAGGATTCTGTGATTACTAACCATCGGAACTTATTTCAGATCGCTTTTTTAATCCCCGTATAAAAAAAAAAAAAACTGGTAGCCGCGGCTGGTGAATTCTAGAACTCATCTGGAAAAAAAGTCCCGATCTCCCCCGGAATTGAACCCTCTCCTCTAACCTATAGATAAGTACAAATATCAATAACAATTTGATTTACAGGGCTCTCTTTCTCTTCCTTTTAACATTATAAAAAAGTAATATCTCAAAAAATTCTCAAATATTAGTTACTGGGTTGCTGTTTCAGTTAGAGAATATTTTAAAAAAAGATAAAATACCATTCATTTTTTCATAAAAATAGAATCGGTGAAAGTTTGAGTTACCTCATGGATGCTTATATAAAGTAAATTTAAGAAGTCTCTCTTATAAAATGCTCCTGAAAAGCATTTTTTTGAATTTATTAAGGAATTAAGAAAAACTTACTATGCTTTATAAAAACATTCAAAAAATATCTTCCTATTACCAAACATTTGGGAATCTGTTTTCTTAGTCTGCCACCAGGGGTAAAAGATAAGAAATCAGGGAAATCATTGGACATTTTTCAGACTGAGTTTTCACTATTTTCAATACGCGAATGGTGAATACAGATATCCAGTGCTTTTTCGGAAATCGAACGAAATTTCTTTTGGACAAATGATCGATAATTTTATAGAAAGTGGAAAAAAAGTAAAAAGCTATGAGAGAGAGATTTAAAAAAAAATTAAGAATAAAACCCTCCTTCCTGCCTTGCAATTAATGATAAAAAAAGAATAGAATTGAATTGTTAAGTTTTTGCTAATACTAGTGGCTAAATTCTACTATTTTTAAAATTCGATAGCCAAATTTCAAGCATACGATTTGGATTCTTGTTCACTACAAACTTGACAAAAAATTCCTTCAATTCAATTCAATTCTGGATAATTGAATTCTTTCAATGCAAAACCTTTAAATAATTTTAAGGAATATCTGAGGATTATGATTCATAATTATGTAAAAATCTTCGTTGTTTTATTAAGTTTGTTTATATTTAGCAACCTAACACAAAGAATATTGTAATGGCGTTTGTGGGAGAGTCTTTGGGATCTAAAGATAACGAGTCAAGTTTTGGAACTGAACTGAATTAATTTATTAAATGAAAAACATGGATTTTTATAGTATTTACAAAGCTTGATTTGATTGGCTAAGTAATTAAAAATATACTTAATGATTGGACAAGAACATAATGAATTTAAATTAATTAACTGATTCAACAGCTGCAACGGAAAAGAATTTAAAAATAAACACAACATCAATAATTAGGAAATGCAAAAGGAATAAATAACGGTTAAAAATAAAAATGAATATAGATAAATAATTTCTATAAAAATACGGATGAATAAATGATTTTTAAAAATATTTATATACAAATTAGTACAAATATATGATTGTATATGATTGTATTTTTTCTTTGTTTCATTTAAGCAAATAAATTATTATGCTAACTATATAGAGCAAATCGCCATCTGGTGGTGCCATCTACCGATTGAAAAAAGAGTTAATTGTCACTTCCTGCTTTGCGACAAATAAGAAAGAAAATAAGTTTTTGATTATAATTATGTTAGTTTGTAATTTTCTTTTTTAACTTTATTTATAACCTAATATTATTTTAAGCACACACCATTGGCATATTAAGTTTAAAGCACAACGTCCAAACCTAAGTAGATTGAAATCCCTACACTGACCAAATTATCTCATTTAGTTGTAGTCAAGTAACAAGTCAGAAAGGAATCCAGAAATACTATTTAGTTTTCAGTCAACTGATACGAAGGCTTAAACATGTTTTGTTTTGACAAAACTAAAATATTAAAATCAATTATTAAACATTTTTCTTTGCAATAACGTTAATGACGTCACTCGTCGACAAATTCGGGACCAAAAGTTTCACAGTGTTGCCATCAAAGTGAACTTTCACGAAAACAAATCTGGAAAACCTTTGTTCAATATCGGTGTAAGTGACAACTCAAACCTTCGAGAACAAATGCATTAAAAAAACATTAATGTCGTCGTACAGAAATAAAGGAAAATCAAAGGCGAGATGAAGTTTCGTAAATCGAAGCGAACTCCCGGCAAACACAGACCAGCTTTGGTAAGAAAATGAATGAGATCGTCGAGATAGGATTACTTTCCTTAATCACGAATAACAAGAAAAAAATCCATGTTTTTTTGTTTTTTTTTTATCGGCATAATCAGATATCACCTTCGAAAAAGTTTTAGTTGAAGTCACTGGAAATAAAAAATTACAACGTTACGGCGCGGCGTTTGATGAAGTGGAATTTAGCTTTGAGAAAAGAAGTAGAAAAGCATTAATGGTAAAAACATTTCCACAATTATAGATAAAAATAAACTATTAAATAAAGATAAGCTTTAGGGTCATTCCACGTCAAATCAGCAAAAAATTTTGAAATTTCTCAGGTGACCCTCTCCGATTTTAATGAAATTTGGCACAAAGGTACCTTCACTCCTTATATGAAAGCCTACCAAATATTATTGTCCTAACCTTAAACATTTCTGAGAAATAGCATTCAGAAGTAAGGTCTGCAATTTGTAACTGGTTTCCCATAAACTTTTCGGGCATTTTTAAAGCTGTATAAATAAAGAACTACTTGAGCGAGAAAAACAAGCTTTCAAAAACTGAGAGAATGTATATGTATCATAATAAATAATGCATTAAAATTAGTTTGAGTCTTTTAGTTTTACCTGAGATAGGTTTATAAAGTAGGCATTTTGTAATGTTATCGAAAACAAAAGTGAAGTTTTAATCCTTTATCGATTTTGAGAATAAAGCTGGATCTGTATAAAATTTTAAACAGGAAATCTTTAGGTATTTTCTGATGCAAAAAATAAATATTAAGCAATTCCGTTGGTTTTTTAAAAAAAATACGAGGTTCTGAAATTGGCAGTAAAGTGAAAAGTAGCAAATTTGGCTTATTTTCAATCGACTATTTAGTAAGGTAGACAATTGAATTTAAAGTTGAAATTTTGTCCAGAGTTTCATATTCATACAATGCAAATGTGGTATAAAATACAAAGCCCTACCGAAATCCTTTCCCTTTCAAACTTAAAAGAAATAGAGTTACGCTTTTAGGCAAAAAAATAAAAACAAGTTGAAATGGTTTTAAGAAGCAACAATCTACTTAATTATGAAGTCAACTTTAATAACATCTCTGTAGGGAAAATCTATTTTAATACAATATTAAATATAATATTTATGAATTTTCATTTTGATAGAAGCGTTAAAATTTTTTTGTAATCAGTTTTTTGAACAGATAGGTTTTCATGGCGTATCTACTTAAAATTACTTAACTTAACCTTACATTAATCTTGGGCCCCCCCCCCCCGAAAATAAATTCTATATACGCCACTGAATTTCAGGGACATCAATGTTTGGCGGAAACATGCGTATTTCTTTTGTGAGTCTTTCGATCTAACCCTTGTTTTGATTCGCTTCATCTCATCATTAATGTATCGTTTGACAAATAATTTTTATTTGTATTCTGTTGTCGTAAGTTTTTTCAAGAACAACATTATTTCGACGACGATATCAATGGACGATCGACCTCAAACCTCAAAATCAACATTCTTTAATTGTATTTCATGTTTGTTATTTTTGATAATAATTTTTCAATTTTTATAATTTTATTCAATGATAGAAGTTTCTGTTAGTTTATGCATGAAGAATAATGTACTGTAGTTGGAAAGTAAATAGAATGAACATTAGGAAGTTATTCATAATTTAAACATATTTAAATTATTTATTAAATTACTGTATATATTTGTGTAATGGTTGAGGAACCAAAGGAAGGAACGAAGTAACAAAAGAAAAACAAACAAACAAACAAAGAACAAAGTACCTTTTCCTTTCTTTAATTAAGACAGAATTGCTACAACAACCATGAGTAACATTCAGGCTTCAGTTTATTAAAAAACAAAAAAATTGGAAAACCTTCAGAATGCAGTAATAATGAGTACGACAAGTTTACTTTTTCAATACTTCCATTCAGTAAATTACATATTTAATAATTCCTAATGGTTGAGGAATCAAAGAGAGGGAAAAAATAGAACATAGGTAACATTTCATTTCTTTAATTAAACGAAAATGGAATCAACTAATATGGATAAGATTCAGAATTAATTATATTTAGAAAAAATGAAAATCTTTCAAAATGCTGTACTGTTCACTAAAATGATTTCTTCGATTTATTTACCTTATTTTTACTTCTAATGACATATGTGGAAATTAATGTGATTGTATTAATGTCTCATTAACTTTGTTTTTTAAAATTAGTTTTTTATTTATTGATCTATGGAGGAATAAAAAAAAAGAAGTGAGATCCTTGATAATGAGCTCCTTTTCACTAGAAAGACTGAACTTCTTTGATCCTCTCATTTTATAATTTATTTATTTTCATATCAAACTACTTGCAAACATTTGAAATAAAAATTTAAACTTGAACAAAACATTTTTCATAATGATGTAATAATTATCTATTTATCATATTAATAATAATGCTCATATAATTTATTATAGTGAAATTTGTTTGATTATTGTTATTTGCATGATTTAAAAAAATGCTCATTTGTTTGGTTTTTAAATTTTTAAAAAAGTAAGGTAATAAAAGTAAGTAATTACTTTGCATATACTGTGAAGTCTCACTTATACGAATATGAGGGGGAACCAAAAATTATTCGTATAAGTGAATTACATATAGGACTATGGGGGTTTCGCCGGGGAATGAGAAATTCTTCGTATAACTGAATGTTTCGTATAAGTGAGTTTCGTATAAGTGAGACTTCACTGTATACATTAAGAGATTAAATTAAACCAAAAAATGTAGAAAATTGTACTATTTTTTTAAATTAAATTTATCATCAAAACAAAAACTTAAACAATATTATTAAACAAAATGCCTTACAAATAATAAAAAAAAATAAACAATTGTAAATACTTTTAAAAACTATCCAAAAATATTAAAAAAATAAGTATGAAAAAAATTTTTCAGTTCATTTCACTAAAAATATGCCTTAGAAATATATGTATAGTATATAAAAATAATCAAAATAAAACAGAACGGTGCGAGATGCCGGGTGAAGGTCACACGCATTTGTCAACGCTCCTGAATTCTAATCATGTAAGTACAACAATTTGTAGTTAAAAAATCGCAATCTGACTTAACTATTATCCAAGTACAAATATGGCAAGTAGAGGTGAAATCAACTGCAGGAAATGTAAACAAAAAGTTGAAAGTACGTAATCCATTTAAATGCAACGGCTGTGGACTTGCATTTCACACCAAGTTCGTGGAATCGGAGGATGGCAACTCAATCATAAGCCCTTCAAGGAAACTGCAATGGAAATGCCAAAACTGCAGGAACATCACACAAAAGCATAGGAATGAAAACGATGCGAAACAAATCTAATTTGTTTTCATCCCCGTCCCTAGAAAAACAACCCAACCCCTTGCTAAGTAAAATGGATTCACTCCCCCCGCAGGGGACAGTGGACACTTTCCCCAAACAAGGTCAAATGAATGATGTCATTTTTAAAAAACTCAAAGAAATAAGGTCACAACTATCCGGTCTAAATGATATCAAACAAGAAATGAAACACATCAATGAAGGAATGGATTACATAAATTCTCAGTATGAGGAAATCCTTCAAAGACTTAAAACAAACGACAAACAAATGATGGACATAACTGAAAAAGTAACGCAAGTGGAAGTTAAGAACAATTCTACTGTAGAAAAATTAAAATATTGGAGAACCAAGTGCAAAATCTGGAAGAAAGACTTAAAGCCTACATTTTAGAAATTGATGGTGTAAAGGCTTATCCCAATGAAAACCTCAAAAGCATCATTGAGAAAATAGCTGATAAACTAGAAACAACAAATCAACTAAACAACGTTGATATTTTTCACAGGGTTCAAACATATAACAAGAACAAAATTGAACCTATTATCATAAAATTCACATCTTTGAAAGCCAAAGAAATCTGGATAACCAAAATGAAGGAGAGAAAAATACTACAAAATAATGACTATTCCAAAATCTACATGAACGATGAACAATCAGGGTGCGAATCCTTTCTTACAGCGTTGTGCCTTGTTTACTTGCTTAATTCTTTGAATCATTGGGCACGTTAAATTTCTTTTCATGAAAAAGGAACTATTTTGGAAATCTAAACAAACAGCAAAAGCAAAGGACTATAAATTCATTTGGATAATAAACAGCAAGTTATTAGTGAGAAAGGATATGACATCTAGGGATCCTCAAAATAATAAAGGAAGAAGACCTAACAAAGCTATTAAAAAAAAAAAACCGAAAAGTAAATGGCTGACAGAATGACAGACGAACAAAAACCAAACTCTTTCCATAGTATTGATGATTGGCATGAGTCAGTAAGACTACCGTGTACAAATCTGATCAAATGACAATATTATGTTAAATATCAGAAGCTTAAGAAAAAACCTCGATTACTTCATTTGTAGCATTAGTAAGTTCTTGGATTTAATTGACATTATTGTTTTCAGTGAGGTGAATATTAAAAACTCAGAAATGACCTGGTATCAAATCCAAAATTTTCAAACCATCCATAAAACTTAGAATTAACAAAAGAGGAGGCGACATCATTATATTTTATAAAAGTACAATATTACAGAACACCTAATTAACACAACTAATTACGAAAATATAACTTGCGAAATAAAGCATAATAATGGGAAAGGTAATAAAGAAGAAGATAAACTCATATTACTATCAATATATAAAGGCCCCCTCATCTTGATAAAGGCAGCTTTTATAAAGAATTAGATAGGAATTTGGATCAACTAATCAAAACTTTCGAAATATACTGGTAATTGGTGATATTAACATAGACATAAGTAAAAAAATTCCCAACTACGAAACTTTAAATTATCTAAAAGTATGCTCCACTCATGGCTTAAAACATTATACCACAGAAACCACCAGAGAATCTATAACTAAAACCCAACATTCTGAAACCTTCGTAGATCACTGCTTTGGAAAAATAAAAGATTCCAACGTAACAGGTTATGTAATTCATAACAATATCTCAGAGCATAATAGGATACTTATAAAATTATCAAATACCAAAATTAATTTTCCCATCAATCACGAAAAAAAAATTAAGCAGAAACTAATTATGCCTATATCTGACATTGCCTACTTCAATTCACAAATAAGTAAGTTGTTAGAAAAACAACACACCTCACACTATCACGATGTGAACAAAACTCTCAAACATTTTTATAAAATTCGCTACAAATCCTACAAGAACCCAAGACAACATATCAATTTAAATGATACTGATTTCGCTAATAATGCTAAGAAAAATCAGAACCAAAAATTTGAACAAATATGGATGACATATAAGATTTATAAACTCATTAAAGAAAAAGATCAGCTATATAAAAACATAAAATCAATAAAACGAACATTACATACGCCCTTAGATACAAAAAGGTTAGGAACTTAACAATAAACTTAATAAAAAAAAAAAAACAAAGAAAAATATTAGTCTGATCAGTTTGAAAAAAATTACAACAATAATAAAGAATACTGGAAAATAATAAACGATACAATAAATACAAGCAAAAAAGAAAATACAGGCAGCAATTTATCTTACATCATGAATCAGCAAGGAACTGACAAAACTCTAGAAGATTTTGGAGTACATTTCGGCAACATTGGCAACATAAAAGAATGCAAATGTAACATCATTTTTTTAAATTGTAACCTCAACACACCTTCAGGCTCAATAGTACTAACTGGAATGTCTCCAAATGATGTGAATAGAATTTTAATCAATATGAAATCATGTAAATCAGTAGGACTGGATAAAATACCTAGAGGAAATCAAAGAACACATTGAGTCGTATACACAAATCATTTGCGAAATCTCAAAACAAATCATTAAAACATGTAAGTTCCCAGAAAAATGGAAATGGGCAAAAATCATCCCCATTTACAAAAGTGGGAAAAAAACTTCGATAATCAACTACCGTCCTATATCAATCTTACCTAACATCTCCAAAATCTTCGAATCACATATAACAAACACCGTACACACAGTGGCCTAGCAAGGGGGGGGGGGGGCGGTCCAGCCTGCTTATTTCCTTTTTTTTGGTTGTTAAATAGGAAATTCTCTTTTTTTTTGGTTGTTTTTTGCAGCCAGCCTCGGGGCCCTACCAGACAGCCTAGGGGCCCCACCAGCCCCTTTTTTAATTTCCACCAGCTTATTTCCTTTTTTAAAAATTTTTGTTTTGGTTGTTAAATAGGAAATTCCCTTTTTTTTTGGGTTGTTTTTTGCAGCCAGCCTAGGGGCCCCACCACCCAGCCGCTTAATGATTTCCAGTTCTTGATTGCAAATATTAATAATAAAATAAATTACGTTGATATAATAATATTGGTAGAAGTAAATATAAAAGAAGAAGAAGTTTTTCTATCTAATATAAAAGGATTTAAAAGAACATTCCATACTTCTTCTTCAAATCTTTTCTACTGTAATGTGTACTATTAATCATCTTCCCTACTATTTTTTTTTTCTAGAAATAAATGTAATGTTTAGCATTTATTTTCTGGTGTAGTAGGGAAGATGATTAATAGGATTTAAAAGAAATTATAAACTAAGGAAAAATACTAGAGGTGGAGGAATAATAATATTATACCGAGAAAATTATAATGTTCAAACAGAAAGCGAAGATGCAATAACTCATGAAAATTTAATCTGCACTATTAACAATAAATCTTTATTGTTGAGAGAATTAATAATTTACATAATATATAAACCTTCACACACAGATAAGAATAAATTTATCAAGGAATTAAAAGACAATATAAACAAAATACAGAGAAATGGAAAAAAAAAATAATTTGCATAGGAGACACTAACATAAACATAGGGGGAAAAATACACAATAAAACAAGTTTGAAATATTTAAATACGTTATATAATCTTGGCTTTTTGAATCATGTTCATAAAACAACAAGATCGGTCAAATCAGCAAAATCTGAATCTAATACTTATATAGATCACTGTTTTTCTAACACAGAGTCTCTTGAAATTAATGCAAACATAATACAGTGGGATATCTCAGACCACTTTGGCATTCTGCTTGAAATTGAAAAGAAAGAAACACATATAAAGTAAAATAAATGTATCAACAATGAGAAACAAAATTTTAAAATAGATACTGATTTTTTAAATAAAGAATTAATACTTTTAATAGATCAAATAAATGAGAATAATGAAGAAGATCCAAACAATATTATAAACAAATTAAATAAGTTAATAAAAAGAGCAAAACACAAGATCAAAAACAAAATAATGAAAGAAAAAAATAAAATGACCCTAAAAGAGAGACAAAATCCTAATTATAAAAAAAAAAATGGATGAATTCTCAAATGTTGAAATACATTACAGAAAAAAATGATTTATACAAAAAATATATAAAAAACTAAAATAATAAAAAACTGGAAAAAGAAAATAAAAAGAAAAGAAATTGTTTGAAAAATCAAATTAATAAACAAAAGAACAAGTATTTCAGGAAAATGATAAAAGATGATCCTAATGCAAATTCAAATGTTTGGAAAATTCTAAACAATAATGTAATTGGTAAGCAAAACAAAAATAAGATTTCAAACCACGTAAACTTATTATAAAATTATAACAGCAAAATATTGTTTTATCATCTAAGCAAAAACTTTACTCAGAACATAAATGCTAATAATACAAACAATGAAAGTAATAGAAAGATGAAAGATGAAAATCAGGAATCTGAATTAAATTCTATGTTATTAACATTTCCTAACAAAAATGAAATATTAGAAATAATAAAAAGTCAAAAGACAAAATATTCTTTTGGACCTGATTTAATCAATACGAATGACATTAAAAAAATAAAAGAAAATCTTTCAATCTTTTTGGTTGTACTGTTTCAAAAAATTTATAAAACAGGAATTTATCCGAATTCATTATGAAAATTTCATACACGGTTTCAATTTACAAGGGAGGTAATCATAATGATTTAAATAATTACAGGCCAATTTCGCTGATTTCGAACATCTCAAAGATTGTAGAAAGTTATATATCAAAAAAAATTACTAACTTCATAAGCCAAAAGAAACTTTTAAACAGCAATCAATATGCATATCAAAAAAATTAAAGTACTCTAAATCTATTGAGCAATGTAAATGAATGTATAAATAAATCATTAAACCTAAAGGAAAAATAATTTACATAGCTTTTATTGACTGTAGTAAGGCTTTCGACTCAGTCGATCATAAAATCTTACTTAAAAAAATTAATAAAATGCGAATAAGAGGCAACGTGTGTAAAATTATTGAAAATTATTTGCATAAGAGGAAGTTTAAGATTAAAATCGGAAATAATATAAGTCGAATATATAATTTAAGAAGAGGGATCCCACAGGGTTCAAACTTAGGATCGCTTTTGTTCAACATATATATAAATTCAATAAGTAATAACACACACAATTCAAAAATTTTTCTGTATGCGGATGATGTAATACTGATTGCTACAGACGAAAACCAAATTCAAGCTTATAATAAATTACAAACAGGCTTAAATAATATAAACAAATGGTCATATATAAATAAAATGAAAATAAATGGGGAAAAACAAAAATAATGATAATTAAAAACAAAAATTAAAAACTAAACAATAATTTAATAATAAATCTACATGATATTGAATGTTCAAATATATATCAAAGAAGTAATATTCTAATGAACGCATGTAATTGTAAAAAAGTTGAAATAATTTCAAAATATATCTAGATATATATATGGATAATATATTCTCTTGGAAAAGTCAATACAAGTTTGTAAAGGGGAAACTGAGCTCATATTCTTATCTTTTTTATCATATTAAAAACGTTTTCCCATTCAAACAAAAACTTACAATCTATAAGTCCCTAGTAGACTCAATTTTGAATTATGGTCTAGAGTGCTGGATTAATATTAATAAACAACAGATAGAGAATATTAATAAATTTAAAACAAAAAATATTTAATAATGTCTACATAAATTTTAAATATAAATCAAAAGAAGAACAATTAAGAATAAGAAAAAAATACAGAATATTAAAAATAAATGAAGAATTTATCTATAAAATAGTAATTAAAAACTATTTTGAGATTAAAAGAGAAAAAAAATTACTAGAGGAGGAATCAAAAACTAGTTTTAATTGATACAAAATTTTTGAAATTGATAATATCAAAAATAATTATGGATATAGGTTAATCAACTACGTCAAATGCAAAATTTTTAGTCAAATAAACATTAATCTAAAAGATACTTTGACATTTAAGCAAATAAAACAGAGAATGATCTCGGATGAGGTGGATGGATTAATTAAACATTAATTAAGATAATTGACAAATGAATGACTAATGAAATAGTACTAAGTGATAGACTTAAATTTTATTATTAACTATTTAATTAACTTTTAGTTAATATATTAAACTCTCAGTCCAATACCACAGGTATACAGATATTAAGTACACCTAATGGGACTGATAAACATTAAAAAATTTTTTTAAAGAAACTGCTTTCTACGAGCTTTTGCTTCTGCAAATATTTTGATACATTCGTCAAAATTTATTGTTTTAGCTACTTTACTTTCTATTGAAAGTATGGCTAAATTATTCAGTCTTGATTGACTCATTGTTGAGTGAAAATAACTTTTTATTAGACTTTGAAAAGCTTCTTTCACAAGAAGCAATGGATACGCATATTGTTAAAAATATTCTAAGTGCTACACAAAGGTTGGGAACTGATACAATCATAGGTATTGCATATAAAATCTTTATAAAGTTATAAAGTACATTTTTTTAAAGGTTTTATTATTGTGTTATTGGTTCTGTTCTATTACCCCCCCCCCCCCTTTCCCAATAGCACTATTTTTATTAAAATCGTCGTTTTAACGTTAAAAAATGATTCTACAAAAACAATTAGGCCGGAAAAACGTATTTTTAAAATACAAAAAAATTAGAAAAATTTTTTTAAAAACTTTTTTTTAAGCTATAAAATGAATTTTATGCACAAATTGGAAAAAATTATTTTTCAGTTACTTAGGTGAAATGCACATTGTTTCACTTTTGAATTCATAAAAAAATACAAACAAATTTATTTCGTTCCTGCAAATTAAATTAAAGTTTAGTCTACAAACCGATATATAATATAGCTAACGTACCTTAGAATTCTTGTATTTATTGTTTAACAATGAAAGCAAGCGTCCACACTGTTCAACAAAATGATTGTAACTGAAGAAAAGTTGGTTTCATCAAATACCATGTGTAGTCCAAAGTCCAATTAGCGAATCCTGACAACCCTCTTTTCTTAAAACTTTTTCTCCATTCGGAAGGTGCTTGTAAAACCAATTGGTGGTTTCTCTTTTATTACTGTGTTTACTTCAAAACTTTCTTAGCTTGCTTTCCCCTTGGTCATTAATCTGTCAATTAACTGTTCCTACTGCGGCTACGCCACTTGCTGACCTGATGTTGACCTCTTCCCTATTGGTTAAAATATTTATGTTTTATTATTCGATATTTTGATTTTCAATTCTGTATTTAGATATATCGAAGCCGTTGACTTGTAAAGATGTTGATTATGAAGTCTCCTTTATTTACTTTTCTATGTTTTGAAATCCGATGATAAGAATTTGGTAATTAAAAAGGAGTAAGAAGTTAAGTAGTAGTGAAACAAGCACATCCTTATATTGTGATTCGTAGAGGGGCCCTACGACGAGACGAATTCATATTTAAAATTTATCATTAGTTCTATCCGCATAATATTTTTCCATAAGTTTTTATGGATGTAAGATTATGACGAAGTTTTGTGGTGCCTAGGGGCACCAGCCACCAGCCAGGTTAGGGGCCCCATCCACCCATCTATCTTTTATTTTTGTGAATTGGAGATCCTTTTTTTTTTTATTTTGGTTGTTGAAATAGAGATTTTTTTTTTTTTTTTTTGGTTGTTAAATAATGGAACTCCCGCCCCGGGCCCCCAAAGGCGTTGCTACGCCACTGCGTACACAATTTCATAGAAAAAACCATAAACATTTAAGCAGTAAGCCTATCAAAAAAATTCCAGTACCACAAATTTATTAGACGACTTTAACGAATATATAAACACGAATTTAAACAAAAGCAAAATATTGTCAATTATATTTATAGACTTTAAAAAAGCCTTTGACTGCTTAAATCACGCCATACTGATAAAAGAATTAGATAAACATGGCATTCGAGGAAATGCACAAAATTTATAAGTAATTATTTGAAAAAAAGAAAATTCAAGGTATCCATTAAAAACAATCTAAGTAAATTCTACAAATTAAAAACAGGAATCCCTGAAGGATCTAACCTAGGTTCATTATTATTCTTAATTTACATGAATTCCATATTCACGACACTCAAATGCTCTAAAGCGCTTGCCTACGCAGACGACTTCATAATAATAAATGCTTCAGATGAAATGCAGACTACTCATTAAAGGACTCAATATGACTTAGACCAAATTGTAAAGTGGGCCCATGACTACAAAATGGAAATAAACCAAGCAGAAACAAAATTCATGGTAATCAAAACTAAAAACAAAAACATAAGCATCATGCCAAGCTTAAAAATACCCACATTTGAGTGTCTACACAAAGACAACGAACAAACCGTTAATTGCAGCTCTGAAGTATTGGAAAACATAAACAATTGTAAATATCTTGGTATTCACATTGACAACAAATTCACATGGCATATTCACACAATCTCAATCATCAAAAAAATAACACTTACATCTTTTAACAAAATTAAAAATTCTTTTCCTTTAAAAGCAAAAATCTTAATTTATAAAGCTTTTTGTTGACTCAACAATAAAAGCAATATTGATTATTGATTATGGCATAATTAACTGGATACATGCTAACAAGAACGAAATAGACTTAATAGACAAATCTATAGATAATACACTTAATCTAATCTTCCCTAATTTTAAGCAAACGTCACGCTCAGAAAAAACTAGATATCCTAAAAAAATACAAAATATTATATCAAGGACAAAAAATAGTATACACAATTACACTAAAGAATTATTTTACTCTTCTAAATAATACCGAATACACAACGCTCTATTCAATCAGAAGCAACTTCTACAATAAACCAAAATCTGAACCACTTCGAAATAACTACGGATTAAGATTAAACAGTAAAATAATTGTAAACATATTTAATCAATTTGACAAAAATTTAACCAACCTAAAAAAATTTAAAGACTTAAAAAGAAAATTACATCACAGAAAATAAGATAAACTGGTTTAAATAAGTACATAACTTTAAAATTCAAGCTCAGAAAATATCTCGTTTTATACAAACTTCTCTAAAACTTCCTTAAAAACACCTCAACTATATTATTAGTTATAAAAAAAAAAATAAACAGGAAATTGTAGCGAGTAGAAATATTTAAATACATATTCTCTTACACTTTAACTTTTATAATATCAATGTATATCTATAATATTTGTAAATGTGAACATGCACATATGTGTATTTACGCTCCTGTGTGTGTATACTATACATATACACAGACATGTACGCATGCCTGCATCTTCACATTAGAGTGAATGTTTCTTAAAATACAGTAGAGTCCCGCTATTGCGAACTAATTGGGAGCGAATACTGTTCGATTTAGCGGGAATTCGGAATAGGCAGATTTCATGAATAATATCAGCGTATTGACTTGTTAAGGCGTAAATTAAGTGCGGGGACATCTGCTAGTGTCAGCTCTATACAGCGTTGATCTATGTATGTCTATTTAACTTCTTTGTGTAACAATAAATGTACGTTTTTTCACGAACCGTCTTTTTAATTTCTCCTGTTTTTCAGATATTTTTTCTGAACTCTGTTCGGAATAGGCGGATTTTCGGAATAGCGGGACTCTACTGTATGTGTTTTAAATTTTTATTGATTGTACTGTGTAGATATGTATAGATTACATGTATTTTGCATTATATTAGCAACCATAAATTAATCAGATTGTAAACATGAAACTCCAGAACTTACTGACAGGGAAACTTCCCTAGTAGGACTGTAAAATTCGAATTGAATAAATAAATAAATAAATAATAATAATAAAAAAAAAACATATCAGCATCTCTGTCGTCGCTGTCCTAGCCAAATGATTGGCTTCACTGCAGCGCTCCTGTTCGCTGGTTCAAAGCGAGGCTGTATCAACACGATTTTACATTGAGCCTTTGGCAGTGAGTCTTCTTATTGGTTTATACTCTTTGCTTGGACGTTTATAATTGGAAAGGACAGTTGTGTGTTTTTACCTAAAATGCCAGACGGTTAGAATTCTCGCTGGCGAAACCGGTCGGTTTTATATTTTAATTTGTATAAGTTTTTAACATTTGCGTTGGTGTTAATGTGAATAGTTTAAATGATTTTTTTAAGTTAAATCATAAATAAACAATGTCAAATTTTATAGAAATCGTTTAGTAGTTTTAGCCTGATGCGCCTACAAACAAACAAACAAACAAGAAAAAAACATTTTAAGTGAAAAACAATTTGAAAACATCCTGTAATTTCCCGTAATTAAAACGTCGCAATTTAATTTAATTTAATTAATCACCAGCAAAAAACACCGAATACCTAATTATAGCCAAATGTTACATTTACACTTTATGAGTACAAATGCCGATTCAAATTGATATCAGGAACGAAGATCTACATTTCCTTCCATTGCAGAGATGTTACTGCTTTGATTGTTTTGATCTCACCAAGGAATACATAAACGAGTGACTTTTATCTCAACTTGAATTATTAATTTACTTACATTTCTACGCTTTGGATTCTAATCTCTCATTGTGGTGTGGAAACTCTTCAACCACTAACAGCGACAACCACATCAATACAGGATGGAAAGTTTCCCAAAATTTCATTTATCCGATTTAACCACAAACTTCCACTAACTAATACTTCACTTCGTTCTCAACAGATAGTAAAGTGACCGCGTTGGCTCATTCGCGTATTTAATGAGAAGAGAGGAAGGAGAAAATAAAATCTTGTTGTGGTTTGCTTGTGATAAAATTAAAAAAAAAAATCCTTTCAAAATATTTTTTTTTTTTTTCAGTTTATGATTTCCTTCAAAATTTTTTTAATATATTTCTACCTTTTAAAAAATAATGTTTCAATGTATTTTTTTCTTCAAAAATTTTCAACATTTTTTTTTTTTAAAGAAATGAATTTACAAACATCAAAATCTTTTTAGATCTAAGCACTAAGAATCATAAAACAAATTTTTAAACATAAACTTGAAATAGATCACTTTTATTGTTCCTTGATTTATGAAGTCAAAGAATTTTTTTAAGATTCATAATGACAAGGTTTGAAAATTAGCTACCTAAGAAATACATTTTTGTTAAAAAATACATTTATGTTAAAAAAATCATACTATAGATATCTACACCTATTTGAATTCCTGTATGTATGTATGTAAATATGCATTTATTTATTTATGTATGTATGCTGTGTGCATGCTCTTTATACATTCCTACCGTTTGACCATCTGATTTTGCATAGTTATTCGATAAGACTCTATGGAATATAGGGGCTACTTTAGCCTTCTCTTGATTTTGTAAAAAAAAATCTCTTTTTTTGGAGATCCTTTCAAGTTTTTTTTTCTCATGAATGAGACAATAGCGCTTTTGAATGCCGAAACGAAACAATTTTTGACTGCATCTATTAATTACTCAGTTGCACAATTAACACCAACTTGTAACTTTTCCACCATTCAATTAACTTAATGAGGTTTTCTGGGTTAAATTATGCTTCTTTAAAGGTATAAATCATCTCTATATATCTATGGAACATGGGTATAAGACTTTTGATCTATTTGTTGTTTTGTTCTATTTTATTTTCAATTCACCGTATCTTCTTAATGAATTCTGTACTTTTATGAAACTTTCACAAGTTGATTTTAACGATGCTAAGACAGCTTGTTTCATAGATATAGGCTTAATTAACTACTGTAATTAGTATTAATTGATTAGTAATTACTGTTGATTGATAGCTGGGAAGGCGTACGCGGCACCTCCGCTGTGTGGGAAAGAGACCGTAGCTCTCTATTATCGCTTTAGAAACTTCAGATTGGCGATAGTCTAGAGGAAGGGCGATTAAATGGTAAAGCCAGAATGGTCGCGCTGGCATTCACGCGTAAACGGGCACTAACGACAGACATTTTTTGCAATTGTACGGTTTCACAGGCATTTCTTGCAAAATTTTACTATTCAAAGTTTATTATCGTTTCTGTGAGATAATTTAGAGTAATTTAGTATTTCCAGAGGACATCAACTTGATGTGAAAACGTTGATGGGTTTTCGAGACACACTCTCGAAATTTGTAAGTACAGACTCAGACTTGAAAATTTTAATTATTCAGTCATGGAAAATTTAAAAGTACAGACTTCCAAATTACCTTTTAAGTCCTTATATGAAATATATTAATTTGCAAATTACATATATCGCTTAGATTTTTTTGAATTACTAAATTCCAATCTGTTGTTTAATTTTGGCAGTTCCTTAAACTGGATGGAAATGAACAGAAAGAAAAGCCCTGGCAAAGCCTGGCAATATTAGTTACTTTAACGTAAAATGAAGCAACTTTACATATACCGTATATGCTCCAATAGAGGCTCCCGGCGTTTATTTGCAAAACTAGCCTCGGCTCCCGGCGCTTAATAGAGACCGGCTGCTATTTGAGGCCGGCCATTATTAGCAAAAACCTTCAGAACGCAATATAACACATAAATACCGGCTAATATTACAAACAGCTACTTTATTTGAATTTCACATGCTACATAAGACTGTTAAAGATAAATGGCAATATCTTTCTGTACCTTTCGCTGCTATTGTCATCAGAATCCGCAATGATGGGCGGCCGCCTCATCGGAAGTTTCTTTCGCATATTCAACCGCGTGAATCTTAACGGCAATGTCAAATGACCGTTTCGGCGGCATTTTGTAAGGCAATGTACCATAAGGTATTATGCACGACTACAGAGATACGGACGCTTACACTAGTACCGGTAGGCAAATATCAACGACCCGGCTACTGTTAGAGACCGGCTACTATTTGGCCGTGTCCCCTCTGCAGACCGGTGCTTATTAGAGACCGGCGACAATAAGAGCCTCGGCGTTTATTGGAGCATATACGATATACATATAACATAAAATACATATAACATAAAATAAATGCATTAAAATATGGAATTTTAATACATTTTTTGGTCCACTTTTATCCAATAATGACTATGATTATTTAGAATTTCATTATATAATTGCGATGGTGTTTCGTAATAATGGGATAGTTAGAAATAGAGCTTTTATTTTTTTTTATCCAGAACATATCGGAATATAGTTCTGGGACTTTTCTTTGAATTTTCTCCGGATTAACATGAAAGTCTTATAAATAATTCCTTATTAAATTTCTTAGATGGTTCAAGATTAAATATAGATCAAGAAATCTGAGTTTGATTAAGGGACATTAGTCAAGATTTAAAAGTATCTTCCATAAAGTTATTAATATAAATCAACTTACATAAAAAAAAAGGCTCTACACTAAGTATAGGGGAAGGTGTTGTACCTTTGACCGATTGTACCTTTGATCACCCTTGCTTGTGCTGTCATCTATCAGCATACTTTAAAAGCTTTTCTGTTTATTGTGTAACATTCCCACTATTTGCGTCTTTTAACCTTCAGTAGCAGTTAGATCTTTGACTTGCAAGGAGTGAAAAATATTTTTCCAATTCCATCACCGAAAAGTAAGTATTTTGCAAGTGAATGTTTCTTTAATAACATTGTTTGTTTCCTTTTGATTGTTATTTTAACAATAAGGAGTAATACATATATGCCTATAGATTAATTGTTAGGACTTTTAAGATGACTGGATTAACCTGAAAATTGTAGCATGGCGTGAAACGTAAGTTTGACTGATGTTGTACCTTTGACCACAGCAGGGTGTTGTTCCTCTGACCAGGTCAAAGGTACAACACTACTTAATAATAAAAAAAATCTATTTTGAATTCCTTAATAATACTTTACATATATTTGTCAAATGTATATATTTCTGAATAAAAATGCTAATTAAATAATTTGTATCTAACTGTCGGTTTCTACTATCACCTGGTCAAAAGTACAACACGTAGTTGTTTTTTTATAAAATAAAAATAAAATATTTATACTCAAAATATATTACGTAAAACACATGCAATTGATTGCAAGATGAGTGAAGATCACGTGTATCCATTCAGGTAAGGATTTACTTGAGTACAAAAAATTGTAAAATTCATTTAGTGAAAACTGGTCAAAGGTATAACACCTTCCCTTACCTATGTCTTCCAATGCTAGTCTAGTGAGCAGTGCGCATGCTTTGCGGGGAGACCCATTTCATGGAATGGGAGAGATGGGATGGAGACCAAAATAATCCAGATTTTAAGTTGAACTATATATAAAATTTTAAAAGAACCTGTCTTGCCATTTAAGTAAAGGGATTTCAGGGATCAAGTTTGAGGGATAGGAGGGATGGAAATCAAAATAAGCAGGCCTATACTTAAGTTGGAATGGACCAACGGTCGCGATGCTCGGCTTCTCTGCCACTCACACTCACCACATAACATAACATAACGTAACATACTTAAGTTGGAAGTCATTTATACATTTGTATTATACAAAAGTTGAATACTTTTGATGGAAGTCCGTCCAGTAGTTTTAATGTGAGCCGCATAAAAACAGACAAATGGACAAACAGAGAACAGCAATGTTCAAGTGATTACGCATGCTCAGTAAGAAGATTAAGGAAATACCAAATATAAAGAATTTAAGCAAAATTTAAATTATTCAATTAAAACAATTATTAATATTTACTAAATTTTTAATTTTGTAACATCGAATCCTATTCTAAAATTGATTTTCTTTTTATAGAAAATCTTAAAGAATTCCCTTAAAATGACAGCAGATAATTTTTTCAAATAAGCATTAAATAAGCATTTAAGTTCACTTAAAT